>CM053578.1:57498995-57514978 GCA_028646485.1 Cryptoprocta ferox
AGAGGTCTCGCTTCTCCGGCAAGATTCCAGCTAGATGACAAGGATAAAAAGTTCCTAGAAGTGGAGCAAAGACCCAGAGCAGTGGGGACGACTGACAGGCCATTCGTTGAAGGGACCCTGCCTTGAAACCAGTGCAGAGAGTAGCTCGGCAGGACCTTCGTTGTCGGGTGCTGCTGCCAGGGCAGAAGCGGTGTCAGGACGTGGAAAGGAGAAGCCTATACTAATGTGAGTGTATGTTCACTTATTAGACTTAGTTTCTATTTCTCGTTTGAAAGAATAATTGTTTCACAACTTTGTGAGTTTTCTTTTTGCCTGTGTATTCATCCTTTTGTACACGCCTCCAATTAAGACATGAAACATGAATAGAAGATAGTTAAACCACCTTTGGAGCTTTGAACTATTGTTTTTAATATTTACTTTGAGAGAGAGCATGTGTATGTGAATGGGAGAGGGGCAGAGAGAGAGGGGGAGAGAGAGAATCCCAAGCAGGCTCCTTGCTGTCAGCTGAATCAGATTCGGCTGCGGAGCTCGATCTCACAAACCGTGAGATCGTGACCTGAGCCAAAATCAAGAGTCAGGCACTGAACTGACTGAGCCACTCAGTCGCCCCTAAACTGTTTTTTTTTTTTTTTTAACTTACTGACCCATTTTCAGCACACATTCCTGGGCTCTGTGTTGTTACTAGCCATGATGAATTAGGTTGTTAGTGACTGAATTTGGGGAGTAGGGTAGCTGCGAATAAGTAAATGTAGTTGTGTTAGAGTTCTCCAAAGAAATGGAACCAATAGGGTGGGTGAATGTTGGGTAGGTAGATAGATCTCAGGGGAGATTTATTAGAGGAATTGGCTCCTTCAGTGAGGCAGAGAAGTCCCGTGATCTGCCCTCTGCAAAGCCGAAGAACTGGGAAGACCAGCAGCGTCATTGAGGCCCAAGGCCTGCGTAGCAGCGGATGGGGAGGTGGGAGGTTGTTGGTATAAGTCCAGAGGTCTGAGAGCTACACAGACAAAGATGTGGATAGAAAAACACTGGCAGGAAGTGACCTGGACAGAAGTGGGAACATGAATTGCTTGGCTATGCTGGATGAGGCTCTGAGCAGTGATGATTCTGCGACGTCACCTGGTGGAGCTGATGCAACATGGAATCATCCATGGCCCCAGGAAACGGCTCAACACAACACTTTTTCTGGTTTTCATTGGAAACTTGACAAAAGTTCACAGTTCACAGACCAATGTTTTGGCCATTTTTATCAAGCAACTTAGAGGATATTTTGTGCAGCTTTGAATGACCGCCTATTAAACTTTGGGGTAGCATCTCCAGAACAGTAAATTTGTTTCTAGCTATTGGCTGTATTCAGTTGTGTAACCGTGATCAAAGTGCCCGTTAAATATACCACAATTTAATAGCGACAACATGTTGTTTGTTACCTCCTTTCTCTCTTGTCCTCAATTTTCCTCTTGCTCAGGTGCCTTAGTCAACCACATGACAGTTTTACAAAGACTTTGGTGTTTTCAGAGAAGATAGTTTGTCGGTTGTGGTAAATAATAGCAACTTCACCTTCGGGTAGACAGAATCTACCATTTATCTATTTTTGACATTAGTAAAAATAACTGGTAGTTTTGGTGGAAAAATTAAACTGGAAATTGCATCATAGTGAGAGGTAAAATTTTGTGTTGGTTACTGTCTTTTTCACTTTCTTTCAATTAGGTTGGCATCATGTAGCCATGCTAACAATTCTATTAGACCTTACCCACCCAACATTCACAATGGTCTTTGTCCCTCCTTTGCTCTCCTTCTTTTTGTTCTTTTCCCCTTTCTTTGTTAATTTTAATGTAATGATCTCCTGTTTCTCCCTGGCCCATCTTTTATCAAGGTTTGGGGTGCAGCAAACCCACTTTTCATTCCAGGTAGACATTGCTTATCAACACCAGCATTATTTTTTCAGACCTATGCTTAATTATTTTCAAGTCCAGTGCTCTGGGAAACCTCTACCAAGATGCGGAAGTAGTCCTATTCTAGAAGAAGCCTGGCCAGAATAACCCTTATCCACATTCTATTGGAATAATAATCCAGAGCATGAGAGTCACCTGGGGTAGTCTGGGCCTCACCTGGACCTACTGAATCAGAATCTTCAGGGAAGCAGCCAGGAAACTTTGTTCAGTTCAGCTGTGTTGAAGGGTTTTACTGTTTGCTCTGAACAATGTTTTGGAGAACAAATGTATATACAAACACTTTCCTATTCTTCTTGAGATAAAATGTCTCCTACCCAGGACATTTACTGTAAATAATTTCACTTTCAAAATACTAGCCTTATCTATGTAGGTATTACGAGTTTGCCCAGGAAGCTTATGTCAAGGTTATAGAAGATAGAGGGCCTAATGATTTTGAGAACAGTCACTATAAATACATGATAAAATGGTACCAGTGACTAGTGTTCAAATTAAGTAAACAAACCTAAGTTCCACATCCTTATCCAGTCAAGCTGATGAAAATGTAATCACCTGCCTTTGGAATAAAGCTCATGTGGAATGGAACTGGGACATGGCAGGAGGGTAGGAATAAAGTCCATGAAAGGATTCTTAAGATACTATGTCTTACTCTACCCCAAAATCACTTATTTGAAAGCATGTTAATAGGATCCCAGCTATAAAGCAAAGAAGTCGCTCTAGCAAAAGAAAAAAATATCATTGGGAAGATCCACTTTTGTGCAGTTTAGAAATGCTATATGGCCCATGAAAACATTTGGTTTTCTGGCTACTCATGCATTTGCCAAAGTACCTTTTTTAAATAACTTTTTTTTAATGTTTACTTACTTTTGAGAGAGAGCGAGCCAGAGAGCGAGCTTGTGAGTGCAAGCGTGAGTGTGGGAAGGGCAGAGAGAGGGAGACAGAGGATCCGAATCAGGCTTTGTACTGACGGCAGAGAGCTAGATAAGGGGCTCAAATTCCAAAACCTGAACCAAAATCAAGAGTCCAGTTGGACACTTAATGGACTGAGCCACCCAGGAGCCCCGCCAAAGTACCTTTTGATATATTTTACTATTGAAAAAAAATCTAGTTTTTCAAGTCTTTTTTTTTTTTTTAATAGTCACAATGAACTAAATGTAAACCATCAGGCAGTTTGTCTTCAATGCTAGGCATTATTAATATGCTAACTAGACATAGCCACTTCCCATGTGCTCAGTCATCACCTCCTAGTTTCAACTGGAATGTGACTTAAATGTGAGGGCCATATTCTTTTATTCCTAAAGTCTCAATGTAAGAAATGTTTTTAAAAGTGCTCTGATAGGGGCACGTGGGGTGGCTCAGTTAAGTGTGTGACTCTTGGTTTCAGCTCAGATCATGATCTCACAGTTCATGGGTTCGAACTCCACATCAAGCTCTGTGCTGAGGGTGTGGAGCCTGCTTGGGATTTCCTGTCTCCCTCTCTGCCCCTCCCCTGCTTGCTTTCTCTCTCTCTCTCTCTCTCTAATAAGTAAACATTTAAAAAATAATAAAGGTGCTCTGATAGTTTGTTCTCTATTATAGTTAAATGTCTGAGGGTTGATGGAGGGATGTGGGTGGGGGATGGGCCAAATGGGTGATGGGCATTAAGGAGGGCCCTCGTGAATGAGCACCTGGTGATGTATGGAAGTGTTGCATCACTAAGTTCAACACTTGAAACCAATTTTACCGTATATGTTAACTAGAATTTAAAAACTTGAAATAAAAAATATATTTTTAATTAAAATGAATGTGCTCTGGTAGTGTTGCCTGTAATGCTAGACAAAGGGTCAAAACAAAGGTGCACATTCTTGGCCACAAATGACACACTGCAATTGCATCTGCACTGCCTGTGTGAGTTTAAACTGCTCTCCCCGCCACCCTCTACCCCGAGTTGTCTTGGTTACCCTTCTCCTATATTGACCCCATCGCTTCATGATGTTACCGGCTAGAGATCGTTTTCTACAAACACAGACCACCTGCTGAGAGAACAGTTATATTGGCACAGAGTAACTCCCTGTTGCCCCCATACTGTGCACTGAGTATAAGGTGGTAGAGGAGCAGGAGTCAAGGACATTTTGTACGTGGTGAAGGAGAGAGCTTGGGTTAAGTATGTTTCTTTTTCTCTGCTGTCCTAGAATGACATGGTTTTTAAGATAACTGACGATAATTTTTTTTTTTTTTCAAATGCTGTAGGTAGCCCTACTGGAGAACCTTGTGGAAAGACTTGTCTGGAAGAAAGAGACAATCAGTGGTTGGGGGTCACACTTTCCAGACAGCCAGGACAAAATGGATCCATCGTGGTAGGCTATTTGGGATTAGTCCACTGAGAACATCACGGGATCAGATAATCTGGGTGTGATGTTCACATCATTTGATCTACATTTATGTTTTATTCAGGCTTGCGGGCATAGATGGAAAAATATATTTTATATAAATAATGAAAATAAGCTTCCCACGGGTGTTTGCTATGGAATGCCTTCTGATTTACGAACAGAACTGAGCAAAAGAATAGCTCCATGTTATCAAGGTAAGGAATCATTTGGGTATTACCTGGATCAAGAGAAACAAGTGAATGCTTTTAATTTTTAATTTTCAGTTTTGCATTTGCAGAGAAGAAATCTTATTAAAATAGCTGTATTTTTAGCTACTCAAAGTTTTCCTTCCTTTTTGTACTTAATTCTGGTAGTATGATTGCAAAAAATGCGCTTTGGGTTTTTAGGAATAGAAATTTGTACAGTTACATTTGAATAGTTCTAGAATATAGTTGATAATTACCCACTTCTGCATTAAATATATTTTGAACTCCATATAAATGAGTCTAATGGTCAGAATATAGAGGACACTTAAAATCATGAAATTATGAATAAACATTTGAGATTGAAAAGTCTGAAAAGATGAAAACTGTTTCAGTTTCTTGTTTTATCTTTAGCTTCCAAGAATATTGAGAAAGACTCAAGTGTAAGCAAATCTTTCCTGCTCAGTGTGTCTTTATTTTTTTTAATTCACATATATTCCTTGCAATGACAAGGGATTGGTATCTTTAAGCTTGAAAAGTTTTCCCATGAAAATAGGTAGCAGTAGTGTAAGCAGAGCTAGGACATAAACACCTGACATGAGCAAAATTAGGGGTGAATGTCAACAGAGCATTAAAAACATAACAGAACTAAAATTCTAAAAATGTAACTTTGGAAAACTCAGAATTAAATATATATGCATTCCACTTTTTCTAACCAAGATGATCACTACAGTGTCCAAAGAACCTTTCCATTACCTGACAAAATTTTGACCATGTATGCAAATCTGGTTATTCTATTAACTTTGGGGTCCTCTGTGGTATATGATGTCTTGAAAAAACTCATAGTCTCTAACTGGCCTTTGGACATCCAAGAAAACAAAAGGTGAATTTTAAATTCCTAATTGAAGTGAAACCTAGTCTAGTGTTCTGTTGATCCTTTTTCTCTGTGGTATAGGGTTGAGACTTTAAAACATTCTCACAGCAGAATTTGTTATTGTTGTTATACCCAGCCACATCCTGCAAAACATTCAAGATGGCATAAACTTAAAACACCTAAAATTATGAGGAAACTTATTTTTTTTTAAAAAGGGAAGATACAGAAAGGAGTGAAAAGTCATGGCCAGGACTATTAATTACAAATGACAATAATTTATTTAACTTTTCCAGTTAGCAAAGCCAAAACAAAGATGTGGACCTGATTCTTACTTTTATAGAGGTTTGCCTACAGCCATTCCCTAGGACAAGTAGAGCTTTGTCTTCCCAGTAAGTTCCAAAAGCATCCAATTCATGGGTAGTAGGAGACCCTCCATCTCCATGCAGAGCTTGACTCTGTTATTTTTAGTTGGGCACAATTTAGGAAGCCTATTAAAAAAAACTTTTTTAAAAAATGTTTATTTTTGAGAGAGCGTGAGTGGGGAGAGGGGCAGAGAGGGAGGGAGACACAGAATCCGAAGCAGGCTCCAGACTCTGAGCTGTCAGCACAGAGCCTGATGTGGGGCTCGAACCCACGAACGCTGAGATTGTGACCTGGTGACCTGAGCTGAAGTCAGGTGATCAACTGACTGTTAACCGACTGAGGCACCTAGGTGCCCCAGGAAGCCTATTTTAAATGCTGACCTGGACTAGAAGCCATGAATTCTACTCCTGTGTTAGATAGTCACTTGACAGTTTTCTTTCTTTAATATATGCGGCATGTTCTTTCCATGAAAAAGAGGCAGAGGTGGTAGATATTTTTATTGCTATTTTGCAGAAATATTTTTGAGGATTAATATGGAAGAGATTTGTGATCTTAAATTTTATCAGAGCCACTATTTTAAAAATGAGTATAAAATGTAGACCCTAAAAGGTATATTTGTAAGGATTTATAAAATTATGCCAATTGTCTTTTTCAGTGAAATCCTAAAATTTTTTTTTTACTTCATTTCAGATTATGTGAGAAAATTTGGAGAAAATTTTGCATCATGTCAAGCTGGAATATCTAGTTTTTATACTGAGGTAATAGCCCCTAAAATACAAAATTATAATCCTTAAGATTCAGACTTCTGCTTTATAGGTGTTAACACTTCACAGTAAAAATTGTGTAACATCTGAATAATTTTCTTAAATTTGAGTTTATTACAACTTAATTTTCACCACTCTGTATTCCACATGTATTTTGAAAAAAGATTAATACTGAAGATGGCTGTGCCATGCAACACTAACTAAAAGTCTACACTGAAGAATATTCCTTGCATCAAAATTCTAATAAAAATAAAAGGAAGTTATTGTTGTTAGCTTTAACTTATACTTTTAAAATATGTATCCAGTATCCAAGTATGTCATTTTTAATTACTAGCTGAGGGAGAAAAGAAGCATATGAATCCACATCTTTCATTAAAAATTAGGAGCATTGAGAGATTGAAGAATTTAATGTCCTCTTAAATTAGAGATGAAGTATTCCCAAACTCTTTCTCTAACACTCAGGATATACAATCAAACATCACAGTTGCACTCAACCCTTAAATCTCCCATTTTACCTTCAACACCCATTAAGAATTTCTGAATGTTTTCTGGATCTATGTATTCAGACTATCAAGCCTTGAGTTAACAATTTCCATAAATATTATCTGCTAACAGGTTAAAAAAAACACTGTATTTAAACTGACTATTTTATAAGGTCAGAATCATTTAGGAAATTTAGAAATATGTTAAATAGGTTTGATATAAGTTTTCATATTTTACCAAATATATCTGTTCATTCTGACTTTTGTTTCCTTTTCCTAAATTTGTATTTATCATCAAATATGCCCTCAAATTCCATTGGATTTATTTTTTTCTAAGCTAACATTGTTAAGGAAACTAGTCATTGGGCCTTTGCAAACAGGAATAAATTAAAGCCACTTTTTTACTCTTTAGCAACATGTGATTATCTCCATAATAAGCACTAATGAATTACCCAGATGTGGATTCACTTGATTAGAAACCACATTTCTTGTCTCCCAAAAGCTTACTCTAGTGTTCCATGATTCTTCAATTTTAAGGTCCACCGATGAGTGTGAAGTGAGAGTTTCTTCTCTGAGATTGTGCTTGTAGGTGAAAAATTCATTAGCTAGCTTCTCTGGCTTTTTTTTTTTTTTTATGTGTTTTTAAATTCGTAAAATGTTCAGATTTTAGAAATGTATTATCAAAATGTATTCTCATCACTGTTTACTTAAAATGTATATATTTGGAGGAGGTTTTGAGTGGATTAAACTTTGAAAATTGTGTTTTTTTTTTTTTATAGGATTTAATTGTTATGGGAGCCCCAGGATCATCTTATTGGACTGGATCTCTTTTTGTCTACAATATAACTACAAATAAATACAAGGCTTTTTTAGACAAAAGTAATCAAGTAAAATTTGGAAGTTATTTAGGTACTGTAAAAATGGACAAACTCCAATCCTCTCGGTCTTACAGATACTATTTCTCTTATTTATGATTACTAGTCTGTTCAAAAGATCAAAATGGCCAATAGCAATTAAGTAGTTCAGAAACTGTTACTTTAAGAATATAATCAATGAAACTTTAACTTAATGACTGTAATTATATATGTAAAATGTTAATATTTGTTAGACTAGAGACCTAGTTTATTCTTATAAGCTTGTATCGATGCAGTCAATATATTATAAAGATTGCATCTATTGAATGCTAAGCATATCTTAGGAACTTTTTAAGCTTATTTTTTAAGAGAGAGAAAAATGAACGTGTTGGGGAGGGGAGGGGGATTGAGAGAGAGGAAGAGAGAGAATCCCAAGCAGGCTCCGTGCTGTCAGCACTGAGGCCAATGTGGAGCTCAAACTCACAAACCATGAGATAATGACCTGAGCCAAAATCAATAGTTAGAAGCCCAAGCAACTGAGCCCCCCAGTCACCAAGGAACTTTTGTAGGCACTCGACATGAATTCATTGAATCATGTATGAGCGAGGACCAACTGAAAGCCAGTGGGGCTGTCGACAGCATTCTACACAATGGGTAACATTATGAAGCATACGGATCTAAAAACAGCTCGTTGACCTTAGCATCATAAGTTCTTAGAATATTTCCCAGAGTTTATTCTTTATCCTTCCCTCCCATTCCTCCTCCTCCCCCTTCATTGCCTCCTTGTCCTATATAGCAAGAATACTTGAGAGTCTGTATTTCTACAGAAACACAAGATTTCTCGGCATTGATTTCTCTGTTACAGTAAGAAGTGATGCTTTCCCCATAGCTTCTTAGCAAATACAGATTTGTTAATCATATGTGCTTCAAACATAAGCAGCCTAGACCCAGAAATAATTACAGTAAGAAAAAGCAGTGTTATTTTTTTTTCCCATTCATACAGTAAGAATTCTTTTTCAAACAGAGGGAATTTATTTATAACCCAACATTTACTTGTTTGTGGTTGAAGTAGATCTTGAAGTGTTATAAGAAATATAATTTAGTATCCTACCTTTTGTCACATAATAAAATATTTTACCATTTGTGTCCTCATATGGTTTTATCACCATAGAAAGGTTTCATGGTGAAAGAATTGAAGTTTAGGGAGTTTTTACTTAAAGTTTAACATGTTAAATTTTAGATCTCTAAAATATTTCAGTTGTAATCCTAGAAGCTAGCATGTTCTGGTACTACTTAGAGACTAACAAACCAAATGTAAAAGTGCTATCTTTAATTTCTAGGACTTGGAAATGTAAACTGTGTGCCTAGCTTCATAATACCTACTAGTAATTGGTTAAAGCATATAGTAGATGACCAGTTTTGAATATTGCTATGCTAAATATTTGTAAAACTGTTTAGTCTTTGTAATTCAGTCTCCTTTGACTCTGTGAATGGATTTATGATGATGTTTTTGTCCCATTGCAAATAATGATTCTCATACTTTTTCTCCATTTTATTTAAAGGCTACTCAGTTGGAGCGGGTCATTTTCGGAGTCCACATACTACCGAAGTAGTGGGAGGAGCTCCTCAACATGAACAGATTGGTAAAGTAAGAATTACATTTTTACATTGATTCTTCATAAAGCTTCACAGAAACTGCATGAGAGAATAAGATACTAAAGGAGAAACTGCAAAAATTCTAAGGAACGAAAACTAGAAATGATGAGGTGTGCACTGCCTTTCCTGGTGAAAGTTGTATGGCTTTTAGATTAAATTTAACAGAAAAGCTTAAAGGAAAATTCTGGAAGTCAAATTGAGGCTTTTCTTTAAAAAAATTTTTTTAACGTTTATTCATTTTTGAGAGACAGGGTGTGAGTGGGGGAGGAGCAGAGAGAGAGGGAGACACAGAATCCAAAGTAGGCTCCAGGCTCTGAGCTGTCAGCACAGCACCCAATGCGGCTTGTTGTGGGGCTTGAACTCGTGAACTGTGAGATCATGACCTGAGCTGAAGTGGGATGCTTAACCGACTGAGTCACCCAGGTACCCCAGAGGTTTTTCTTTTTTATAAGTAAATTGTTTTTGGAAAAAAATTCTCAAGATGTCCAGGGAATATATTTGCTGATTACCATGTTTCCAGGTGAAGGAATATTGAGCCAGCTGCATGTTTTGGGGTAAGACCAGAAAAAAATCAGATCTTCTTTCTGGTTCTGGTTTTTGTTAAATTGTGATGTGGACATTACTAAACTTTACTTTGAAAAGTGAGGCAAACAGCACTTGGTGCTCCGAGGGATCAAGACCACAGTTCCTGAGAAGACAGTTTTGCAAGGAAGGCATATTAATGTGAATGTGGTTCTAGAAAGCCTTTGAATTACACCGAAAAGGATTTTTAAAACTGTATTTGGGCACTTATACAAGTTGTGAATGTTGATGTTTTGATCACCCGAAGATTATTTTAATGTGATAGCAGTCTGTTTTTCTAACTCTGCTCCTAATTGCAGGCGTACATATTCAGCATCGATGCCAGAGAACTGAACATCTTACACGAAATGAAAGGTAAAAAGGTAATGTCTCCAACCTTCGATATCACTGAGAGCTTTTGTGAATAACCCTGCAGCTTCTCTCAAGTGATGGCATCTGGCTTGTTTTTGGGCAGCTTGGCTCCTACTTTGGAGCTTCTGTCTGTGCCGTGGACCTCAACGCAGATGGCTTCTCAGATCTCCTCGTGGGAGCTCCCATGCAGAGTGTCATCAGGGAAGAAGGCAGAGTGTTCGTGTACATCAACTCTGGCTCGGTACGTCCAATTACTCACCAACTGGAGGCTGCCTGTGATATTATGATAGAAGCTGAAGTTAGTCCAGACTTCTGAGGCTAGAGTTTCTTAGGCTTTTTTTTACTGAAGAAAGTAAAAACTCTGGTGTTGTCCTAATGCTCTAAACATGAACATTCTGGATGGGGAGCTGTCCCATTTTTGACATTCCAGAAGGAGATCAGTTCTTCTGGTGTTCGTCTACTCCCATCTTGAACTTCAAGCAGTTGAGGTTTCTTTGAGTTTTTTATTATGCAAATCTAACTTGAAAGAATGATTTTTATTTTTCCCTCAAAATGTGGATTTATTATTGGTTCTGTAGTGAATGTCTTTGCTTACAAATATTATCAGAAATAGTAGATGAAGTATAAAATGTTTTTAATTTATTGATTTGAAAAGGATAGGAAACAAGATGTGTTTTGATTAAAATGGGAATTTATACAGTTTATGTTGATGGTATTCTTGATATAAGAATGTAAGGGGAGGTACCTTGATGGCTCATTTGGTTAAGTGTCTGACTTCTCCTGAGGTCATGATCTCACGGTTTGTGGGTTTAGGCCCCATGCAGGCTCTGTGCTGACAGCTCAGAGCCTGGAGCTGCTTCAGATTCTGTGTCTGTCTGTCTGTCTGTCTGTCTCTTTCTGCCTGCCCCTCCCCAGCTTGTGCTCTGTTCTCTCTCTCTCTCTCTCTCTCTCTCTGTCTCTCAAAAATAAACATTAAAAAATGGGCATAGTTTATTCCAAAGTAGATATAGTAGTTGTACAATTAAGTACAAATTTCAAATTATGGGAGATATTGTGGAGTAGAAACTGACCACTTCACAGACCACTTCACAATTCAATTTAAAGAGTTCTGCTGACCTTATCTTGCCAGTCTATCTTCTTGGCATTAAATCAAAACAAAGAATTGATAGGGCCTTAATGGAGTCTTCTTGGTCTGTTCCTTTGATTTAAGAGAAAGAAGGGAATTGTGAGAAAAGTGGCTAATTTCTTACGGCACAGCATTTTTAGTGAGGATTCAACAAAGTAAAATCTGTTTCAGGAAGGTATTTGTAATCTTAATAGTTTTAGAGCATTTAATAAGGTCCCATAGTAAGCACTAGACTAAACACTTGACAGTTTGAGAGTAAATACTCAATCTTCTACAGTTCAGAGATTTTCAAAGTTCCAAATATAGAGCAGCAAAGTTATTTGTTAATTGGGGTTCCCTAGATGGTGTTTCAACTTAAATTTAATAGTAAAGGCATATCATCTACAAAGTGATCATGCATATCTCCTTAATAGAGATATCAAGCATTAAGTTTTTTTGCATAGATATTTCACGTTTCCCTATTCATAAATGGTCATCTGATCCTAGCTACATCCTCATTCTGCATACTTTTCTTCTCTTTATAAACTAAACTTTTTGAAAACAGCTTAAAAAGTATCATATACACCTAAAACAAGGCAATATGATTTTTTTCTCATTGAAGTCTTAATCCTAATAGGAAAAACAGATAAAAGTGTATTACTTTGATTTAAAGGGCAAGGAAGGAACTATAACCATTAGGCTACCCTCTTGTTCTTCCCTCATTCCTACCCTGAGGCACCACTGTTGAACATGGGGTAATTTCATAACTGATTGCAACTTTTAACACTTCTGACATAGATGATTCTTTTTCCCTTCTTACTTCCTATTTGTTAACGCTCAAAAATGGCACTGACCACTACCTGGCAATGTATTGGTTTGGTTTGATACTGTCTGCTCTTCTACTGGAATAGAGATACTGTGTGGAAAGGAATCCTCCATCTTGTTTACCGCTGTGTTTTTAGGGTTTGAAAGAATACTGAAGAAGTAGGTGCTCAGTAATTGTTTTTGAATGAACATAAGAATGAATGATACTTGAATGAATCTTGTTTCCACCTACTTCTAAAATAATCCTTAGAGGTCTCCAGAGAACGCTTGGTCACCATCCTCTGACTGGAGAATACTTGAAGAGTGATCAGTGCTTCTTGAAACCCTCTTCTTGGAACATCAGTGCCATTCTCTTAGGTCTATACCTTCTCATCCTCCCCGGAGCCCTTTCTCCCTTCTCTTTAGGATTTTCCTTGGAGTCCAGCTTTTTCATCCCTTATTCCCTGATAAAATATTTTGGTTTTGGTGCCAATGATTTTTGTCTGTAGAGATGATTCATTTAAAAAAAACCCCACAAAACACTTAACCAATATCTGAAATGTAACAAAACCTATGAAAAAAGCTGAGAATAATCTTAGTCCTGACCTCTAGGACCTCAAGTCTAGAAAAGACATAAAAATGAGAGTAAAAAATTGAATACAACATGGTAAATGGCATATCGGCAGTAGGTAAAAAACAGAAGAAGCAATTTGGTCCAGAAGAATTCACAGAGGAAGTAGTATTTGAACAAGGTCAGTTTAGGAATTGTTTGGTTGGAAAATAAAAAGTGGAAGGATGTTTCACAACCACAAGGAAAAGAACATGTGTTATTAGGGAAGGATGAATAGACTTATTTGAGAAGAGGAAAGGATCTATGATGAGTGCATGGATTTTTTTTTTTCTTACTACAAAGGAGTGACATTATCAGAGTTGGGAAAGAGGTCTAGCAGTTGTTACTGCAGTGACTCATGGTAACGTTATTGAATGTCTTCTTATAACTCCTCTTCCAACTTAAGAGATAGCAGTTGACCAATCCATGTTTCAATGCTGCTAGGATAAGGCTCAAAAGACCAGCTTCCATTGTGCCAACTCCTCCACTCAGAAGTCTTCAGTGACTTCCTAGTCCTTAAGTTGAGAGTAAATTTCCCTCAGTATTCAGAATTCCACACCATAACACTTCAATTTTTCTTTTTTGATCTTCATTATACATAGCATTCATAACACTGAAATTCTCTGGAAATTTGTTTTGCTGATTGTATTCTCTACATCTCAGAATTGTCCATCCTTCAAAAGCCACCTCAAATACCATCTTTTATGAAATCTCTCCTTGCTTTTACATATTAGATATGTTGTCCTTGCTTCTTGATAATACAAAGTAGTCTTCGCTTCTTCGTCATTTACATGTTTGTGCTAAGCCTTCCATGTAACTGGGCTTCTTCAGGAAGGTGAGTCTGTCTTCTACACACACTGCTTTGTCCTCCTTCACCTCTTCCCTCTTTGAATAGTGCATTGCCTTTAGTAGGAACTCAATAAATATTTGCTAAATTGAATTATCAAAATGATTTATTGGATTTTCAAAGCTAGAGATCACGAGTTTGACAATTTTTATGTCCTCTGAGCTCTAATCATACTATTATGTGTGTTGACATACTTGATAAATATTTATTGAATGGAACGGAGATGTGTGTACTAAAGCTCATTCTGTAGTTTGTCTAACTTGTTTGAAGCATTAGAAAAAAATCCATATCCAATTACAACAGTAAATCATGTGTAAAGTTGTCAGAGAGGGTTATAATGACATCTTTTCTCCCATTTTCTGTCTAGGGAGCAGTAATGAATGAAATGGAAACAGAGCTCTTTGGAAGTGACAAATATGCCGCAAGATTTGGGGAATCTATTGTTAATCTTGGTGATATTGATAATGATGGCTTTGAAGGTAATGAAAGTATCTAATTGCATACTTGATTTCTGCTTTTAAAATGGAACATGGAAGTGGCCCTAAATCAAGGCCAGCAGTTTGTTGAAGCTGTTGGTTTCAAGCAGGAGCCTAAAGAAATGTCTTTCTATGGTCTGTTGGCCATTTCAGAACTTTGGAAATATAATGGTCAGTTCATTAGAAAGGAACATCTGAGTAAAAAAAAAAAAAAAAATGGAACATGGAAGACAATATAATTGGAGTTTTAAGTTGTCTGCCTTTCTATGGAAAATGGAGCCAGAATGTTATGCTAAGCTCCTTTTCTTTTTGGTGTTATACCTGACTTCTCCTCACTGGTTAGTTACTGATTCTTAATTGACCACAGACTCATTAGACCATACTATTTAATTTTATGTACAGTAAAGTACATACAGTAAAGACCCAACAGGCTCGCTGCAGGGTTTTCAAAGACCCTTGTGCTAGGCATCCCTTGTTCAGGTGCTACGTTGTGGGGGGATTTGGGGAATGGCAGGACAGTGTGCTAGGCAGTGGTGAGGGGCAACTGGCAGACCCAGAAATAGTGGTTATTTACCAACTAATACGGAAGCCACTCCCTAACGCACTAGATAATTCTGTCATAACTGTGCCCATTGCTTGGATATGAGCCCTGCTATTGAAATACCTGTGTCTACCAGTCTTTCCTGTCAAAATTTACTCTTTTTCAGTTGAGTGCAGAGTGGTAACCAAGTCTGGTAAAATTGTGCATAGGATGATGAATGGGTTTGAAAGGAGCTTGTGCAATTTCTAGAGTTCAGCAGATAAATATTTGATACCTTCAGGGCTCAGAATTGTCTTCTTAATGTACTCATTAGCAATTGGTATATGGTAATATTAGGTCAAAACTGAGTTGGATACTGGAAATAGGTGAGGGAGTACTAGAAGTTCTCACTTAATTTTTTTAATATCCCTTATACCCTAAGGCTTCACTCTAATTGTTTAAAATGTGTTGGTATTCAAGAAGAGAGTTAGTGGGTGACTGACTATATATTTTGAATACTTTGAATATATATTGAATATATGAACCCTATTAAATAGTACCATTTCTAGAGTTAACTATTTTAAAAACAAAAGAAAATATATATATTATTAGGGTTATTATGATTATACATAAGCTTTACATTAAAACTTCTGTGAGGTTTTATTATGATATATTTCACAAGAGTCAGCAATTCTAATGTTTATTGAGCACTTAATTTGTGTCAGATGTACCAGGTAGAGGGTATATGCCATAATAAATGCAAGCAGAAAAAATAGTGACACCCTTTTCTATAATGTTAAAATCAAATGGAATATAAAATTAAGACATTAAAGGGGCACCTGGGTGGCTCAGTCGGTTAAGCATCCCGCCTCTGCTCAGGTCATGATATCATGGTTCGTAGGTTCGAGCCCTGCGTCGGGCTCTGTGTTTACAGCTTGCTCAGAGCCTGGAGCCTGCTTCGGATTCTGTGTCTCTCTCTCTCTCTCTGACCCTCCCCTGCTCGCACTGTCTCTCTGTCTCTCAAAAATAAATAAAAAGCATAAAAAAATAAGACATTAAAGAAAACTTAAGTGGTGAATTTAAGGATTCTACCTAATATCTATGGATAAAGCTGTATTTATGCACCTTGACATTTCATGTATATTATGAGATAATGTTCTTTCGTTTAAAAAGCATTTAGTAAAATATTACTTTATGA
>CM053578.1:57515478-57547919 GCA_028646485.1 Cryptoprocta ferox
CTCGCACTGTCTCTCTGTCTCTCAAAAATAAATAAAAAGCATAAAAAAATAAGACATTAAAGAAAACTTAAGTGGTGAATTTAAGGATTCTACCTAATATCTATGGATAAAGCTGTATTTATGCACCTTGACATTTCATGTATATTATGAGATAATGTTCTTTCGTTTAAAAAGCATTTAGTAAAATATTACTTTATGATTCCTTGTACATCTTGTTTTAGTTGACACATTTGAGGAAGACCATTTGATGTTTTGAATGTACTAAAATAATACATGTGTGCATGTACATGAGAAGTGATTTTTTTTTTTTTTGGCATCAAAATGTCAATGCCAAACCTGAATTAGTTCTTTAAAATCAGATAGAATGGTAAAAAATGTCATGGACACTACTCCAGTAGCTAGGAGAATCCCAGGCGGTTTTCCCACATTGAGTGAAGGAAAGACAAAGTGTTCTGTCCGTGAGAGGAAGAGGAACTAGGGGAGACCTTGAGGCGCACGAGGCAGTCTTCCAGAGTGCATGTGAGAGCCTAGGTTTCGGATAGCACTTTGTGTCCTGGAGTCTTCAGCTCTTGACTCCTAAAGGTAATGGCTTTATGTGTGGAAGATTGTATTCAAATGATTATTTCTAATATTTCATTGTATTTTTGTGCTATTATAATTTCATTTATAATCCACTACATATTGACATGTAGTGGCTATATTAATGCTGATTCGCTTCAGTGCATGTTTGTATCTTTTTCTGCTTTATCAGTTCTAATTTTTATTAGTTTCATTGATATGTAACTGCAATTCAACATCGTATAAGTTGAATGTATACAACATAATGACTTAATATACGGATGTAGTACAAAATGATTACCACCTTGAGTCTAGTTGACATCTACTCCCTCACATAGTTATCTTTTTTTTTTTACCTTGTGATAACTTAAAATCTACTCTCCTAGCAACTTTGAAAGAAACAATACAATATCATTAACTCTAGTCATTACGCTGTATCTGGCATCTGTAGAACTGTGTCTTAGAACAAGAAGTTTGTACCTTTTGACCTTTACTCTTCATTCCCCTACCCCTCCACTCTGGCAGCCACCAATCTGATCTGTTCCTGTGAGTTTGAATATTTTTAGAGTCCACATGTAAAAGTGAGATCCTACAATGTTAGTCTTTCTTTTATTTCACTGAGGAAAATGCCCTCAGGGTTCATACATGTTGCCACAAATGGCAGGATTGATTTCTTTTTTTATGGCCAAGTTAGCATTTTTAGTTTGCCAGTAAGCAAGCATTTTGCACATTTTTAGACCTTAACAAGACTGTGCTGATTTGGAAGTGGGCGCAGAGTGTTAAACTTCTTCACTGAAGCCTTTCTTTCCATTCCACCGTATCTGCCTGGGTGAGAAAGCAAGGCACCTGTGTTTTATATTTGTTTGCCTATTCCTTTACTGTGTCTCCTTTAAAAATTTAATTGTTCTGGGGTAGATGGGTGAAGTTACTTTGTGTTCATGGCAATGTGGGTGGGATTGTTTAGAAAGGGGATGAAAATCTCACCTGTTCTTTTTCCTTCCATGTCCAGTCATAGATGCAAATAAACTTAAAGTCCTCTTACTGTGCACACTTTTGTGGTGCTTTGTATAGCAGACAGAAGTTAGATTTGCATTTTTTATACCCTGTATTTTTTTTCTTTTTCAATTCAACAGGAAAAATGCGGCTGAATTTCCTGTGTACTTAGAAAAGCAATGCAAGCCATTTTCTAAGGAGATAACCAATTTGGCAAGAGGCCAGCATAAAAATCTCATCAGAGTGTGAGGAAGTTAGGGAATAGGTGGTACATGAATACACCTACATGACACAACTGACAGCACTTTGGATTTCATCCATAAAATCGATATTGCAAAACCACTTATATTTTGGTTTAAGTTTTTCACCTTGAGCATTATTGACTCCTAGACTGTATGTTCAAGTATCTTTTAAGCAGAGCCATAATAAAGTTCTATAATTGTAAAGTATAAGCTATGTATTTGTGTGCCCTTGAAATGTTGATAAATTATAAGATCATTAATTGAGCAGTTCTTTGGCAGAGAACAGGAAAGGTTTGCAGGAGAGGAAGACACTGGAGATAGTCTGTAGTGTTCATGATTCTGTAGAGCATGGTGAAGGGTGAACACGGGCTCTGGGAGCCAGACAGTGGCTCTAATATCCCGGCTTCTTCGTATCCTAGCTCTGTGCCCTTTAGCAAGTTGTACTCTGTGCCTCAGTTTCCTCATCAAATTGGAATCAAAAAGTACTTAGTTGATACAATTTTAAGAGTTACATGAAAAAGCCCCTAGTACAGTGCCTGCATTATAATAAAAGTATCTGTTTATTTCCAGTGTTAGGTGATATTAAAATATATTATATATGATATATTATTAAAATATAATTATGATTATACCAGTAATTGTTGCAGTTTGCACCAATGAAATAAAATGTTCAGATAAAAAGAAGAAAAAGTTGCCAGTATTTGTCCTACAGGTTGTGTCCCAAATTGACTTGGATAGGCATGAAAAAAAACATAATATGTATTTTCCTTATTCCTATAACAATTGCTAAAATTTAGTATGTTCTGTAACAGATCCAAATGTAATCCTAGAAATAAGAATTTGGATCTATATAAAAGCTAGGAAAAGGCTGAATATAACCCACAAGTCTGCTTGAAATGACATTGATTTGGGCCTTCTCATACTTCATTTGAAATGGCACATCTGTATTGTTTCAAGATATTTGCCTAACCTCACCAGTGCTGGTAACTGACCTGGCAAGAATTTCTGTGTATCAATAGCTCCCCAGCCCCAGACTTGTCATCTTTATGTATCATCAAGAATGAAGATACAGGACTCTAGTTACTAATGACATAGCCATAGTAGTTGAAGTATAAACCAGCCATGACTACTGGCATCCATAACTGGTCTTGTTTTCAGTGGCCACAGGATACTTCCCCATTCTTTCCCTTACCTCCCTCTTGCTCTTCCCTTTACTCTCTTCCTTCCTGCTCCTTGCCTTTATGTACCCGTGAGTATTTGGTTTGCACATATACGGCTCCAGCTATTTCAAGCTAATTACCATTGTTCATGTGTCCCATGCTGCCCCTTCATCCCCTGTCATTATGCAGGCTACTGCCTCTGTCTAAACTGACTTTACCCTTTTTTTCACCTGGCTATGACCTGTTAATACTTAAATCTCAGCTCTGGTGGCCTCTTCTTTGCAAAGCCTTTCCTAATTTCTACCACCTTCTCATATGTAGTGTTTTTATTCTGGTTTTACTTTCTCTTCATCCCTGCTAGACTAAAGTTCCTTTTCGTGGCCCAGTCTTATATGGCTGGTTTCTGGCAAATGCCTAGAATACAGTGGGTGCTCAATAGTTGTCCACTGAATAAATCAATGAATAGGTGTAGTTTCATATGAGAATTTAAAATAATTTGCACAAATCAAAAGAGAGCAACCACACTGTCTAAACAATAGATATGAGGTATGTCTATCATTTACTTTTAGATGCTATTAGAAATTGTACAGTATTTGGCATAGACTCCTATCAAAGAGGTATTTATTCTCATTGAAATAGCAGTCAGAAATTATCACCGTAGAAAGGTGTCAGATCTGATAAACTAAGAAGTATTGACTATCGTGAAAGCAAACTTTCTGTATTTTGGGTTTCTATGAAAGTAATAAAACATTACATGTAAGTGAACCTATGAATAAACCCAAATAAATAGCCATAGACCTTGTAAAACTAATGAAATTCTCTTGCAACTGTAGAATATTATTTTTCTCCTGTGTGTTGTATATTTATGGCCCTTAAGCAATCATGTCATTCATAGTTTTTCTTTTGCTTATGTCAGTTGATGAACTCTTTATTTTTCCTCTTGGCGTCTTAATCTGATATGAATCTCAAAGTCCTAAAGATGTTGCAGTCATTACTTTACAGAACAAATTCAGTTCCCAAAATCCAGTTTCCATGTTTGTACATGTGTGTATACAGATATCCTTAACAAATACCTTAATTACTTTCATTGGAACAGGAATTTAGAGAGCATTTTGCATATAAAGTAAAACCCAGAGCTCAAAATAAAGACTCTTATGGTTATAATATTCACAGATGATAGTTTATTATGTGCTCAGCTCTGCTCTAAGTACTGTATGAGTTATGCCCTATGCTGAGGGTGAGTTCTCTTATGATCCCTGGCTAGAGGTGAGGGGACTGAGACCCAGAGAGGTTAAGGAGCAGGTCCAGCTGGGGGTCATGCTTTGGTGGTTTGGCTGTAGAGCCCAGGCCCTTAACCATGACTAGGGTGTATTTCAGAACCATTCGCTCTGCTTCTTCCATGCACAGACTATTTTATACCATCCTGCACATTGTTATGATGATGATTGTATTTTGTGATTTTTTTTTTCTGTCTAGTGAGTGAAGTATTTGTTTCTTGATAACGAGTTTTCATATGTGATATAAATTAAGTAGTATGAAAGTTAGGCTTCAGAGTTGCATTCTTTCTATTAAGAATTTATTTTTCTGCCATTTAAATTCTTGCACAGATGTTGCGATTGGAGCTCCACAAGAAGATGACTTGAGAGGTGCTATTTATATTTACAACGGCCGAGCAGATGGGGTCTCACCAACGTTCTCACAGGTAGGATACTATTCTGTTTTCAAGAGAAGCATTGATGATAATTGGTTCCTGAAACCTCCGTTAATATGGATTTATTTTTCCTAATTTCCTCTTTCAGGTACTTAATATATCCTATTTTACCCTTTTTCTTATAATAACAGTAGTTGGTCTCATTTTGAAGGCCATAATAACTCTTGAGAATCACATGGTTTCTCCATAACTAAGAGTTCTGGTTCACATCCATTCTAGTTTGTATTTAATCTAGTAAAGATTTTCTCTGGGGGCACGTGGGTGGCTCAGTCGCTTAAGCATCTACCTCTTGATTTCGGTTCAGGTCATGATCTCACAGTTCATGGGATCGAGTCCCACTTTGGGCTCTGCACTGACTGTGTGGAGTCTGCTTGGAATTCTCTTACTCCCTCTGTCTCTGGCTCTCTCCCACTCATGCATATGCTCGCTCGCTCTCTCTCTCCCTCTCTCAAAATTTAAAAAAAATTTCCTCTGCATTCCATCAAATTTATGTTCTGAGATAGTATCCATACGATTTCACATAAGCCCCTGTGGATTTGATTAACTGTGTCTTGCCATGTGCCTAAAGCCCCATGTTTCAGGGAGGTTGCAACAGGGAGAGCAAACACATGATACTCTGATTCTTTCAGGAAACAGCCGCAAGATGGGAGCTTTTAATAAAGTTCCCTGGTCTAACTCTGACTTTACTTTTGTCTTTTGATAAATCAGGATATTTCAGTGCATAGGAAATACTCGATACATATGCAGGGGAGAAAAGTTTTTCTAAAGATCCGTTTGTAGAAATATTAGCTAATACTGTTACTTTTGATTGAGCAGAATAGGTAAATGCTTCTCCATATTGAACATGAAACCTCTGTACTTGTCTAGTAAAAATTACTTTCTTAGTATTGGATAGTAGCCAGACACTGATAAATCAGTATCTGGGTGTGAAATTAGATATATGGAATAGGAAACACATGTCTGATGTCAGTTTTCACATGCTAGGACAATCTGGCTAAATGGGATGGCTTTCAGCATAAGCCTGAGTAGTAGGCTCCACTAAGTGATTATATATGTCTCATTTTTCAAATTACTCTGGTTATTCATGTTCATCTGGGAAATAAATACAGAGCCTAAAAGAAGACTGGGGAGAAAGAGTCCGGACCATTTAAGATCCATTCTGTATAATTTTCTTTTTGTGAGTTTTTCTAGTCAGAAAGTGATTTTTTTTTTCTTGTCACAAAATAGATGTTGCCTGCCCATCAAGCTGGCAACTTTTGTTTCTCTTAGACGCAAGTATTTGACGTAAATGCATTTTATTAGTAAATGTGCCTAGGTGTTGTAAGGCTCATAATTGAACTAGACCATTGCTTCTTTGAGATATTCTCTGAGATATTTGAGTGTTAAAAAACTGCTTCCTACTTACCGATTTTTCAGAGAATTGAAGGACTTCAAATTAGCCGATCATTAAGTATGTTTGGACAGTCTATATCTGGACAAATTGATGCAGATAATAATGGATATGTAGGTGAGTATAAAATTGACTATTTCATAAGTTGAAATTAGCTCTATCGTGGTGTTGCTTTATTACATGGAACTGGTACGGAAAAGTACTAATTTACTGATAATTTGTTTCTTTCCTTTATAAAGCTTTTTTGAATTGAAGGATGGGTCAGAAATGATCAAATAACTCATCAGTTTTACTGTTAGTTACTTGACATTTTATTCCTTGTTCTTGAAAAAACGAAAAGCACCCGTGGAAATAAACACTTTTTCATACCTTGAGACTTTTTTCGTACCTTGAGAGAAGATTCCTAGATGACTATGTATAGTCTAAAAATTGAACTTTTTTAGTAAGCTTTATATTACAAGCTTTTATCATAAAGTTTATTTACATGGTAAAGGGATGAATGTTATTATAGATGAATAGACTCAAATGTGGAATGAATCCTAAGATGTAAGTATATCTTTGGTAATTAATTTTCTGTAAATAGTGTTTTGATACAGTGAAAAGGTGATACATAGTTAGGTATTTATGGCTGAAAAGTAATTCTCTTTGACTAATGATGTTCATTAATCTGTTTTTCATCTTCCAGATGTGGCCGTTGGTGCTTTTCGGTCTGATTCTGCTGTGTTGCTGAGGTAAGGGTTGATGCATTGCACTGTTTAACGCCAATTGGGCTTAATTATAAATGATGGGAGGCAGTTTTTAAAATCAACACTGGTGGTGACCTCATAATGCTTTTTTTCTTGGTGTTATGAAGTCTTATTGAACTTTAGGATTGTATTTCCACCTTACATGGTTATTACAATTAAATCCTCAGGCAAAGTCAATATTTTTAGAAATTCAAATGAAAATTTCTCTTGACTCATGCACAGAAATGTAATTGTCTATATATGCATTTACTACTAATAAAGTAATTTCATGAAGTTACTCGGTCAATGACAAAGTAACTGACAAAACAAATGCAGTTTTTTCCAAAGGAAAAGTAATATTGCTAATTTTATTTCCTTCTCAGGACAAGACCCGTAGTGATTGTTGAAGCTTCTTTAACCCATCCTGAGTCAGTAAATAGAACAAATTTTGACTGTGTTGAAAATGGATTGCCTTCTGTGTGCATGGATCTAACACTGTGTTTCTCATACAAGGGCAAAGCGGTTCCAGGTTATATTGGTAAGGATGGCCTTACAGCATTTCCCCTGAGTGTGTACTTCACTCATGAATCTCATGGTCTTTTTCTGAGCCCTGACTTTGTTTCACCTTAGAGGTGCATACGCCTTTCTGCCTCATATTTTGCATTCTCGAGTTATTCTAAGCAATGAGTGGGGAACAGTAAGAGGCTATTTATAGTTTTCTAGAAGTTACAACAAGAAGTAAATCAAGACTATCACTTGCTAAAATGGGGTGAGTTAAACTGAACTTCATATCTAAAATATCTTTAGAAAGAACATTACCACAGCTTCTCCTTTTTTTAACTGGGTCCTTTCACAGCTGGAGCTGGCTTCACTTGGAAGTCCTGAGAGGGAGATTGTTTTCTTTGTTTTGTCCTTGGAGTGATTGAAGAAGCTTATCTCAAATCTATACCTTGATTTCAATTCCCATAAATAACACACATCTCTTAAGGATTTTCTATGACTGTCAGCTCCTCAGAGTCATGCCCATTCCCCTTATATAGGTAGTTCTCAGTTACCTGCTCTGGAGAAAATAGCATTGATAGGGCTCATGCAAAATTGTGGTTAATCTCAAGTCACATATATGTGACTTTATGAACATTAAATTTTTTCTAGCAAGTTATGTCCCTAATTATGTAAACTTAAGCTGGTATTAGAATAACTACTAATGAAACTAGCCAGTGGTAGGAGAGTGGCATACTTGGGTTTATTAATTGGACATTAAAATTAGGTATTGGGTGGCTCATGAACTTCATCAAGAGTTGATTGTATTCATAAACCTACAGGCGCCTATCATCTAAACATCACAAAGGGCAGCAAATACACCGAATCAAACGATGGATATGTAAGAGAAGTCTCCTTCTGAATTAGCTTGTAATGAGAAGTATAGAATGAGCCTACTATATCTACTTTAGAACAGACTCACTTTTCGTAGTGCACTGCTGAAGTCCTGGCTAGGCAAAAGTAGTAGAACAGTGGGCAAAACCTTAACCTGGTTACAGATCAAAGAAGTGTCAGTTTCAGAGCATGACCCCAGTAACAAGACAAACTGACGGATTAGCTGAAAGATGCACGTTAAATAGATAAAACTATCTCCCTTTAAGTAAAATCCACGTTTGTTGTACTACCAATTCCACGGTGACCAGATATTTTTAAAAATAGTTGAAAACAATGTATGAAAGTCATAAATAATAACAGCATTGTTACAAAAGCAACCTTTACGGTCATAGAATGAGTCCTTGGGAGAAATAATTCACACGGTAAGCATGTTTCATAAAACCAGGATGTTTTGCCGCTTTGAGTGGATTTTTATTCACCCATTTTTTTCTTTACTTTTTGTCTGAACTCATGGTGATGAATTGTAGATGGCTGTTTCAATTGTTGTTCCACCTCCGAGGCACTGAATCTCCGTTATTGTAATTTTGAAGCCAATTGATTGGGACTTCATTGTTTATTTTCTAAATAAAAGTAAGGTTAAAAGATTTATTTGAAACTTGGAGGAGTAATACAGGTTTTTTCCTTAAGTTGCCTTGAAAGAAGTAGATAAAATCCTTCTGAAAGAATAAGTTACTCCCAAGATGTAAATGAACACTTCAGGAATTATATAAACTCTTTAAAGTATCACTTATGAATTATTGCTCCTATATAATGGCGATGTCACAGCAGACTATTAAATGTAGCTTGTTTTGCAAAGAATTCTTTTAGATTAAAAAAAATAGCTCTCACTTTCTTTGTAATATCTGTCTTAGAATTTTTTTGGTTGCTTGTTAATGTTTCTTATATTTTTGCTTATTGAGGATCTTCTTTAGCTGATGATTATCTATTACATCATATTTGAAGTAAATCTTACTAAACTGCCAGAATATTTATTCAGAAGACGTCTATATTAGGCACAAATCAACACTGGAAGGTCAAACTGGAAACCAATAAAAACATGGAGGAGACTAATCAGGGTGTAGGGCTGGAAAAGGAGACATCTTTGAGTGAACTGTTTATATAGGTTTGACTTGTGAATGATTTGTTCACTTTACATTTAAAAAAAAATAAAAATTAGTAACCTCTCAAATCAGAAACAACAATGAACCCCACTGTGTTCGAAATTAATTATGGAACCACAGAAGATAGAATTATTGCTAGTGATATGTGAGTGCAGTATTCTGTCTGTGCCTCCGTAGTTGGACATTCTAAGAACATAAAAGCACTCCAAAGAAATCAACTTAGAACTTTTTTAGTAGTTAAAATTTTAGTATTCTAGTTTTGAAACATTTATATATAGGAGGATTAAGTAAATACCTGAAGATGTTAACAGTTAAAAATAGAAGCTGGAGGGGACCCTGGGTTGCTTAGTCGGTTAAGTGGCGGACTTTGGCTCAGGTCATGATCTTGCAGTTCGTGATTTCGAGCCCCGCATCAGACTGTGGGCTGACAGCCCAGAATCTGGAGGCTGCTTCATATTCTGTGTCTCCCCCTCTCTCTCTGCCCTCTCCTGTTCATGCTCTGTCTCTCTGTCTCTCAAAAATAAATATATGTTTAAAAAAATAGAATCCTGGAGAAAAGTTGATCAATTTTTATAACAATTTTTGCAATTTGTTTTCAATATGTTTCCTCTTCCATTTTTTACATTAGTTTTGAAAAGCCATTTAAATAAGAGCATATTGGATATCATTTTGACTATTTTCATTTCAAAAATAATAAATGCTTTTAGGTACTTATTTGTATTAACTGCAATTCTCTCTACATTTTTGCAGTTTTGTTCTATAACATGAGTCTGGATGTGCACCGGAAGATAGAATCTCCATCGAGATTTTACTTTTCTTCTAATGGAACATCCGATGTGATTACAAGCAGCATAAAAGTGTCAAGCAAAGCAGCTAACTGTAGAACACATCAAGCATTTATGCGGGTAATGTAGATGAGTTTTTAATTAATAAATAGGTAAACTTCAGTATTATCACAGCAGTAAAAATCTTACTACATTAGTATCTTTTTATTGAATGTGGTTAAAAACAGGTATGATCCCCTCCTGAACTAGCTGGCCTATTGTTCCAGAGTTAAGATGTTCGACAATCCTGTGATGTGGATAATTCAGAGTCTGCATTTTGCATCTTCTTTATTTCACGTTTATCACATTTTACTGCATCATTCTTTTTAAAGATTTGCCTTTTCCTTTCTACAATTCCTACTTTCCTTTCCCTGTTTTATATGCTTCCCTAGAAATGTATATATTGAGTAGCTGTGCTGAGCCTCAGATCTATTCCCATGTAGAGATTTTTTGGGGGGAGGGGGTGGCAGGGGAGATAGGATAAGGGGCAGGGAAGTTGGTTTGTTTTTCATGTGACTCTAATGAAGCAGAAGCTTTGGTGACTGCTTTTGGATCAGGTCTTTGTCCCCATGCCAGTATTGTCAGTGATGTCAGTAGGAACTCACATGGTTGCGGTGTGGTGGGGATCATCTGTGGGCCAGGACAATGGCTCTCAGGATGTTTGGGGATATGTCCTGCCAAAGAACAGCCAATTTCATGTTTCTTTCATTAAAATACTCATTCCCAAACTGATCATCACGTTCCTTGCGTTGGTCAAATTTTATCATATGAAGCAGTGCCAGGTCTTTTTCATTAGGGAATGGTGTGCTTCATCGGAAAATCTACGGTCACAAAGAAGCCAAAATATTC
This sequence comes from Cryptoprocta ferox, assembly GCA_028646485.1. Lineage (NCBI taxonomy): Eukaryota > Metazoa > Chordata > Mammalia > Carnivora > Eupleridae > Cryptoprocta > Cryptoprocta ferox. The sequence continues at coordinate 57,526,465 of CM053578.1, forward strand.
CCAGGAGCCCCTTCTGGGATTTCAAATAGTATCCTCTGCTTAGAACTTAATTTTCCCTTAGATACTTATTCTGAGCAAATGCAAACAAGCATCAAGGCTCTAACACTATTAAATGCTAAGAGCAATAATCCCTGTGCTATTTCCTCATTTCCCTTAACAGTTTTTATTGTACTAGAATAAAGCTATGAGATGGTTGAGAGCCAAAAATATAGAATGATATTAATGAAACTATCATTTATATATTAGGGATAAAAGAGGATTTTTTAAATCCCATATAGTTTAGATAAGTTAGTCAATTTTGGAGACTAAGTACAATCATTGAGAGCATTTTCAAGGGCAGTAAAAGGACCGACATTAGACATCGACAAAGAAACATTGTGTTGAATTTGTATGACAGGAAATTGATCTGACTTCTTTAGTTAGTCCTGTGTTTCTTGGCATTGTTCCAACAAGTAAGAGTTCATCAAAATTCTACACATTTGTCAGAATAAATTTATAGTAGAAATGACAGTTTAGCAGAGGTTTCTGTGTTGTTGTTGCACACATGTAGTGTTACCCTGGTATTGATGGCAGCATGTTACAGCCATTGACTTTCAACCATATTGTCAATGTCAAACAAAAGCGCTTACCTCTGGGATTGGTACATAGCAGAGACTTTTTAAAAAGTCATTGCAACCATTATTAAAATTAAAACAGATTTAGTTGTGATTTGGGAAGATAGGGGAATATAATGAGTGCATTTTCCATCCCCACTGGCATGGTAACTGGAAATATTTGGCAATGTTAATGCTTCTCTACTTCTACAGTCCAAAAGAATGAGACTGAAACTGATACTCTTTTTTTTTAATTTTTAAAAAATGTTTATTTTGAGAGAGAGAGAGAGAGCGAGCGAGCAGGGAAGGGGCAGAAAGAGAGGGGGAGAGAGAGAATCCCAAGCAGGCTCTGCACTGTCCGCACAGAGCCTGTCGAGGGGCTCGATTTCATGATCCTGGGATCATGACTTGAGACAAAAGTCAGTTAATTGAGTCACCAAGGTGCCCTAGAAACTGATACTCTTCTGCCTTCTTAATGATAGTAAAAAAGAAGAGCAGTGGTCAGGACCTTTGGATTGTCCCCTTGTTCCATAAAACTTGTCCAGTATCAGGAATATCAATGGACATATTCTAATTCAACATCACTTACAATGAAATGAGGTGACACTTGTTAATTATGTGGCCTGGCCCACAGCCTCCACTTCTCAGAGGACTCTCTGCCAGTTGGGCAAACTTTCCTCCTATAGTCGTTGGCATTGGTCATACCAGATAAGCTCCACTCAATTAAATTCAGTAAGTACCTGAGTACCAACACTGTGTCCTTTCTGTTTGAGATACTTGTATATATCAACGAATGAAATATAAAAAGATTACTATCCTCACTAAGTTTACAGTCTAGTGGGGTGAGATAACATGATAAAAATGTAAATTTTAGACTATTTTAAAAGATCAGCGTGTTCAGAAAAGGGCAGAGTATAGGAAACTGGAGTGCTAGGGAAGAAATGAAGGGTGCGTTTTATTTTTTTATTTAAATATAATTAACACACAATGTTATATTAGTTGTAGATGTTTTATATAATGATTCAACCATTCTGTGCATTAATGATTATCACAATAAGTGTCTTCTTTTTAAAATTTTAACTCCAGGATAGTTAACATACAGTGTTATATTAGTTTCAGGGGCACAATATAGTGATTCAACAGTTCCATATATTACACAGTGCTCATCAAGATAAGGGTACACTTAATCCTGTTTATCTGTTTCACTTGTGTCCCCCTCCCTCCCTCTGTTCTGTATTTAAGAGTCTGCTGCTATTCTTCTTGTTCTTTGTTTTTTAAATTCCACAAATGAGTGAAATTGTATGGTATTGGTCTTTCTCTGACTTATTTAACATACTCTCTAGGTCCATCCGTGTTGTTGCAAATAGCAAGATCTCATGTTTTTTATGGCTGAGTATTATTCTGGTGTGCATGCGTATGTGTGTACACACCACATCTTTATGCATTCATCTCTCAGTGGACACTTGGGTTGCTTCCATGTCTTGGCTATTGTAAATAATGCTACACTAAACATATGGGTACATACCTTTTTTGCATTAGTGTTTTCATTGTCTTTGGGTAGATACCCAGTAATGATATAACTGGATCATATGGTAATTCTGTTTTTAATTTTTTGAGGAACTTCAATACTGGTTTCTAATTGGCTGCATTAGATTGCATTTCCACCAACAGTCCCAAGGATTCCTTTTTCTCCATATGCTCACCAACTCTTGTTTTTCCTCTCTTCTTAATTTCAGCCATTCTGACAGGTGTGAGGTGATAACCTCATTGTGGTTTCGATATTCATTTCCCTGGTGATGAGTGATGTTGAGTATCTTTTCATGTGTCATTGGCCATTTGTATGTCGTCTTGGGAAAAATGTCTGTCGAGGTCCTCTGCCCATTATTTAATTGACTCTTTAAAATTTTAGTGTTGAGTTGTTTAAGTTCTTTATATATCTTGTATGTTAATCCTTTATTGGATATATCATTTGTACATATCTTCTCTCAGGTTTGTTAATTGTTTCCTTTGGTGTGCAAAAGCATTCTATTTTGGTATCATCTCAGTAGTTCATTTTTGGTTTTGCTTCTCTTGCCTCAGGAAACATGTCTAGAAAAATGTAGCTACAGCTGTTATCAAACAAATGACTGCCTATTTTCTTCTAGTTTTATGGTTTCAAGTCTCACATTTATATGTTTAATCCATTTTGAGATTATTTTTGTGCGTGGTGTAAGAAGTGGTTCAGTTTCATTTTTTTGGCATGTTCAGTTTTCCCAGTACTATTTGTTGAAGAGACTGTCTTTTCCCTATTGTATATTCTTGTGGGTTTATTTTTGGCCTGTATATTCTGTTCCATTGTTCGATGTGTCTGTTTTTGTGCCAGTACCATATTGTTTTGATTAGTACAGCTTTGTAATATAACTTGAAATCTGGTATGATACCTCCAGCTTTATTCTTTCTCAAGATTACTTTGGCTATTTGGGGTCGATTGTGGTTCCATACAAATTTTAGGATTATTTGTTCTAGTTCTGTGAAAAATTCTTTTGGTATTTTGATAGGTATTGCATTGAATATAGATTGCTTCGGGTAGTATGAACATTTTTTTATTGGTTTCAAGAGTAGAATTTAGTGATTTATCACATACATATAACACCCAGTGCTCATCACAACCAGTGCCCTCTTTAATGCTCAGCATCCATTTAGCCCACCCCCTAACTCCCTCCCCTGCAGCAAACCTCAGGTTGTTCTCTGTATTTAAAAGTCTCTTATGGTTTGACTCCCTGTTTTTATCTTCTTTTATTTTTCTTTCCTTCCACTATGTTCATCTGTTTTGTTTCTAAAATTCCACATGAGTGAAATTATATGATACTTGTCTTTCTCTGACTGAATTATTTCACTTCATTTAGCATAATATACTCCAGTTACATTCACGTTGCTGCAAATGGCAATTTCTTTTTTTTTTTTTCTTTGATGGCTGGTTAATATTCCATTGTGTGTGTGTGCGTGTGTACACTTTTTTTTTTTTTATCCATTCATCGGTTGGTAGAAATTTGGGCTCTTTCCATAATTTGGCTAATGTTGATAGCACTGATGTAAACATTGGGGTGCATGTGCCCCTTCAAATGAGCATTTTTTGTGTCCTTTGGATAAATTCCTAATAGTGCAATTACTGGGTTGTAGGCTGGTTCTATTGTTAACTTTTTGAGGAAGCTCCATGCTGTTTTCCAGGGTAGCTGCACCAGTTTGTATTCCCACCAATGGTGTAAAAGGGTTCCCTTTTTCTGCATCCTCACCAACATCTGTTGTTTCCTGAATTGTTAATTTTAACCATTCTGACAGGTGTGAGGTGGTATCTCATGGTGGGTTTGATTTGTATTTCCCTGATGATGAGTGATGTTGAACATCTTTTCGTGTGCCTCTTAGCCATCTGAGTGTCTTTTTTGGAAAAGTGTCTATTCGTATCTTCTGCCCATTTATTGACTGGATTAATTATTTTTTGGGTGTTGAGTTTGATAAGATTTATAGATTTTTTTTTTGGATACTAACCCTTTATCCAATATGTCATTGGCAAATATCTTCTCCTATCTGGTAGGTTACCTTTTAGTTTTGCCGATGGTTTCCTTTGCTGTGCAAAAGCTTTTTATCTTGATGAGGTCCCAATAGTTCATTTTTGTTTTTGTTTCCCTTGCCTCTGGAGACATGTCTAGTAAGAAATTGCTGCAGCTGAAGTCAAAGAGGTTGCTGCCTGTGCTCTCCTCTAGGATTTTGATGGTTTCCTGTCTCACATTTAGGTCTTTTATCCATTTGGATTTATTTTTGTGTATGGTGGAAAAAAGTGGTCCAGGTTCATTCTTCTGCATGTTGCTATCCAGTTTTCCCAACACCATTCGCTGAAGAGACTGTCTTTTTCTCTTTGGATGTGGATCCATTTCTGGATTCTCTATTCTGTTCCATTGATCTTTGTGGCTGTTTTTGTGTCAATACCAACCTGTCTTGATGATTACAGCTTTGTAGTACAGCTTGAGGTCCAGAATTGTGATGCCTCCAGCTTTGGTCTTTCTTTTTCAACATTATTTTGTCTATTGGGGGGGTCTTTTCTGATTCCATATGAATTTTAGAATTGTATGTTCTAGCTCTGTGAAGAATGCTGGTGGTGTTTTGATAGGGATTGCATTGAATGTGTAGATTGCTTTGGGGTATTATTGGCATTTTAACAGTATTCTTTAAATACATGATCATAGAATGTTTTCCACTTCTTTGTGTTGTCTTCAATTTCTTTCATAAGCATTCTGTAGGATTCAGTATACAGATCTTGATTAGGTTTATTCCTAAGTATATTAAGCTTTTTGGTGCAATTGTAAGTGGTATTGATTCTTTGATATCTCTTTCTGCTGCTTCATTATTGGTGTATAGAAGTGCAACAGATTGTTATCTGAACATTTTGACAATATAGTTTCTTCCAATCCATAAGCATAGAGTATCTTTCCGTTTGTGTTCTTTCAAATTTCTTTCATCAATGTTTTACAATTTTCAGAGGACAGGTCATTCACCTCCATGGTTAAGTTTATTCCTAGGTTTTTTTACTTCTTTTGTGCAATTGTAAATGGGACTGTTTACTTAATTGCTCTTCTACTTCATTATTAATATATAGAAATGCAACTGATTTCTCTGTATTAATTTTGTATCCTCGGGACCTGACTGAAAATATTTATCAGTTCTACTAGGGTTTTGTTTGTTTGTTTGTTTGTTTAGTTTTTAGAGTCTTCCATATATGATATGTCATCTGACAGTTGTACTTTTTTCTTATCAATGTGGATGCTTTTTAATTCTTTTTCTTATCTGATTGCTGGGATGGGACTTCTCATATTGTGTTAAGTAAAAGTGGTGAAAGTAGGCATCCTTGTCTTGTTCCTGATCTTAGAGGAAACGCTTCAGTTTTTCACCATTGGCTATGATGTTAGCTGTGGATTTCCTATATATGGCCTTATAATGTTGAGGTATATTCCCCTTAAATCTACTTTGTTGAGAATTTCTATCATAAATGAATATACTTTGTTAGATGGTTTTTCTGCATTTATTGAGATGATCATATGGTTTTTATCCTTTCTCCTGTTGATGTGATGTATCACACTGATTTGTGAATATTGAACCTCCCCCACTTTCATCGCTGGAATAAATCCCACTTGATTGTGGTGAATGATTTTTTTAATGTATTATTAAATTCAATTTACTAACATTTTGTTGAAGATTTTTACATCTTTGTTAATCGGAGATACTGGCCTGTAATTGTCTTTTTTTTGTAGTGTCTTTGGTCTTGGTATCAAGGTAATGCTGGCCTCATAGAATGAATTTGGAAGTTTTCCTTCCTCTTCTAATTTTTGGAACAGTTTGAGAAGAATTGGTATTAACTCTTCTTTAAATGTTGGGTAGAATTCACCTGTGAAGCTAGTCCTGGACCTTTTGTTTATTGGGAGTTCTTCGATTACTCACTCAATTTTATTGGAAGTAATTGGTCTGTTGAAATTTTCGGTTTCTTTCTGATTCAGTCTGGAAAGGTACACATTTCTGGGACCTTAACCATTTCTTCTAGGTTGTCCAATTTGTTGGCGTGTAATTTTTTCCTAATATTCTTTTCTAATCCTTTGTATTTCTGTGGTGTTAGTTGTTTCTCTTGCATTTCTGATTTTGTTTACTTTGGTCTTCTCTCTCGTTTTTTTCTTGATGAGTCTTGTCTAAAGATTTATCAATTATGTTGATCTTTTCAGAGAACCAGCTCTTGGTTTCCTTGATCTTTCCTCTGTGTGTGTGTGTGTGCGTGCGTGTGTGTGTGTGTGTGTGTGTGTGTGTGTTGTCTCTGTTTCATTTATTTCTGTTCTAATCTTTATTATTTCCTTACTTCCATTGATGTTGGGTTTTGTTCTTGTTTTTCTAGCTCCTTTAGGGTAAGTTTGAGTTGTTCGGTTGAGTTTTTTCTTGTTTCTTGAGGTATGTCTGCATTGCTATAAAACTTCCCTCTTAGAATTGCTTTTGCTGCATCCCAAAGATTTTGGACAGTTGTGTTTTTATTTTCATTTGTTTCCATGCATTTTTTAATTTCCTATTTGATTTCTTGATTTGCTCATTTTTAGTAGCTGTTGCTTAGCCTCCACATGTCTGTTTTTTCCAGTTGTTTTCTTGTAATTGATTTCTAGTTTTATGTCCTTGTGGTCAGAAAAGATGCATGATATGATTTCAGTCTTCTTAAATTTATGGAGAGTTGTTTTGTGGACTAACATGTGATTACTCCTGGAGAATATTCCCTGTGCACTTGGAAAGAATGTGTATTCTGTTTTTAGATAGAATGTCTGTATATATCTGTTAGGTCCATCTGGTCTAATGTATCATTCAAAGTCACTGTTTCCTTGTTGATTTTCTGTTTGGATGATCTGTCCAGTGATGTAAATGGGGTGTTAAGGTCCCCTAATATTCCTGTATTCCCACCAATTCCTCCCTTTTTGTAGTTTAATGATTTCTTTATGTATCTGTGTGCTTCCATATTGGGTACATAGATACAATTGTTATACCCGCTTGTTGGATTGTACCCCTTATGTAGTGCCCTTCATAGTCTCCTGCTACAGTCTTTGTTTCAAAGTCTATTTTGTCTAATAAAAGTATTGCTATCATAGTTTTTTCCCCCCACTTCCATGTATGTATGTTTTTTTATCCCTGAATTTTCAATCTGCCTGTATCTTTAGGTCTGAAGTGAGTCTCTTACAGATGGTATATAGATGGTCTTATTTTTTTAATCCATTCAGTCACCGTGCATCTTTTGATTGAAGCCGTTAGTCCATTTACTTTAATTATTGGTAAATATGTATTTATTGCACTTTATTACTTGTTTTATGGTTTTTTATAGTTCTTCTCTGTTTCTTTACTTTCTCTCTTCTCTTGTGGTTTAATGGCTTTCTTTAGTGTTATGCTTGGATTTCTTTCTCTTTATTTTTGTGTATCTATTACAGGCTTTTGATTCTGCATGAGGATCATATGTAACATCCAAAGTATATAGCAATTGGTATTCAGTTGATGGTCACTTAAGTTTGATCCCATTCTAAAAGCACTAAATTGTTACTCCCTCCTCCATATTGTATGTATATGATGCTATATTTTGCATCCTTTTGTGTATTCCTTGACAGATTTTTGTAGATAAAAATAATTTTACAACTTCCATGTTTTAACTTCTATATTGGTTTCATAAGTGATGAATCTACCTTTTTTGTGTGATCATATTTACCTGTGAAATTATTCCCTTTCATAATTTTCTTCTAGAGGAAATGCTTATTTTTTTTATATCTTAGTGTTTTATCTATTGAAATTCTCCTCTATTAGATGTCACTTTTCCCTCTATGATAATGTTCCTTGTCCATGTAAGTATATGACAATGAATCTTTGCCTTTGCTATATTCATATATACAACTTTATTAGATCATAGTGGTTTGTTAAAACAAGATCTTAGAACAAGGGATAATTTTGAGGCTGCTTTGATTTAGGGAAACTCAATTAACAATTGGCAGCAGTTTTTAGAAATGTTGAAGCAGCCATGATGAAGTGAGATTTTTCTTAAGGTTTTTATAGATGATATTTCTTGGTTGATCTTGATGGAATCCCTGCATCAAAATATTCACTGATGTTTGAGGAGAGAAGAGGGGTGGTAAAGTGGGACGACAAATGAAGTAACAAGATTCTCTCCCTGCATGCAACATTTCCAGTAAAGCTAAAAACACGTAGCTTAGGCATCTGATCAGGAATGCCTGCCACTATTGATATTCTGAGAGACCCAGTGAGTTCAGTGGCCTTAGCAAAATCCACCTGCTCACACATATAGTAGGTTAGTTCATTCTTTCCCTTGATTCCTCAACTTTCTGGATTTTGGATTTATGAAATAAAAGAATTTTATTTTGTTATGTAAGTCTTTAGGCAACTTCTAAAACCCATCTTTTTCAATAATAACTTCAAGGAAATGAAGGCATGTTTGATTAGTAATTATATTTTATTTATATTTTATGTATTCGTTTATATTGTTAAGCTATACTAGTACATAATTCTGTGAAGTGGCATTTGCTCCAAAGCAGTTATATTTTAACCACAGCGAACTGTGGGCTGATGCATATAAGCATATATTTGTACTGAAAGTCTAAGTACAAGCAAGTTATATAGTTACACTGATGTTATGGTAGTCAAGAAGTGGATCAATGATTCCAGGATATGTTAATTCTTTGTTAGATGGCAAGGTCTTTGAAGAAAGAATATTACTTTTTGCATGTTTGCATTCTCTGAGAGCTAATACAACTCTTTACATAAGATAGAAATCAATGAATATTCTTAAAATTGATCATTGATATGTTCTCTGTGCTACTTAAAGAATTCTATAAGGGAAAACCTGAGCATGTTCTATTGGTGTTATTGTTACAGCACCTGTTTGGGGGCTGCTGTCTTTTCTCAGGATGTTGGTAGTGCCAGATGTTCGACAGTTCTCTACTTCCTGAACCAAGCTTACTAGCTGGAGTGGTTATAATTACAGATGGTAGTTCTGGCTTAGGTTCCAATCTATGCCTCATTCTACCTTCTCCCTCCCCAATCCACTTCCCACATTAGTGCCATTTGTACAAAAACATAAATCTGGGGGGACCTGGTGGCTCAGTTGGTTAAGCAACTGATTCTTGATTTCAGCTTAGGTCATGATCTCATGGTTCATGAGATGGAGCCCTGCCTCAGGCTCTGTGCTGACAGCATAAAGCCTGCTTGAGATTCTCTCTCTCCCTCTCTCTGTGCTTCTCCCCTGCTTGCTCACACATGCGCTCTCTTGCTCTCTCTCTCTTTCAAACAAATAAACATTTTAAAAAACATAAATCTGATCATATTCCTTGCTTAAAATTCTTCTAAGATTTTCCAATCCTCTAAGTGTAGATTAGGTGGCCCTCCTTCTTCTGCACTTGTGTATACATACATTGGAATGCTCATACCCCACATTGTATGTGGATTTATGGATTATATAGATGGTGACATATATACAGACTCAGTTTCGTATCCCCAGAGTCTTCCTCATACACAGCATACCCAACAAATAGATATGTTGAAATGTTTATAGTGCAGTATCATTTTTCATTCAGTAAACCTTATAAATATTTCTGGCTCCACCCTTGAGGTTTTTCCACTGCATACACACAATAGGAAGACATGGGCTTACTGCTCAGTGGCCATAAATAGAAATTTCTATAAAAGTTAAACAAGAAGGCAGACTTTGTGTAATTTCAGACATAGGGTAATTTGCACGCTTGTGGGTTGTCCTATTTTATGTAATGTCCATAAAAATGTGGCATGGAATCTTCATTATTTTTAATATAGATAGCACATGACCATCCAAATGAAAAATTTTAAGCAAATCTAGTTTTTCCTTCCCAAATACTTAGTCACTTCAAGACATTTTTGGTATTCTTGTCTTTAGGTGGAGCTGTTAAAGTTAAATAAGTGTGAATATCTGTCAAACACAGTTCTTGCAAGAGTGCATGTACATTTTATATATTGTGAGAAAAGCATAATTAATAGCTAATTAGGATAATGAAAGTAATATACACCAGATGTAGAGAAGACCTTGTGGAAAATTAGTATGAATTAGATAACATGTGATTTGGTCAAAGCAAGCTTGTTGAGAAGAATTAAAACAGTGGACATGTGGAGGGACAATCAGTGGCTGTCTAGCTCCTACACCTAGGGAATAATTTAATCAAGTTTGCTATTGTAATACTCAGAGCTTCAAGCTGTTCCGTTTTCACAAGTTGATAACTTGGGATTTGGGCCTCGATTTGCAGCATTCCTATATGGTCAAAGTTTCATGTTGAGATGATCACTTTTCAAGTAATTTAATAAAGTCATCTCAATGTATAAGAATGGCAAAGTAATGAGAGATCTCAGGTACTCGTTTCATGCCCCAAATCATCCAGATACCACTTAATTAATATAAGTCTAATATCTGATATGTAACTCATTTTCTACTTAATACTCTTTGGTTGGCAGTAGTTTCATTTTTTATTTCATTAAATTCCTTCCAAATGTTCACCTGAATTTCCTATTGTAAGAAACTGAAATTCAGTAATATCTTGATTGGTTTATATAGCTATATTTTGAAATGACATATACATAATTAATCTCTAACATCTGTTGATATCTGAAATGCCAGGCATTGTGCTAAGTAAGTATTTTAAAAACATCATGCCACTGAATTCTCATAACAATAGGTATAGGTATCATGAGAATTGTCATTATCCCCATTTTCAGATGAGGTAATTGAGCCATAGACAGATGAAGTAATTTGCTCAAGGTCACACAGATAGTTAAGTGTTGGACCTGAGATTGGAAGCTCAGTTCCTGTACCTACAGGCCTCTTGCTTTTAAGCATGGTATACATAAACTGATAGTTATAAATATTGTAAAAAGAAAAAATTATATCTTTTATTTATATTAAGACATAGAATAGCTTCAGTCTTTGATAAATCATCTTGATCAACCTATGTCATGGATTATATCAAAAGTTACTACAAATGTAAGTAGCACAGCCATCATCTGTATTATAGACATTTTTTTCCTACCCATTAGGGATTACTAATTGAGCTTTATAAATTATCTGTTCTTTTGCTTTCAGGCAGTCATATTTAAGCCACATTCTAATCTTAAAATTTCTATAGGTTATAAAAACTTACTAACATTATGGTATAGGAGGTCTGTTAATAACAGTGTCATGGATCTACTCAGGAAACTGGATAAATATAAACCTCAGTTATGGTTTAAGGTAATATACCTAGCCCTGATACAAACCCTTGCGTCTATTTAATGGTTAAAAGGAACTTTGTTGAATTTCTTTTTTTAGTGAGAAGAACCTATAGATTGAAATGAGCATATGAAAAGTAGAGTCAACCTGTGATATAAAGCTCATACATCAAAGTGTGTGACTAATTCTTCAAATATCTTCTGAGTATAGTAACAATTCTAATGTCAAGAAAAGTAAAAACTGTCTAGTTCCATGTAGATAGACTTTACTGATTGTTAACTGCCTTCCCAAATCCTGAGATCATGTCTTTATTTAATTTTTGTTGTGCTTAAGATACTTGTTTTATAGCTTTGCCATTAACGTCTTGTTTTATGTAATTTAATTAAATTGTCTCCTGAGTTCTGTTAAAAATCCTCCTGGATTACTTTATCAGTAAAATTTTATTTGCCAACCTACTTAGAAAAAGAAAGGAGTTTGTTTTGTTAAGTACACTTTGAATATCTCATTTCTGTCTAAAGAAGGCTCAGATTAAGGGCTTTCTAAGAGCTATCATGTTTTATATATTACTGGACTTTAATTTTTTTCATAGACTCGATATTCTAAAACAACTTTATCTATTGAAGTTATTCTTTAATTGAATGCTGAATGCTTTCAAAGTTATTTTCCTGTCAATTATTTTACTATCTGTACATACATGTATATTAGCAAACAAATTTGATACCGTGTAGTATCTTCTTTTTTGTGTGCTTTGGGTAAATACCTAGTAGTGCAATTGCTGGGTCATAGTCTAGTTTTACCTTTAATTTTCTGAGGAACCTCCATACTGTTTTCCACAGTGGCTGTTCCAGTTTGCATTCCCACCAACAGTGTAAGAGGATTCTCCTTTCTCTGCATCCTCATCAACATCTGTTGTTTCCTGAGTTGTTAATTTTAGCCACCTGATAGGTGTGAGGTAGTATCTCATTGTGGTTTTGATTTGTATTTCCCTGATGATGAGTGATGTTGAACATCTTTTCATGTCTCTTTGTCATTTGTATGCTTTTTTCGAGAAGTGACTCTTCATGTCTTCTGGCCATTTAACTGTATTACTTATCTTTTAGGTGTTGAGTTTAAGTTCTTTATAGATTTCGGATACCAACCCTTTATCTGATATGTCATTGAAAAATATCTTCTGTCTGTTGCCTTTTAGTTTTGTTGATTGTTTCCTTTGCTGTGCAAAAGCTTTTTATCTTGAAGTCCCAGTGTTCATGTTTGCTTTTGTTTCCCTTGCCTCCAGAGACTTGTCTACTAGGAAGTTGCCGCAGCCAAGGTTAAAGAGGTTGCTGCATGTTTTCTTTTAGGATTTTGATGGTTTCCTGTCTCACATTTAGGTCTTCCATCCATTTGAATTTATTTTTGTGTGTGGTGTAAGAAAGTGGTCCAGGTTCATTCTTCTGCATGTTGCTGTCCAGTTTTCCCAACACCATTTGCTGAAGAGACTCTTTTTTCCATTGCATATTCTTTCCTGCTTTGTTGACGATTAGTTGACCGTATCGTTTTGGGTCCATTTCTGGGTCCTCTATTCTGTTCCATTAATCTGTGTGTTTGTTTTTATGCAAGTACCATACTGTCTTTATGATGACAGCTTTGTAATACAGCTTGAAGTCTGGGATTGTGATGCCTCCAGATTTAGTTTTTCAACATTATTTTGGCTATTTGGGGTCTTTTCTGATTCCATACAAATTTTAGAATTGTTTGTTCTAGCTCTGTGAAGAATGCTGGTGGTGTTTTGATAGGGATTGCATTGAATGTGTAGATTGCTCTGGGTACTATAGACATTTTAACAGGAACTGTTCTTCCAATCCGTGAGCATGGAGTGTTTTTTCCATTTTTTTGTGTGTCTTCAATTTCATTCATAAGTATTCTATCGTTTTCAGCATACACTTTTTTTTTTTTTTAACCTCTTTGGTTAGGTTTATTCCTAGGTATCTGAATGGTTTTTCATGCAGTTGTAAATGGGATTGACTCCTTGATATCTTTCTGCTGCTTCATTATTGGTGTATAGAAATGCAATGAATTTGTTGATTTTACATCCTGTGACTTTGCTGAATTCATGTACCCATTCTAGCAATTTTTTGGTGGAATCTTTGGTTTTCTATGAAGAGTATCATGTCATCTGCAAATAGTGAAAGTTTGACTTCTTCCTTGTCTTTTAATTCTTTTTGTTGTCTGATTGCTGAGGCTAGGACTTCCAGTACTGTGTTGAACAACAGTGGTGCGGGTGAACATTACTGTCCTGTTCTTGACCTTAGAGGAAAAGCTCTCAGCTTTTCCCCCTTGGGGATGATATTAGCTGTGGATCTTTTATATACGGCTTTATGATGTTGAGGTATGTTCCTTCTATCACCACTTTCCTGAGGGTTTTTATCAATAAAGATGCTGTATTTTATCCAATGCTTTTTCTGCATCTATTGAATCATGTTTCCTACCCTTTCTTTTCTTAATGTGGTAATATCACATTGATTTGCAGATACTGAGGAATAAATCCCACTTGATCATGGTAAATAATTATTTTAATGTATTGAGGATTCAATTTGCTAGTGTCTTAGAATTTTTGCACCAGTGTTCATCAGGGACATTGGTCTGTAATTTTAGGTTTTAATGGGATATTTGTCTAGTTTTGGCACCAAAGGTAATGCTGGCATCATAGAATGAGTTTGGAAGTTTTCCTTTGATTTCTATTTTTGGAACGGTTTCAAAAGACTAGGTATTCTTCTTTAAATGTTTGGTAGAATTCCCTGGGGAAGCCATCTGGCCCTGGACTCTTGGTTATTGAGGGACTTTTTTATTACTGATTCAATTTCCTTATTTGTTATGGATCTCTTCAAATTTTCTAGGTCTTCCTATTTCAGTTTTGGTAGTTTATATGTTTCTAAGTATTTATTCATTTCTTCCAGGTTGCCCAATTTGTTGGCATATCATTGCTTATACTATTCCTTATAATTGTTTGTATTTCTGTGGTTTTGGTTGTGATCTCTGTTCTTTCATTTGTGATTTTATAAGTTTGGGTCCTTTCTCTTTTTTTTTTTGATAAAAGTCTGCCTAGGGGTTTATCAGTTTTGTTAATTCTTTTAAAAACCAGCTCCTGGTTTAGTTGATCTGTTTTTTTTTTTTTTTATATCTATATAATTTGTTTCTGCTCTAATCTTTATTATTTCCCTTCTTTTCCTGGTTTTGCGCTTTTATTTGCTGTTCTTTGTTTGCAGCTTCTTTAGGTATAAGGTTAGGGTGTATATTTGAGATTTTTCTTCCTTCTTGAGGAAGACCTGAATTGCTATATACTTCCCTCTTTGGACTGCCTTTACACTTTTGGACTGTCATGTTTTCATTTCCACTGGCTTCAATGTATTTTTTTATTCTTTAATTTCCTGGTTAACTGATCCATTTGTTCTTTAACAGGACATTGTTTAACCTCCATGTATTTGAGGGATTTAATTTTTTTTTCTTGAGGTTGACTTCAAGTTTCAGAGTGTTGTAGTCTAAAAATATGCAGTATGATCTCAATCTTTTTTGTAGTGCTCGAGGCCTGATTTGTGACCCAGTATGATCTATTCTGGAAAAAGTTCCATGTGCACTTGAATGTGTATTCTGTTGTATTAGGGGGAAATGCTCTGAAATATACCTATTAAGTCCATCTGGTTCAGTGTGTCATTCGAAGCCATTATTTCCGTGTTTATCTTCTGTTTAGATGATGTGTCCATTGCTGTAGATATAGTGTTAAACTCCCCTACCATTCATGTATTATTATCAATGAGTTTCTTTAAGTTTGTTATTAATCGATTTATATATTTGGCTGTTCCAAGATTGGGGCATAAATGTTTACAATTGTTAGCTCTTCTTGTCGGATAGACCCCTTTTTTATGATATAGTGTTCTTGATCTCTTAATATCCTCTTTGGTTTAAAATCTAGTTTGGGGGCACCTGGGTGGCCAAGTCAGTTACACGTCCAACTTCAGCTCAAGTCATGATCTCATGGTTTGTGAGTTCAAGCCTCACGTTGGGCTTTGGGCAGACAGTGCTGAGCCTGATTCAGATTCTCTATTTCCCTCACTCTCTGCCCTTCCCCTACTCATTTGCTCTCTCTATCTCAAAAATAAATAAACATTAAAAAAATAAAGTCTAGTTTGTCTAAGTATGGCTACTCCAGCTTTCTTTTGATGTCCATTAGCATGATAGATGGTTCTTCACTTTCATTTTGGAGGTGTCTTTGGGTCTAAAATGAGTCTCTTTTAAGCAGCATATCAAAGGGTCTTTTTAATCCATTCTGATACCCTGTGAGCATTTAGTCTTTTTACATTCAGAGTAATTATTGATAGATAGGAATTTAGTGCCACTGAATTACCTGTAAAGTTGCTGTACATTTAGATTGTCTTTGTTCCTTTCTAGTCTGTTGCTTTTGGTCTCTCTGTCCTGCTTAAAGGGTCCCCTTTAATAATTTTTGAAGAACTGGTTTAGTTTTTGCTTGTCTTGGAAACCTTTGGAGTTTCCAAGACAAGCAAAAGACAGAAAAGAAGGAGCAAATCCTTCTATTCTGAATGACTGCCTTGCTGAATAAAGTATTCTTGGCTGAGTATGTTTCCTGTTTAACACACTGAATATATTATGCCACTCCTTTCTGGCCTGCCAACTTTCTGTGGACAGATCTGCTGCTAATTTTATGTGTCTACCCTTGTAGGTTAAGGACCTTTTGTCCCTAACTGCCTTCATAATTTTCTTTATCTTGGTATTTTGCATGTTTCACTATGATGTGTCATAGTGTTGACCTGTTTTTCTTTATTTTGAGAGGAGTTTTCTGTGTCCCTTGGACATGAATGCCTGTTTCCTTCCCCAGTTTACGGAGGTTCTCAGCTATAATTTGTTCAAATAACCCTTTTGCCCCTTTTCCTGCTCTTCTTCTTCTGGGATTCCTAGGATACATACATAATTGTACTTTGTAGAATCACTGATTTCCCTAAATCTATATTCATTATCTAATAGTTTTCATTCCCTCTCCTGTTCAGCTTCATTATTTTCCATAATTTTATCTTCTATATCACCTATTCAGTCCTTTGCTTCCTCCATCCTTGTAATTACATCCAGTCGGTTTTGCATATCAGTTATAGCATTTATTATTTCAGCCTGACTAGTTTTTAGGTCTTTTACTCTGCAGCAAGGGTTTCTCTGGTCTTTTCTATGCTTTTTTTTCAAGTCCAGCTAGTATTCTTATGACTGTTATTCTAAATTCTTATTGAGATATATTACTTACCTGTTTTGAGCGTGTTCCTGACTGTGGTTTCTTCTTGATCTTTCTTTGGGGGAGAATTCCCTGTCTTGTCATTTCATCTACGTTTCTGTCTTTTGTGTGTTAAGGAAACCTTGTTATATTTTCTGCTCCTAAGTGTAATGCTATATTAGGAAGGGGTTATACACTGTCCAGGGCTTGGCGCTTCCGGAAGCACTTCTGATGTATGCTGTGTGCACTCTGCTGTTGTGATTTGGCTGCTCTTCCCCCAGGTCAGTCTTCTGCAGAGCTCCTCCTTGCTTTCAGTGAGGAGTGTTTGGACCTTTAACTAAGTGTGCTTTGATTTGTTGGTTAAAATAAGCCTGATTTAAAAAAAAAAAAAGAAAAAAAAGACCTTATCCAGAAAAAGAGAAAAGGAAATGGAACAAAAAAGAAAACAGACACACAAAAAACTATAAGCCAGATTCCAAAGAAAAAGAAAGCAAAAACGATGAAAAAAAAACAGAAATAAAGACAAAGAATCCTAATCCAAAAAACAAGGAAATGAAAAAAAGGAACAAAAATCTGTAAGCCTGATTCAAAAAAAATATGAAAAGAAAAAGAAAAGCACCTGGTCCTATTTCCACCAGAACTGAAACTGATACTTTAGAGTACTGTGTGATCAGTAGACTTGGTTGGAGTGCCTGTGTTGGTCCTCTGGGGGAGAGGCCAGCTGTGCTAGCTCAGGGACCTGACCTAGTAAAGATGTTCCTGCAGGGTACAGGGAGGGGGTGGGGTTTGGTGTAAGTGGCTCCAGCCTCCAGTAGGGGGTGCTGTGTTGCTCACTGAAGTCCAACCCTGCTGGTAAGCTGAGGGGAAGATGGTGTTACTATGCTCTCTAGTCCCCAGGGCCAGGAGCTTGCACCAGCCACTGTTCAGTAAATCCTCAAAGACATGCACACAATCTCTCCATCCTGTGGCCCAGACTTCCATCAGATTCCTGCCATCAACCCGTCTGTATCTGGGCCCCACAGCTCTTCCGTGTTTTAGCTCTAGTGTGCAACTGAGGTTCAAAACTCCAAATTAAAGGATTTCACAGACCCACTCCTCTCCTCTGGAGGAGAACCTTGCAGTGCTGTGCCTGGTCCCTTTCTGTCCGAGAAAAGCAGCTGCAGGGCCATGCAGGTGCCTGGAGTTTATGGTGAAGCACAGAGAAAAGCTGCAACCAGTTATCCACCTTCTGCACATGCCTCTGTCCCCTGCTTTTGAACCATTGCTCAAAGGTGCTAAGCCAGGTCTTTTGTCCTTAGGAAATATATCCTTCCAAAGGCACTCCAGGAAGAGGAATGTTGTCTCCCAGAGTGACCCAGGGGACCCCAATACCACCCTGTCCACTCTCAGGGGCCTCTACCCTCCTTCTCCCCAGGAGCACCGACACCTACCTAGATCAACTCCAGTGAATGGCACTAACTTCCAAAACCTCAGAATTTGAGCTCTAATGTTTGCAAAAACTTGTAATGGTCCATTCCTCCCAATTCCCCGGTCATTGGTTTTGGGGGAATGCTTTTTTTGCCAAACCCATTGTGATGCTAGCTCTCTCCTGTGCAGAAAGGGTTCCCTACCCTACATGGCACTGTGGTTTTTCTCCTCTACCTCATGTCTCTACACTTCATACCTACCACTTTCTCTCCCTCAAGTTATTGAGATTGTTCTCTTAATCCTCAGATAGATTTCCTAGGTGTTCAAAATGATTTGATATTGCTCTAGCTGTGTTCAAGGGACAAGACTAGCCTAGGGTCCCTCTATTACACTGCCGTCTTGACTCCTCCCTCTGTAGTATATCCTTTTTTTAATGAGGAGGCTAGTGAATAATCAAATGAAAAAATAATTTTTTAATGTTTCTTTATGTTAGAGAAACAGAGACAGAGCATGAGTGGGAGAGGGGCAGAAAGGGAGACACAGAATTTGAAGCAGGCTCCACGCTCTGAGCTGTCAGCACAAAGCCCGATCCAGGGCTCAAGCTCACAAACCACGAAATCATGACCTGAGCTGAAGTTGGATGCTTAACTGAAAATTCAGTAAAGTGACTAGGATAAAGGATTAAATGTACAAAACAAATAACTTTCCTACATACCATTTATAATCTATTTAAAAATAGAATTGGAAAACTCCACAAAGAATAACAAAAGGATATATTTAATAATAAACATAAAACCAAATGAATAATATCAAAATGTTACTGAGAGATACAAAAAGAAAACTTGAATAAATTAAGAGAGATACCTTATTTCTACAAGTCTACCACAGAGAAATGTTAAATAGACTAAGATGTTGACCAGTACTTTGAAATGATTTACAAATAATTTATAATGGAAAAAGCTTATGATATAACATCAAGTGATAACAAGTATGCCAAGAAAGTACTACGGAAGAAAGTATGTCCAAACATAAAACTATGTAACTATTACAGGATGGATAGGTTTTTCCTATTTTTACACTTTTTGTTTTATTCTAAAAGCATAAACATCCATGCTTTTAGAATGTGAAAAAATATATACACAATGTATTATAACAATTTAGATGAAAAGATAAATACTTCGTTTATGTTTCCTATGTTGTTTGGCCTTAATGCAGGAAAGGAGGAGCTTTCTGTATATATGTTTTTTGATTCACATGCTTATTCTTATTTCTGACTTACGGTTTTATATTAGAAAGATGTGCGGGACATCCTCACCCCAATTCAGATTGAAGCTGCTTACCATCTTGGGCATCATGTCATCAGTAAACAAAGTACAGAGGAATTCCCACCACTTCAACCAATTCTTCAGCAGAAGAAAGAAAAAGACATAATTGAAAAAACAGTAAGAATATTTTCCTTTATTCAAAACATATGCATATAACTAATTTTTTTTAAACATTACTTAATTCTGGGGAAATGAATTACCTTTCTGAATTCTTTAAAATTTTAAAATCAATTTTCTTAATATACAAAGAGATTTATGCTCTGCCTTATTTTCCATTTTTCTTTGTTTTATATTCCCTTTAGGATATTGAGCTGAATATGTTTAAATATGCATTTAGTTCAAGAAATGTCTTCCCATATACATGAGATGTTAATTTTGCCTCCTTGATACCTTGCCCATGAAGAAAATCTATTGCCAGGGAGCACTCCTAATGACAGTGCATCGCATTCATGAGGTTTATCCTCCTCTTTTTCATTTTCTGTCCCCTTCTCTCTCAATTTGCCTCCCTATCCACAGATACACTCATGTCTTGTAAGTCAAGTTCCCTTGCTGGCTTTTACTCATTTATAAACATAAGTATTTATAAACATAAGTATTTCTGTTATACAGAATTTCTTTTTCATATTCAACTATAGGCTTTTTAGCCACATCCCAGGATCCATTGCATTTTGAGATGGATCTCGCATTCTAACCAGGGGACTGCTTTTTCTAATGTATTCCCCAGTATCTCCATTTCACTGGCAGATTGTTTATTCCCAGGAGTCCAGTTGTTCAGACCTTTACTGTCCAACAACGTCATCAACAGGATGTTTGGGGGCATGCTTTAAAGTATTTATTCATTTGCTAATGGGACACAGAATGTAAAATGTGGAAGCGACATTTAAGGGGCTAGTTCGTGTCCTGTTTAGACAAATTGCCCTTAAATCACCGGAAGATATTTGAGCTTACAATCATGATTCTCTAGTCTAGAACACTAGATCAAATGAACATAGCTTAAAAGGAAGTTCTCTTGATACTCATGAATATATTTGTGGACATCAGTGTTTTCACTCTTCTTTTGAACTTCAATTGTCAATATCAACTATTTTTAAATATGCCTAATAATGAAAAATGCAGTATTTTAAGAGCACAAGCCAAAACCTTAGCAATTTATAGTTACGTTAGAATAATCTGCATTTTGATTTTTAGAACAAGCTGCTTTACAAGTCAGAGTGGTAGGAAAAAATCACATTTACCTAATCATTTAGAGAAAGATTTACACTTCCCTTCTGCTTCAGCAGGTTGAGGTAGTCTGTGGTCTGACACTCTGACAACATGCTAGTCATTTCCCATTTAGTGAACCTAGCTCCTTCTCTGACTTTCTAGATTTTTCTCAGCATCTTTCCCTTTTTACCTATTTCTCTTAGCTTCCTTTTTATCTCTCTCCATTTTTTCCTCTGTCTTTCTTAGACCTCAGATCTTCCCATCTAACCTTTTAGTAACTCTGGGTCCTATTAAAATGTTCTGAGTTAAATAAATTTTGGAACCCTTAGGACAGACTATCACTTAATTTTGCTTAAGGTGTCCTCAAAGTAAAATTTCTAAATTTCTACATTTTGTTGTTTTCATTACATAGAAGCTCATTGTCCCATCACCTGTGAAAAGTGTGTGCCATGCTTGTCATAAGTGGGATCACACTGCAGCACCAGAAAATTGAGAGGAACTCAGCAAAGGACACATTGGCAGCACAGGTTTTAAACCCAGAGTTTAACACTTACCTAGAGTACTACCTCAGCCTGACTGAACTCATTTCTTTACAGCATTGTAAAAGAAACAATAATTTTTCCATTTAACAAATTTAGGCTTTACATTTACTTATTGGAAGAACTTAGTTCCTTTAGCCCCGCAGTTACTTGTCATTGGAACCCATGACTAATTCTCAAATTGAACTCTTCAAAAGGGACAAAATAAGGCGTGATCAATTTCATTTTTCTCGTGTATCATAGATGTCAATTTCTTTTTTTTTTTATTTAAACTTTATAGATTATTGTCAGGTTGGTTTCCATATAACACCCAGTGCTCTTCCCCACAAGTGACCTCCACCAAGACCATCACCCCCC
>CM053578.1:57548419-57565396 GCA_028646485.1 Cryptoprocta ferox
TGGTGTGGTTTTGATTTGTATTTCCCTGATGATGAGTGATGCTGAGCATCGTTTCATGTGTTTGTTGGCCATCTGGATGTCCTCTTTGGAGAAGTGTCTCTTCATGTCTTCTGCCCATTTCTTCACTGGATTGTTTGTTTTCTCGTGTATCATAGACGTCAATTTCTTTAAAAAAAAAAAAAACATAGTAGTATACCTACTTATTAAACTAACATAAAAAATACTGTCCTGTTTTATTTCTAGATAAATTTTGCAAGATTTTGTGCCCACGAAAATTGTTCTGCTGATTTACATGTTTCTGCAAGAATTGGATTTTTTAAGTAAGTGTAGTTTCCTGTTCCTCACCGAGATGGGTAATGGGTGTGTGCTTGTGGGTTCTGAAGAGACTAATCCTTGGGTATTATTGGCATTCAAAGAACTGAGACAGAACAGCATTCTGCTGAGAGAGATGAAGTGATCTGTACATCACTCACTGAACATATATACTCAGAGCTAACCACTTTTTGAAAGAATGAGAATATGTGAGCACCAAGATTTTAATCTTTTACTGACCACTCAGAAGATATCTCAGGATTTAATCATGCCTTGGGTTATCATTATTGTAGATATGTTTCAGACATTGTTAAGAGCCTGTTAATAGAGTTTAGGTGGCAAAATGAGCTAACATTCACTAACATAATGCTTAGTTTGTTTTTATCATCCACGAACTGGTTACATGAGTCAGACCGATGTACAAAACAAAAGAAATACCTAAATGTATATATTACACATTTGAAAAAGAATAAACCACTTTGCTTGTCTAAATTCCTGGAAGGGGGGAGAGTAAAAAGAAAATACATGTATCCTGCTAAGAAGAATGCCTACACAACACATAGTGAAAATTAGATAAAGGTTGCTTGCTGTTACTATTTTATCGTGGGAAATAAGCCACTGCAATTTTGGATCCTGTCTAAATACCTTATTTGGAAATTGCTCTGTGTGCTAGAGGGAAGATATGAGAAATAAGGACCAGACAGGGAGAATCTAAACTTAGGTTGAGGGCTCATTGTGTACAGGAAGTGAAAGAGGAGTCCTTGGCAGGACAGGAAAATGGGAACCAGTTTTGTGGAGGTAGAGATAGAAAGGAAACACGTTTAAATTGGGGCATATTGAATTTAGTGAGATTTCCAAATATGCAGCTTTCCGCTTGAAAATCTAGTTGGGATTGTATTTGGAAGTCTTCTATCCATGAGCAGTTTGTGAGCATGCAGGGCTCGGGGGAGGGGAATGTGTGGAGATGGGAATTTCAGAGAAAAGAACTAAGGATCAAGTTGGGGAGGAGTCAATTTTATTTAAAGATCTTAACAAGAATAGTGTGTCCCTGGGGGAAAACTGAAGAGGTATCTTCAGAGAATTAAGAAGAGAACCAAACCCATCGTGAAATACCCAATGGAGGAGAGAGAGAGAGAGAGAGAGAGAGAGAGAGAGAGAGAGAGAGATAATACTGTAAAATTTTGTAGAGAGATCAGATAGCACAATGCCTGAGGAAAGGTCATGGGAATTGGCATTTAGAACGAGACTGGTGGGTGAGAAAAGGCTGTCCCTGGCAAATTGTAAGATGGAAATGTCATTGCAGTAATAGCCAAATGGCAGTCAGGGCTTAAGGGAAAAATAATATACTCGGGACGAGTAGTTTCAACTGAAGAATTTTTATGTAGTGATAAAATCTGTTATTTAATCATGGAAAAACATGAACATGTGTGAGAGTCAAAGGCAGAGGGAAGACTAAAATGTCCTTAAAACCAGGGGCACTTTTCCAGACTCGACCTGAATTCTCTGAAGCATCTGACAGCCGCTCACTTCACCTTTTGCACATCTTTCGCTTTAAGTTCCATGTTGCCATCAAACTAGCCTTCTGCTCCTACTTCTCTAGCTCTTTCTCAGTTGTCTTTGGAGGATCTATGATTTTGGCTCTCCTGGCTTCCTGGACCGTCCTCTCTCACCCCTTTCTCACACTCCTGTATTTTCCCTGGGTAATCTTGCCCATAGCTGTGACCTCCCCTGGCCTGTCTACACTGCTGTTGCTCAGGTCAGTATCTTGGAGTTCCACACCCTCACTTCTAACTGTCCATTAAGACTGTCCTGCTGGGGACCCTGTCATTATCTACCAGTGACACAACCAATAGTTACCAAAGCCAACAACCTGGAGCTCAGCCTGCATTCTTCTCTCTTTTTTGTCCCTGAAACACAATAAATTACCAAGTTCTGTGCTACTACCACCTAAAGGTATATTTTTTAATCTGTCATACTTTTCTATCTCTACCACTATTGCTCCAAACCAGGTGCTCAATATCCTACCCGAATCACCAGGCTTTCCCACTTTCTGGCCTTCGGGCCTCTGATTTTACATTATTCTAATTCCTCTAACTGTGGTCATTCCAGAGTGTGAGCATTCTGACATAAACTCCTTAATGTTCTTTCTCAGCAATGCCATAGGACTCTTTCCCATTGATGGCAGAATACTTGAGAGTTGCTTGGCCATGCATACTTTCCCGAGCCTCTGGATCTATTTGTTTCTCCCACTTACCTACCTGATTATTATTTATCTTATGAATCTCAGCTCTTTTCTAGGTAAAGCCCCCTTTGTCTCCAGCTGCCTGAATCCAAGTCCTCCTGTGACCCTGGTCCCACCGCACTTAGGCTCACCACCATTATTGTCTGTCTCCACGCTGTCCTGTGAGCTGCATCAAGGCAGGTTTCTATCTTTTCATCCCAGTGCTCCCAGTATCTAACACAGTGCCTGGAATGCTACAGGTGACTAATGGGTGTTTTCTGAGAAGGGAGCAGAGCAAGGTCCTAAGGAAACAGTATGTAATGCAATCAGACTCAGGTATAGGAGTTTACCTTAGAAGTTAAGATTCTCCTTACCTTGAGCTAAGAAACTATAAAAAGGTGCTTGACATAGATTAAGAAATCTCTGTGTGCAAGAAAGGGAAATGCAGAGAATTCATGGATGGCCAGGATAAAAAGGGAGTTTATATATGGAAAGTGAAGGCTTTGAGGATGGATCTGAGAACTTGAAGGGAATGGGAAAAGATTCAAAAGAGCTGTTAGGATAAATGGGATAGGAATGAGTAAAAAGGTTGACAAACAGTGTTGAGTCCCCTGCTGGGGTGGGATCACATATGGCAGAGAATAAATTAATTCTTTTCACTTAGTCAATGCCAGTATAGCCTTGAGCATCTACAGTTGAGGGCCAAGAAGCCCTAACCTATTTGATTTATAATTGGACTTTATACTTAAATTATCCAGATTGGCTGTTCAGAGAGTCCAAAAACAATGACTACTAACTACTTTGTACCCCAGCATGTAATGTGGTGCCTTCATTGAGTTATTAGATGAATAATTTACAACCTTCCCATTCATGAATTTATTTTCTTTGTCAAATGCTTAGTTTTCTTAGTGGTTTTGCTGTCACAGGCCTTTGATAAGAAGAGCTGTGTGGGGGAAGGCTTTTCTAAGCTATAAACAAGTCCTGTTTTCATTTTCATAAATCAGACGCTCCCACTGTCCCTTTTGTCACCTTTCTCTGCCACCACTCGGGCCTATGAAAAAATGGGACATTGAGGTTTATGTGAAAATATTACTACGGATGCTTCTTTCCTGAAGGATGAAAGTACATCTTATTGAATGAAGATACAAAATAATTTCATTATTTTTCTTCTGTACATATTTTATCACAATAAGAAATTATAGTAGCTACTTTACATTTTTAATTTGAAGTGATCATTTTTCTTGAAGTCTGTCAAGTCTATTGTAATTTTAAATGGCAGCCAGTGGAGGGTAAGGCAGTGTTTCTGAAGGTGTGGTCTTTGAGTCACCTTCATGAGAATCACCTGGAATGCTTAAGAGAAATGTAGTTTTCCAGGCGATAGACCATCCAAATAAGAATCTATGGGCGCCAAGCCAGAAATGTTCAGTATTAATAGGGCTATGAGTGTTTCTTATGAAACTAAAATCTGGAAAGCGATGTTGTAGTTGAGTTTCAGGTTCAGAGTCAGGGTAGCCTGGCTCAAGTCTATCTACCATTTACTAGCTGAATGACCTTTTCAGAGAAGCCTTATCACTTCTGTAAACCTCTTTCCTCATTGATAAGAAAGTAAAATTGTACCTACTCTATAAGGTTGTTTTAAGATAAAATGCAGTGATGCAAACCTAGCTCCTAGCACAAAGCCTACGATACGTAAAGATTCGTAACAGTTACTATTGATAACATTGCTGTTGGCATATGTATAGCTTTTGATTAGAAAAAAAGTGAGGGCATCTGGTTGGCTCAGTCATTTAAGCTTCAGACTCTTGATTTCAGCTCAGGTCATAATCTCACAGTTTATAAGATCGAGCCCTGCCTCAGGCTCCACACTCATAGCATAGAGCCTGCTTGGGATTTTCTCTCTCTCTCTCTGACTCTCTCTGGCTCACCTGCACATGCTTTCTCTCTGTCTCTGTCTTCCAAATGATAAAAAAAAATTAAAAAATGTTTTTAATTAAAAATGTTTTAGTTTGGCCATAATATGAAATAGTACCAATGAATCTTAAACATTTTCCACACATGTACTGGTTATTTGCCCAAAGTTTAATGTCTCTTTATGTTCCAAGAAAGCCACTGATGGACTGGGTCAGAAGTTGTTAGTTTCACAAGGTTTGAAGTGCCAAAGACGCCAGTGTAAGGTGTAAGTCCCACATCTTTTGTATCAACTAGGAAAGTTACAGGCTATTTGTTAGGTAAATGATAACTTGAGAAATTTTCAAATGAAAACTCTTCATTAATTTTTAGGCCCACAGTGAAGGGTTCTGACAGATTGCTTTGCATTATGATAAATTATATGCTATCAGACAGAAATAGGCCTCTCTCACATAGAAGTCTCCTCTCCCTTCTCAGTAATAGTAAGCACACATGACTACTTGTTCTATACATTCCCCTGAATAGAACTCCACTGACACTAATGGTGTTTATGTGCCTCAGAGTTACAAACCTGCTTTAGGTAAATGCATTTATTTCCTCAGGAAAGAACATGAGTTCTTAGGACTGTGGTAGCAGACTGCCTAGAGCAAGCTACACAGCACGTAGGCACACTCTGTCTCATGTTTTCATTAAGTGGAGGCTTCCCCCTGAATGTCTAAATTCTCAGGACAATAAACTCCAATCAAATGGGCTTGCAATGCAAAATGATTAACGAGTATGATTTTATCAAGATCGCAAATCTAATAGCAGGTATTAGCCATCACGTAGGCACTTTAAAATCCAGTCTTTCATATAGATTACTGATACAAATGACATTACTTCCCTTTTCTACCTCAGTCATGTGTTCCAGGCCAGTGGTGTAGGCTTTTCCTGAGCAAGTGCATTCATATCCATTAGGAATGCTTTTCACTGCAAGTAACAATGCTTGATGAGTATTGCCTTAAACAGTGAAGGCACTTAATTGTTTTGCATAAGAAGCAGGAGGTGGCTGCACGTTCAATGGGCAGCTAGCAAAATCTGGACATGCGTGGTTATCTTTCCAGTTCTCTCAGCTTTTCCCTCACCGTCACCCCATGGCTGTAGCAGCACCAAGATTCCCAACAAAAGGGGCAAGAGTAAAATTCTGGGTCCACTTGAGGCTCCCTTTTTAGGAAGGGAAGCGCCTTTGCAAATTTCTTCTTCTGATTAATGAGACCTTGTCACATGCTTATCCCAGAATCTATCATGGTGGAAGGAGAATGGAGTCATCATGATCATCATAGATCAATCGTAATTCATTCCCTGAAGCTAAATTAGGGGCTTCTCTTCTGTAGCATCAAGGGAATAAATACTGCCTTCTGCCTGAATAATCTGGAGTTCTTCTAGCAGCTAAGAAGGAAAATTATTGTTGGGTGGACAGTGGGCAATGCACAACATCTGCCACTATGCTGTTTGTCCCCCAAAGAGTAAGTCTAACAAAATTGTCCATTTGTAAAATAGATGGTAGGAGTATATGCTTCACTGACCTCAGAGTTTTGGAAAGATGAATTATATGCTTTATACATGAAAACATCCTAATTACTAACCGTATCCTTCAATCTATGTTCTTCTGCTGTACCTCTTGGGACCTCAGTGAGTTTGCCCCTATTCAAATGCAATCTTCTTAAATGTCAGTTAACTGATATTCTGGTTGATGACAATTTTCCAGTATTGTCTTTTTTCCTGAAGTCACGAGTAAAGAAAAAAAAAAGAGGACAATTTCTCACATACACCCATAGGCCACTTGCTGCAGGCTAGATTTTTGTCAAAAATAAATGAGTCCTGTACCTTGACACAAGTACATTATCAGTTTACATGAGATTTTGTTCTAACATCTTGATTAAAAACATGTTAGCTACGAAGCACTAATTCATCCTATCAAGGCAAACTGCATTCATTATACTAAGACTTGGGGAGAATTTCTTGCAAAATAAAACAGTATCACTCACTCAAGGAAAACATAGAGCCTGGTGCTGAAATACATCATTTTTCTATCTTTCCTCTTTCACTTATTAAGTTATGATTCTGTATGTACACAGTACCTTGATTTGTTTAAATTATGTGGATTCTCGGCTGCTTTGTAAATTTCAAGTGCACATTATGCATGTTTTAATGAAGAATGAGCTACGATTCCTGGGGAAAGCTCTGGTTCAGCCTTGTCGCACTTCCAGATGTGCACCTGGTCCTTTATTATGTCTCATAAAAAGCTGGTGGGATCTTTCTGATGGCACCTTGTTAATGAATCAAGATACAGTAAGATGTATATTAAGAAAAAAAGAGTAGAACTATAATTATGGAAATGTGGCAAAATAGCTTAAAAATGGAAAATAAACCAGGAGTCTAGCCGCTGAAATGTGAACATTGTGTTTCTCTTTAATTTGCTGTTGTCTTGGAACCTAGCTGCTTATGCGGTACTTTCACCTTCTGTTGCTTGTCTAAGTGCCAACTTCTTTCCCAAAGGTGTTCAGTGACTAATGCTTTGGGTACAAGCCAGAATATTTTATAAATGTCTATTTCTAGGCAGCTCTTCTACAAGTCTTAATTAAACTTTAATGTCAAGCTGAAGTTTACTTTTAGAACCTCTTAGGCTTCTGTAGTTCTAACAGGATTGTAGAGCGGGCGGGGCGGGGGTGGGGGGATGTACGACAGCCGTGTTCTCGCGCCTTTCCTCTCTGCCTTCTAACCCAGTGCCACCAAACAGACGCATACTTAAGTAACACAAAGGTTTACAACACAGGAATGAGTAAATCACAGGCGTTCCCTAAGATGGTGGGAAGAATGGAGCTTGCTGCCACACAGTGGGGTTTTTCCACCTGAAATGCTAGCCATGGTTTAGAATGACTGTTTTGTTGTTACACAGCCTTCCAGAAAAGAACCAACTTCTCAAACCTTAGGGTTAGAAACTAGAGATGCTACGTCTGAACATGTTCCTCATTCCCTTCTCCTCGATGTCTCCGGTACCAACCAAGGAATTACAAGGCATCATTTTCTCTGATGCTGCATCTGATGCCATCCGAAATAACAAAGACTTTGTTGTTGTCAGAATAATACAGATTTTAAATATAGCAATATTATGTTGTATGCTTATTTGGAAATTGTACCTCTCAGATTGGTCTGTGGTACAGCCAGCAAACTTTTTTCCATGAAGGGACAGCTAGTAAATATTTTAGGCTTTGTGGGACAGAGGTCTGTCTCCGCTACTCAGCTCTGCCATCATAGTGCCCAAGTGGCCACAGATGAATGAGTATGGCTGTATTCCAATAAACCTTTATTACAGAACCAGGCAGGGGCCCAAATTTGGCCTTCAGGCAGTTTTTGAAACCATACTCTATGGTACATTGGCTTTTCACATGACAGTCCTGCAGTACAATTTTATTTATTGATATACTATAGTTCCCCTATACTTTATTAAATGTAATTTGTTGGTATAATTTAAGCTGGTTGCCAAACTTAACCAGATCTGGAGATTTTCAAGAGTTAATCCTGGGTTGACAAACTATAGGGGTCTGCTCAGAGACCGACTAACCCAAAAGAATTACATTTATATGTTCACCAAAAGACTAATAGCTCCAGACTAGAATTGCCCAAATTCCTAATCATAATTGAATGGATAAATAAAATGTGGTATCTTTACAAACTGAATTATATACACCAGTGAGCACAAACAATTTAGAACCCCATGCATCAGTAGAGATTGTTATAAGCAAAATTTTAAGTACTAAACGCCCGATATTTAAAGATTCTTTGTGATTCCACTTAGATGAAATAAAAAACTGGGCAAAGCCAGTCTATACTAATAAAAGGAAGATGATGGGTGGGGACAATAACTGAAAGGGAGCGGGGCAGAAGGTCCTATCTCTTGTGCTGGTGATACGTCTTCTTGATCTGGGTGCTTCTTAAGTGCAGTTTGTAAAAATTCACTGAATTGTGTTCTTAGGATATGCATATTTTTCTCTTTGTACTATACTATCTTGATAAGTGTAAAATGAAAATAAAATCAGGATAAGTGGGGAAAAATTTTTAGGTATAAGTGAACTGTCTAATTTCTTAGAACTATACCATTTGTAGTAAAAGAGTACAGAGAAGTGTCTAAAATTTGCCCATTGTGAGGTTCATAAAAATAATTCTCAGAAATCATACTCTTTCCAATATTCATATTGTCATTAATTTATTGGTCAGTTCAATAATTGTATTGCCACTACAATGTTCAGTTGTGTGATGGGGCACAAATCATATGAATGTAGATGTTTACTTAGTGAAACTCTTGGAATTTGTATACCATCACAGAACAGAGAACCATGACTATAATTTGGTAGAATTCATAATGATGACTTAATGAACTTTTTACACATATGTATCCAGCATTTTCTCCAATTTTTCTGACGTTTTTCTTTAGTGTTACCCAACCTTTTTAAAATGTTTGATACAGTTATATACCACATACATTTTTTGAACACTAATTGTGTTTGCAGGCTCTGAGAAAGCAGTGGTAATCATGGTCTAGCATCTTTTTTCTAGCATAACTTACTCCAATGACGAGAGAAACCAGACCATGTGAAAATACTTCTTTATACAGGTACCCAGTGTGCTCTGGGAGAGAGAGAAACCACTTTTGTTAGAAAGAATGCAGTGCTGACTGATAGGGGTTAGCACTGAGTATCCATGGGAAGAACTTCTGAGAGCTAGTAACACTGACACTTCACTGAGTCTTCAACAAGAACAAATCACCCAGAGACATGAAGAGAGAAGATGTTAAAGGGCAGAGAGATAGCTTGACATAAGATATAGAACGCAGGTCTTTGGATACCTGTTTGCAGTTAAGTATGGCTCAAGCAAAGGAATGAGTTGTACAGTGTACAGTGAGGCCTCATGTGCCATGCTAGTTAACACTATCTTGAAGGTGCTGCAGGACATTAAGTGGACCCATGACATTATCAAGTTTGCTTTCTGGAAAGTGATCCTCTCTGGCAGTATGAAAACTGGATTGGAGAAGGAGGACTTGAGAAATCAGTTAAGGGTATAATCAATGTTAAGTCATGTTCAATCATGAAGTTTTCATACCTTTATATAAGAAAAATAAATCCTAAAATTAAATAAACCTAAATAATCAGGATGATAGAAAGGCAAGAAGCAGCATGCCTTTGCTACCCTCAGTCAAAGGTGGTTCCCTGCCTTGATTTCCCAGAGCTGTTTATTCACAGCTCCTTTCCATGTATTTATAATATTTTTTTACATTTTTTTATACATCTGTCCTTTACTATATATACTCTATAAGGGTGGGAATTTATTTTTGTATCCGGGAGTAATGAATGTCATTATATACGACCTTTCAATTACAGTTGATCAGTCATTCATGTGTCTTCAAAGCATAAATTTTGAAACCTGTTCTTAAACTCTGTTCCCAAACACACTTTGAAATCAATTCAGAAATAACTACTAAATGTAGACTGTGTTTAGCATTCCCATAAATAGTTTATTCAAACAGTAATCTTCTATACAGATGTTGATTAGAATGATATAATGTAAACACGGGGAAATATTTTCAAGTGCTAGGTGAATACTTACCTTTGTAATTGTTACGATTATCCTCACCTGATAATTAGCTTTGGGTCACATCCTTCACTGGTTAAACCAAGTTTTCTAGGGGTGCCTGGGTGGCTCAGTCGGTTAGGCGGCCAGCTTTGGCTCAGGTCATGATCTTGCGGTTCGTGAATTTGAGCCCTGCGTTGGGCTCTGTGCTGACAGCTCGGAGCCTGGAACCTGCTTCAGATTCTGTGTCTCCCTCTCTCTCTCTGCCCCTCCTGCGCTCATGCTCTGTCTCTCTGTCTCTCAAAAATAAATGTTAAAAAATTTAAAAATCAATAAAAATTTGCTCAATTATTAAAAAAACATTTTCTAAATTTTAAATTATTCAATATCTAAGAATGTCTGTCTTTAAGGAGAGCTTATAGAATCATTGTGTAAACGTTTTCTTTGGTTCTTCTAATTCTCTAATTGGTAGAGAGACTGGGCTGTGCAGACATTTACCTTGAGACTTGAGAACTTTCCAGCTGTGGTACTTTGAATAAGATCCTTAAGCCTCAAGTTTCTGTATATCAAGGTATTGATCTGTGGATTTTGTGGACTATCGATGAGCCAAACCTTTAGAGTAGTAATTATTACTATTACAGATGGTGACTGAGCCTTAAAAATGCTAAATGACCGCCTTCTACTCAAAAGAACTGGGGCCAGAACCAGAGCTTGAACTCGTTCACATGTCTAGATTCACAGCAACCTTCTCTTTGAAGTACACGGGACAATGAAGCATGGCTGCAGTTCTGTTTTCAATTTGGTCTAGTTGTTGGTAGAAGTGGCCAGCCTGCCTTAAGACATTAAAGGTAGTGCAACAAACTATAGTGGGACCCACTTGCTGGGCATAGCAGTCCTTTTCATGGGCTGTGTTCATTCCACCAAAAGATCCTCTCTTTTGGTGGAAGTAGTCTCTCCTTTTCCCCTACTACTCCCATTTCCCCCTTTGGTTTGGGCAGAAGCAAGTTGAATGTCTTTTCAAGGGTAAAGAAAGAAAAGAAAAAAAAAATCTTCGCTTTTACAAAAAAAAATACTGTGAAATAGGAGAAAAATATGTTAAAGTATAGAAGAAGTGAAACAAAGAATGGAAAGCAGATTCACTTAATTATAACTAATTAAAAATAACAAACTTCCTGGGTAATAGTTGACTGAATTTATCTGAAACGTGAGAAACTGAGTTCTTTCGAACATGAATTTGCATCTACTTGCACGAGGTCATCTCCCCATGGTGTTTTTCCAAATTAGTATTTTATGTTCAGGATAAATGAGGAGATGGGATTTTTATTTCCCAAACAAGAACTAAATACTATATATCACTTTTTAGGCCACATGAAAATAAGACCTATCTTGCTGTTGGAAGTATGAAGACATTGATGTTGAACGTGTCCTTGTTTAATGCTGGAGATGATGCGTATGAAACAACTCTGCATGTCAAACTCCCCTCTGGTCTTTACTTCATTAAGATTTTAGATCTGGTAAGTATCAAAAACCATAGTTGCATTCATTTTTTTAAAAATGTAAATGGTATAATCCATTTCATCAATGTAAGGAGTAACTATTTGGGGTAGATGCAGACTTATCACTCAAGCTTCCATTGATTTTTGAGACTTCCTTCATGCGCCTGATTAAAATGACAAGTTCCTTAGGATTTGAGATCAAAAGAGTTAGCTTTCTGCTTCCAAATGCTACTATGTGAGAGACACAACTGTCCAACTGTCCAAGCGAGCTGCTTGGGTGCCATTGCTTTCTCACAGATAACATGCTCATTTTGGTGTTCTTCTTGGCTGGGGTCCCTGCACAAACAATATTTATTGGTCCTCCAAGATGGGCTCCCAGAGTTACCACTCTGCATTTTAAGTTCACATGCCCAGCCTTGTTTCCAAAGAACTTCCAGCAAATACCATACAGTCAGCAATTCTGCACAAATTCTGACATCTTGGCACCAACCAGTCACAGGCAACTTTTCTTTTCCTACAGGAGTTGGAAGCACCTAGAGACTTGTTTTTACCACCGTGCCTCAGTCGTAAACACTTAAATCTATCAGCAAGGCATTAATAAGGTTGATTTCAAAGAGAAAAGGCTCAGTCACTTTCTCTTTTGATGCCTATCTTATCCCTTAGCAAATTTACTCCTCTCTTATCTAGAGGCCATCTCTTCAAACCAAGGGCATTTAGAGAGGACTTTGACTTCTCAGAAATAAGTTACCCTTTTCTCGAGAGCATTGGCAGCCTATTTCCAGTAGTATGAGAGAAAACTCAAATATTCAGATAAATATACATCTATGTATATAATATATAGTATATAGTATATATAGTACATCTATAGTATATCTACACATATATATATACTATATATAGTATATAGTGTATATACATCTATGGTATATAATATATATTATATAGTATATATAGTACATCTATAGTATATATACATGTATAGTATATATATACTATATATATAATATATAGTGTATATACATCTATGGTATATAGATAACAGTGTATATTTGTATACACATATAAATGTGTATATAGAGATACAGTATGTATAAAGTATATATAGTATATATAGAGATACATATTTCTCTGAATATTTGAATATATATCTTATTGTGATGACAGTTATTACAATCATATACTTTGTCACATTCTCACATCTCAGACAAAAGAGGGCCAATGAAATGTGGACTTCCTTAATTCCCTGCTTCAAGATTTTTCAAGGAACTAGACCTTGAATTAAACAGAGAATACAAACAGGGATGAAAGCTACAGGTCCCAGAATTATTCTGTGGAAAATTTACATGAGTATTAAAATATACTGATGTATATATCCATGTACACACATATTTATAAATTTTATTTTTATTTTCATATTTATGAATTTTATTTTTATTTC
Organism: Cryptoprocta ferox; assembly: GCA_028646485.1. NCBI lineage: Eukaryota > Metazoa > Chordata > Mammalia > Carnivora > Eupleridae > Cryptoprocta > Cryptoprocta ferox. Next base: position 57,561,402 of record CM053578.1, read on the forward strand.
TATTTATCCCCAAAGTAAACAGAAAAAGAGTCTCCCAGGAGAGCAAGTTCTTCAGGAGTGATTTTTTTTTTAAAAAACCATCTTTTGACATATGTTACAAACTTCTGGTTTCCTTCTGACCTAGACCAGTTGTTTCAATTTTCCTTTTAGGAAGAGAAACAAATAAACTGTGAAGTCACAGACAGCCCTGGCTTCGTAAAACTTGACTGCAGTGTCGGTTATATATACGTCGATCACCTATCAAGAGTAAGCATTTAGCATGTGTAATTTTTGCTTACTAACATGAATATAAGATATTTTCTGTTTCTTCTATGTGTATGCCACATGCAAATATAAAATTTACCATTATTATTTATTTGCTTAGAGTAAGTAGCTAAGTGATGAAATAAAACTCCAACCAACTGGGCTTGAGATCTTTGAGATTGTGTTTATATTCTTGGCAATGTTCACTGTAAAAAAAAAAAAAAAAAAAAAAAAAAAAAAAAAAAAGCAGGGGCACATGTTTGTGTCAAGATGGGCATGTGAATGTGTGGATCAGGATTCTGTTTCCCTGTCTCACCCTTCTCCAACACTCCCCCCACCTCTCCCCACCCCAGGTGGTCCTATCTGCCAGGCATGTTACCTCTACTATACAAAAAGGTGTTACTGGCAAGAGTCCCCACGCAAGTTGTTAAAGCATCTCTAATTTTGTCAGTCTGGACCTGCCTGTCCTTACATTTAGAGGAGGCTTTGTCTCTGAATGTCACTTGTGGAAACACTGGTGCTTTAAAATTGCCACAAACCCAACAGCTTCCCCGGAGCTTGCTGCCTAACTGAGCAGTAGTCTATGCTTCCAGAACATCGTCTTAAATCTGCGTTCCACAGACCATAAACATTAAGGGAAATTAAAATTCAGATTATAAAAAATATTATTTTTAGATTTTTGAAAAATTGGGCATTTCCCTCTCTGTTTTACAGATAGATATTAGCTTTCTCCTGGATGTGAGCTCGCTCGGCAGAGCAGAGGAGGATCTCAACATCACAGTGCATGCCACCTGGTATACTTCATTGTAAAAAAAAAAAAAAATTGTGCTAAAGGAAATGGACCCCTGACTTTAGGGTGTGGTGGGGTGGCGGGGGCAGGGGGGGATTTAGGGGGAATTATGGAGCTGTGTTCCATTGTCTGCAGGAGAAAACTTCTCTTGTGTGATCTAAGAAAAAAAAATCTGTCTTTGGAGCAAATAACACTGTAAATAATGGGAGCAAATTTCTGCCAACCCTGTCATAAACATTTCTTACTATCACGTCTGCTTTTCTCTCCACTCCCCAGAGCTTCCAAGTATATTAGGTATACATGGTATGTGATTAGTTCTCTCTGAAGATGATTTTTATGCTTGATGGATTCTAACAGGGTGTCTTCTGTTTGCTTCTGTAGTGCAAATGAAGGGGAAATGGACAATCTGAAGCGTAACAAAGTGACTTTAGCAATACCTCTCAAGTATGAAGTCATGCTAACTGTTCATGGGTAAGTAAATACTGAGGCCTCCTCTAAAGCTGAGAGCTGATTTTATTTATTTATTAATGTTTTATATGTTTGTTTATTTTGAGAAGGAGAGCATGAGCAGGGTCAGTGCTGTCAGGGCAGAGCTGGATACAGGGCTCCATCTTACGAACCACAAGATCATGACCTGAGCTGAAATCAACAGTTGGATGCTTAACCAACTGAGCCACCCAGGCACCCTGAGAGCAGATTTTAAATTGTTTCTTCTTAATTATTGGTCCAAAATATATTTAAGTTTTTTTTTTTTAAGGAAATCCTGTGCTGTTTCCATCCCTTAACACAGACCTTAGTATTGCATTCCTTGCTTATCTGTTATTATTTTAATTCACTCTGTAATCATTACTGAGGCTTCTTCAAATGAGTGCCCAATTGGAGATTTCTTACTGGACAAGTCCCATAAGCCTCTAGCAGGTCACGCCCAGCCTTTCAGTTGTACACCGTGCAGCCAGGGGTCCAGGGGGGCCGTGTGCAATTGGAATGAATCATGCTCAGTGAGAAGTGGGAAGTTCAAAGAAGTATTAGCTTGGTCAAATCACCACTCTCCAGAATCTACATCTACCTGTGTGCCAACACGATTGAGTTATGAGAGAGCCAGTTGCAAGGTGTTTCCTGTCTACTCTTTGTGCCCGTAAATTATACAGTTTCTCACATATAGCCCTGGAGCCAGCATTCACTGGTTCCCCATGATGTTAGTGATTGACTGTGTGGACCCTCCTTGGATTCAGGAAGAAAATGTATGGAGAAAGGTTTAAGGGATAGTGAGAACATCTTTGGTGATTTTATTGGAAATGATTCAGGCTATTAGTCTTTAAAACCATATTTTTATATATGGAAACAAATGAAAATACCACAATCCAAATGCTTTGGGATGCAGCAAAGGCAGTTCTAAGAGGAAAGTATATTGCAATACAGGCCTATTTCAAGAAACTAGAAAAAGCACAAATTCAAAATCTAACATTACACATAAAGGAACTAAAAGGAGAGCAGCAAGAGCACCCCAAACCCAGCAGAAGAATAGAAATAATAAAGATCAGGGCAGAAATAAACAATATAGAATAAAAACAACAGTTGAACAGATCAATGAAACCAAGAGTTGGTTTTTTTGAAAAAATAAACAAAATTGATAAACCTCTAGCCAGGCTTCTCAAAAAGAAAAAGCACCCAAATAGACAAAATCATGAATGAAAATGGATCTATTACAACCAATCCCTCAGAAATACAAGCAATCATCAGGGAATACTATGAAAAATTATATGCCAACAAACTGGTAAACCTAGAAGAAATGGACAAATTCCTAAACATATGTGCACTACCAAAATTCAAACAGGATCAGATAGAAAATCTGAACAGACCCATAACCAGTGAAGAAATTGAATCAGTGATCAAAAATCTCCAATGAATAAGAGCCCAGGGCCAGATGGCTTCCCTGGGGAATTCGACCAGACATTTAAAGCAGAGTTCATACCCATTCTTCTCAAGCTATTCCAAAAATAGAAATAGAAGGAAAACGTCTGGACTCATTCTACGAAGCCAGCATCGTTTTGATTCCCAAACCAGACAGAGACCCAACAAAAAGAACTACAGGCCAATATCCTTGATGAATACAGATGCAAAAATACTCAACGAGATACTACCAAATCGAATTCAACAGCATATAAAAAGAATTATCCATCATGATCAAGTGGGATTCATTCCTGGATTACAGGGCAGGTTCAGTATTCACAGATCTATCAATGTGGTACATCACTTTAACAAAAGAAAAGATAAGAACCATATTATCCTGTCGATAGATACAGAAAAAGCATTTGACAAAATACAGCATCTTTCTTAATGAAAACCCTCGAGAAAGTCAGGATAGAAGGAACTTACTTCAACATCATAAAAGCCATTTATGAAAAGCCCACAGCTAATATCATCCTCAATGGGGAAAAACTGAGAGCTTTCCCCTTGAGATCAGGAACACAACAGGGATGTCCACTCTCACCACTGTTGTTTAACATAGTGCTGGAAGTTCTAGCATCAGCCATCAGACAACAAAAGGAAATAAAAGGCATCAGGATTGGCAAAGATGAAGTCAAACTCTCACTTTTTGCAGATGACATGATACTCTACATGGAAAACCCAACAGACTCCACCAGAAGCCTACTAGAACTGATCCATGCATTCAGCAAAGTTGCAGGGTACAAAATCAATGTACAGAAATCAGTTGCATTTTTATACACCAATAATGAAGCAACAGAAAGAGAAATCAAGAAACTGATCCCGTTCACAATTGCACAAAAAAACCATAAAATACCTAGGAATAACCCTAACCAAAGATGTAAAAGATCTGTATGATGAAAACTATAGAAAACTTATGCAGGAAATTGAAGAAGACACAAAGAAATGGAAAAGCATTCCATGCTCATGGATTGGAAGAATAAACATCATTAAAATGTCATTATTACCCAAAGCA
>CM053578.1:57565896-57605906 GCA_028646485.1 Cryptoprocta ferox
AAGCTTCTGCACTGCAAAGGAAACAATCAAAACTAATAGGCAACCGACAGAATGGGAAACGATAGTTGCAAGGGCTAGTATCCAAAATCTACAAGGAACTCCCCAAACTCCACACCCAAAAAACGAATAATCCATTGAAGTAATGGGCAGAAGACATGAAGAGACACTTCTCCAAAGAGGACATCCAGATGGCCAACAAACACATGAAACGATGCTCAGCATCACTCATCATCAGGGAAATACAAATCAAAACCACACTGAGATACCACCTCACGCCAGTCAGAGTGGCTGAAATGAACAAATCAGGAGACTATAGATGCTGGTGAGGATGTGGAGAAAGGGGTGCCCTCCTACACTGTTGGTGGGAATGTAAACTGGTGCAGCCACTCTGGAAAACAGTGTGGAGGTTCTTCAAAAAATTAACGGTAGAACTCCCCTATGAGCCCAGCAGTAGCACTACTAGGAATTTACCCAAGGGATACAAGAGTGCCGATGCATAGGGGCCCATGTACCCCAATGTTCACAGCAGCACTGTCAACAATAGCCAAATCATGGAGAGAGCCTAAATGTCCATCAACTGATGAATGGATCAAGAAGATGTGGTTTATCTATACAATGGAATACTACATGGCAATGAGGAAGAATGAAATCTGGCCATTCATAGGAACGTGGATGGAACTCGAGGGTGTCATGCTAAGTGAAATAAGTCAGGCAGAGAAGAACAGATATGTTTTCACTCATAGGTCTAACAGGAGAAACCTAGCAAAGGACTATGGGGGAGGGGATGGGGGAAAATAGTTGGGGAGAGGGAGGGAGGCAAACCATGAGAGGATCTTGAATACTGAGAACAAACTGAAGGCTGATGGGGGAGGGGGAGAGGGGAATGGGGGTGATGGGCATAGAGGAGGGCACTTGTTGGGATGAGCACTGGGTGTTACATGGAAACCAACTTGACAATAAACTATAAAAGAAAAAAATAAAAAGAAATAAAACCATATTTTTAAAGGACTAGAAGTTATGAGATACCAAACACACAGAACGATAGGCTTTTCTTGTTGCTTTAAATGAAACCATCACCAATCATTTTTAACCACCCATAGAGATGGCGTGTAATTAAATAAAAATAACACGGTGGGGCACCTTGGTGGCTCAGTTGGTTAAGTGTCCGACTAAGCTCAGATCATGATCTCACGGCCCGTGGGTTTGAGCCCTGTGTTGGGCTCTATGCTGACAGCTCAGAGCCTGGAGCCTGCTTCAGATTCTGTGTCTCCTTATCTCTCTGCCCCTCCTCTGCTCGTGCTCGCTCGCTTGCTCACTCTCTCTCAAAAACAAACATTATAAAATTTTTTTAAATAAAAAGAAAATGGTGTCTGCAACTGAAAGAACTGAGTATCAAGTTTGTGAGATAAAACAAGAAGAAGAGAGAGGAAGCCCTTTAGGAGAGAACCTAGTGAGTCAGTGGGGAGCAGAGAAGAGATGATGGCAGGTTTCCTGGTTTTGAAGCCTGATCTCCCCTCCTTTTCTTGATTTTTTTTTATGAGTAGTGACTTCTACATATCTCATCTCTCACCTCCTTTTCTTGATTTTCTCATGAGGAGTGTCCTCCACATATAATTTTGGGCAAGGAATGTTCTGTAAGTATAAAAGTGCCTAAATCTATAGCATATCAGTATTTCTGTGTAACAGGTCTCTAATGTGAATTACTTCACATTAGCTGACAAATGAGGGCAACTGGTGGAGTTGGGATTCCCAAGAAAAATACTTAAAATTCACTACTGGCGTGTATGTCTAATCACAGGCAAAAGAATGACAACCTTGTATTCTTAACAAAAAAGTTTACCATACTTACTGATGTTTGAATTGTTCTCCAGGCTTGGGTTCCATTACAAATAGCCAGTAGGAATTGGATTATAAAAGAACTCAGGGGCGACTGGGTGGCTCAGTCAGTTTAGCATTCGACTCTTGATTTCGGCTCAAGTCATGATCTCACAATTGTGAGTTGAGCCTCATGTCAGGCTTTGCACTGACAGGAACCTGCTTGGGATTATCTCCCTCCCTCTCTCTGTCTCTCTCTGTCTCTCAAAACAAATAATTTAAAAAAAAGAACTCAAAAATAGGTAAAATAGGTTGATTTATAGGAAGATATTAGAGCTGTAGGGTAAAGCTAGGAATTTGTCTCCTATTTGTCAAATTGATGTGAATCATTTGAGAGCTAAAAGAGAAGGAATGGTCAGTGGAATGAACCAGGCAGTGCTGGGAAGACAAACAGAGGATATTAGTGAGAAGAGATATTATTCCCCAAGTCAGAGCACATGGCTTTCTGATTTCATTACATTTCACTAAAATTCTTATCTTTGTAGGAAACCAAAAATATTCAGTGGTGCTTAGAAGGCATCTATAGTCTGGAATATAGTCTTAAATAGCATGTTTAAGAGAGCTGCAATAATCCAGACCATAGAGAAAGACTGTTTCTCATACCTCATCAAGGAAGACAAATTGAATTTGTTTCTTTCAGGTTTGTAAGCCCAACTTCATTTGTATATGGATCAAAGGAAGAAAATGAGCCTGACACATGCATGGCAGAGAAAATGAACTTCACTTTTCATGTAAGAGAATTTGATTGTTTTGATATTTGTAATAAACCGAAAGCTTGTTCCTGCTGTGTGTCTCCAGAGGACATCATATGTGTGATGTCCCTCAGCCTAGGGACCCACCATGGCTGGCAGCAGCACGATTACTTGTGACCTTTCCTCCTGGGTTCTGGCTTTTTCCCCTCACCCCTTATCTTTGTCCTATTTGAAGCCCATAATTCCCTACAATACAGTGGGCAGGAGCAAGCACAGGAATGGAGGTAACTGCTGAGACAGGCGAAGTGATGCGAGGAACCGCATCCACTCGAGATGCCCACAGAAATCAGGATAGGCTGAGGGAAAGCATCGATGGGTGTGAATCCATGAAATCTCTTCTTGGTTCAAGCTTTTATACAAGCACTGACATTACCCAGTAAAGGAAGCTCTTACCTCCTGCATCTCCGTTTAAGATCTGCTTGGTCAGCCTTAGGCCACAGGTAGATGGCCACAATAAATGACAAGTGATGTGTCATTTATTAAATAATCTTTTTAAAAAGAGTATCATCATCCCAACATATTAATATCAAGCTAAACTTTTTTTTAAATGTTTACTCTCAAACTGAAAGTTTTGGTGCATTATGGATGGTGATTATTGGAGATAATGGCCACAAAAATATTTTTTGAAACAAAAGCACTGCTCAAACATTCTTAGAGCCATAGAACAATCTATAGAATGTGAGTCTAGATTTAGGTACATTAATATTTTATAAGACCATGCTTTTTTCTTTTTCTTTTTTGTAAGACAGTGCTTTTAAAAATGGATGTCAGAATCACTTGAGGTACTTTTTCAAAATGCAGATTCCTGGGCCCTGCCTCCAATCTGGAGAAAGAGCGAGGAATCCCACTGAGTCTATGTACACCCAACTTTGTGTTATACTAGTATATGTTAGTGTTGAAAAATATAGCTCCCTACTTTGAAGTACCAAGAAATGCTCCTGTCAGAGTCTAGTGGGAGTTTGTGATCTGATAACTAAAACTGCGCTGGACTCTAGAAGGTCTATTTATTCATTTACGATTAATAGTTTTTTCCAGTTAAATTACAATGGAGTGACTCTTTCAGTCTGTAGGCCTGGTGAGTCTGTGTCAGTTTGGAAAACATTCTTAGAGGTCTCAAGGTTATTAGGCAAACAAGGGTGAAGAATATTTTAGGTTAGACTGATCATTTGCTGGCCTGAGAAAGACCTTGTTTGAGGGTCTGGGCAGTGCTGGGTCCCCACTGCTGAAACTGCCTTTTGCAGCCTACCATGGCCAGTTTTCACAGGCCAGGAACACGTTCATTCTTCTAGGTCATGTGCATTGTAGAGATTACTGCAAATCTGTGAGTCATGCTGTTTGATTCAGATTCTGTGGAATATCAGATATTGGATTGGTTTCATAGTTATACACCCAGGTGGCAATTATTTTGGCCCAATTTCCTTCTTCAGGGAGCTGCAATCTCCAAATTTATCAATAAAGAAATATCATCTACCTATGCACTATTATTTATTTATTTATTTATTTATTTAGAGAAGTGGGGGAGGGGCAGAATGAGATGGGGAGAGAGATGTGGGGCTCAAACTCATGACCTGAGCTGAAACCAAGAGTCAGATGCTTAACCAACTGACCCACCCAGATGCCCCATACCTCTGCATTATTATTTTTTTAATTTTGTTAATGTTTATATTTGAGAGAGAGGGAGCACAATCAGGAGAAGGGCAGAGAGAGAGAAGGAGACATAAAATCTGAAGCAGGCTCCAGGCTCTGAGCTGTCAGCACGGAGCCGGATGCGGGGCTCGAACTCATGAACTGTGAGAACATGACCTGGGCTGAAGTCAGATGCTAAACCAACTGAGCCTCCCCGGTGCCCCGTATGCATTATTCTTAAAAGGCTAGGTATGCATTACTATTAAAACCCAATAACCTACCCCTTTCTGATTTTCTGAGTGTATCCACGTTATCATTACCCTGAACTAAACTAGATACTTATTCACTTCCTATGATGATGATTATCCTCTCAGCAAAGTGATTTTGTGAAAATAAGGCTGAGAATTAGAATACCTGAGTTTTGGTCCCAATTCCTGTCACTTTTTAACCATCTTAGGCACATCATTGACACCTCTGAGCCTTTTCCTGAGCTGGAGAATGATAAAATGTCAGCTCACCTCATGGGACGGTTGTGAGGATCAATCGATCATGGTTTTTTTAGATACTTAATGCCCCATACAAATGTATGCTGTTGTCTTTTTCTTTAGACTATTTCTGCAATAATTTTCAGCCTGGACATTTTGGTCTAATCATATCAAGGAGAGGGCTAGGAATAAGGAATAAGTTATTAGCAAACTTTTTAAAAGTTCTGAATATGGATATTCTGTCTCCTTTTGCTATGCAACTGCCAACTACAAACCACCACCACTATAAATGTTGCATGATAACACATGCCCTCTCCTGAAAGCTCACTGATATCTGTACCTACATTTATGAAAAATATTCTTAAATTGCTAAAATTCTTTTTTCCTCATCAGGTTATCAACACTGGCCATAGCATGGCTCCAAATGTTAGTATGGAAATAATGGTACCGAATTCTTTTATCTCCCAAACCGATAAGCTATTCAACGTTTTAGATGTCCAGGTAAAAATGGGTTCCTTCCTTTATTCTAAGTAATATTGCTAAAATGGATATATCTGTTAATGTGTTTGAGTCTCACTGTAAGCTGTGAATTCACAATGCACTTACTGAATATACTTTGAATATTATACATTACACAGAACTATAGGATCATAGGGACTTTTGCATTTGATGTATACAATATATAACAGAACTCTGCTCTAACATCTTCAGTGCATTTTCTTTATGAAATGGGCCTGGGGGAGTAATTCAGTTGGTGAAATTCTCTATAAATCTTGAATCCACTGTTGGAAAATCAGTATTTCAGCCTTTTTAAGAAAAAATCAATATTCTTATGTTGATTATATCAGAATTGTTTTATCTTACCGTTTTCAAGACAAGCAGTCAACAAATAAATCTGCTATGTAGATTTGAGATCTAATTTTAAACTTACTTGAATTCCAGATTTAGATGGTAGGACATGTTGATAAAACATGTTATTGTTTTGTGTCTAAAGCCAAAGAAATGTTTAATTTCATGCTACTGTTCAAATGTTCATTTTTTACATTGCCTTTAATTTCTGTAAGGTTAGGCCCAGTATCATTTTAGCACCTGTATCCAACCTCGTTAAAATTTTGATGGGTTTTTGTGTTTTTGCCATAGAGACTTAATCTTTCCCAAATAAATCTGTTCAAAAGATATTTTCGCAATTTCAGAAATACTTGATATATTTTAGAAAAGGTGAACAATTGGAACATTAAAGACCATGTAGCTTCTGCAGTTCTTATCAATATGGAATAACAGTTTTCTGTCTTTATAGACTACTGCTGGAGAATGCCATTTTAAAAATTATCAAAGAAAGTGTGCATTAGAGCAGGAGAAAGGTCCAATGGAGACCCTGAAAGACATCTTCAGATTCTTGTCAAAGACTGATAAGAAGCTATTGGTAAGTTTCAGATCTTTAGTTTGTCGATTGTGCTTTCCAACACATAGAACTGAAACACTTAAAACCAAGAACCACTGGGTTTGAGCTGTCAGTTGAGTGTAGAAAAGAAACAAGTTAATACACTTACATGGGAGGAATAGACATAATTGGAGAGACAGACCCATGGTTAAGTATATACATTATGGTTTCGTTATTTATCTAACCAATGCCTACTTTGTGCTGGCCAGACATTGTTCCAGACCCTGTAGAAGGCCAAGATACAGTACTCAGCTGAGCAGACTTTGTGGCATGGGATTAATTTTTCACTCCTTTCACTTTAGTGAATTTATGAGAAAAAAAAAAAAAACCAACAATCCCGGTGAAGCAATATCACCTCCAAATGATCCAAGTTTTACAAAGAACATGGAACATGTGACTTAACATGGCTCTGATTAGGAGTCTTTAACTCTGTTTCTGAAGGTTGAGTTCATATGAATAATGAGAACACATGCTTCAAGTTCAAATACTTTTACTTTATAAAACAAACATTCATGTTTTGTTTAAAGGAAGATAATTTTTTAAACTCCACTAATGGGAGATGTTTAATTCCATGTAAAGTATTTTAGCCATCTTTAAAAAAAAATGTTTTAATGTAGCTTTTTTGTATTTTTTTTTTCAAGTTCTGCATAAAAGCTGATCCATACTGTTTAAGCTTTTTATGTAATTTTGGGAATATGGAAAGTGGAAAGGAAGCCAGTGTTCACATGCAGTTGGAAGGCCGCCCATTTCTTTCAGAAATGGTAAGTCTAAAATACAATGACAACTTTGTGGATAAGTTTATACAGGATCTACAGATTCAATCTTATTTAGGTAGGATGGTTGTGAGGAGCCATTCAAGTAATTAAGAAGGTATGAAAAGTCAAATTGGGAGTGGAACTCTAGAAGTGTTTCTATTTATGCTTTAGCTGAATACATTAAATGATATGGATTTCATAATTAAATAGATTAGTATGACTGTAGAATAGACTATGGAATAATTAAGAGGTTTATTTTAGAAAGCAAGTCCAACTGCTTGTAAGCCTTGATTAAGTCACAGAAATGGACTACCTTAACATATTATGTAACCTTAAGGGTTTTTTTTCTAAACTACTTGAAATTATGCTTAAAAATTTAGGCTGTAAAACTAAGACTTTCATAAAACCCCACTAAAACATCAAAATTTATCAACAGTAAAACACAAACATACGATAACAAAAACACTTAAAATTTTTGAAAAGTTGAATTATTAATAAATGATATGTGTTGGCCATCCTCCTCGAAAGGAGTATGCATATTTACAATTATTGAGATAAAATTAGTTTTATCTGGGGTTCTTGTTCTTCCATTTCCTCATCTGATAATCTCTTGCAGGGGTGTTGCAGACTAAATGAGATACTTTTTTTGTAAAGCATTTAGTGCATGGCATATAGTAAGCCAAAGAAAATTGGTAGTTTTGTTTAAAGAGGAGTATTTGAAATCACCACACCCTGGTCAAGAGGATGGGGAACAACAAAAAGAGGTACTAGATAGGGAATTAAGATTTCTGCTGTAGTTCTAGTTGTGCTAAAATCTGTCATGAGACCCTCAAGTTATTTAAGCTTTGGTGGCAGTTTGCCATCTCCTACTCTTGAGGTCCATGTTTCTAAACAGTGGGCATGTTGGACCAGATAATTCCTTGGTGTCAGGTGCTGTCCTGTGCCTTGTAGGATGTGTAGCCGCATTGCTGGCCTTCACGAACTAGATGCTGGTACACCACCTCCCAAGTCCTGACAGTCTAGAAACTGACTGTCCTCTAGGGGATAAAAGCATCCCTGTGGGAAACCACTGCTTTAATAAAGTATGTAATTTATTTTCACCCCTAAAATTCTCCATGCTCTTTCCAAAACATTAAATAATATTTATATGGTAGCTTTAACTTTTGAGGGTCATAGACTTCTTTAGGAATTTTACTAAGCAATATATTCTCATCTACATCAATGAATACATATATGAGAAAAAAACTCTCAATTTTACATGCAATTGTAAAGGGTCCTTAGAGTCAGTGGTGCCCATCCCCAGATTCCCGAGTTCCATGGCCCCTTGGTTATAAAGTCCCTCTGTTAGATAGTAAAGCTCGGAGTTCCCCTACCGATTTTATATTGGCATGCTATAACTACTTGTAGCGTATTTTTCCATTATGGTATTAACCCTATATGTATTTTACCACAGCAGCTAGATGACACCACTATTTTACAGAAAGAAAAGCCTAGATAACATAAGTTTGAGGAAACATTTATCAGGTGAACAAAGTCTTTGGGAAGAAGATTCAGTATCTAGGAAAAAATACACTGCTTATCAAATACTTAACTATTACAAATATCTAAATCAAAATAGTCATGTTTAATAAAAGGACTTAAACAAAATGATGCCAGGAAAATTAACACGATGGCTGTGCCTTTGGAAGCAAAAGAAGCATTGCATTGCAATTAACCACAAATGGTGAAATAAATTGGGGAAGGCTCGTAGGTAAGGATCATGAGAAATTACTAGTACGTCTTCGTGAATATTACTATGAGTCAGGCTACAGTGATCTTTCTTTTATTAAACAGGATGAGACTTCAGCGCTCACGTTTGAAATAAGAGCAACAGCTTTTCCAGAGCCTAATCCAAAAGTTATTGAACTAAACAAGGATGAAAATGTTGCACATGTAAGATTACTGCTTAAAATTACAATCATGGGGAAAAACTATTGCTGGGGTTTCTAGTCAGGAAAATAGATTGATTAGATCGTGGAAAGCTTGACATACTTAGATTTGGCATTTTCCACAACTGGTGGCAGGGAATGATGCAGGTGGCTCGTTCAGGAGGCAAACTTGGTAGTGTTAACTGGGTGAAGAACCATGGTGCAAGGCCATCCTGCTCAACAGCTACCAGTGGCTCCTAGGATTGTTAGAACCAGCAAGAGAAGGGGATGGGTTGGGGAGGGGGGCTTCAAAGGAATAGAAGTAACTTTTAAACTGGTGTCTCTTTATTGTCATTGATTTATGTAGGTTTTCCTTGAAGGACTACATCATCAAAGACCCAAACGTCATTTCACAATAGTGATTATTTCAAGTAGCTTGCTACTTGGACTGATTGTACTTTTACTGATTTCCTATGTTATGTGGAAGGTAAGCTTTTAATAATTACCAATGTCAACCCACTCAAAAACACCATTCTTGACTTTCACAAAGCCCTTTTGTGACTCCCAAGTTATTAGATTTAAATATTGCAGTACTTTTAATGTTAACTTTTTAAGTTCCCAAGTGAATATATAGTACTGATCTCCTGTTTCTCCTGACTTCAGTATCAGTATTCCAGCTATAACACTAGTGTTTTTTCAACATGTTCTTGAGAAAAGAAGGCTCAGTCGGTTAAGCGGCTAACTTCGGCTTAGGTCATGATCTCACAGTTCATGAGTTTGAGCCCCACATCAGGCTGTGTACTGACAGCTCAGAGCCTGCTTCAGATTCTGTCTCCCTCTCAAAAATTAATTTTTTAGTATTTATTAAAGCATTTGGAAAACATTGCATATTATTTTTGATGTCCATTTTGGAGAGTGTGTGTCACTGAGCAGTCCCGTAGTAATAAAAATAATGCTCTTTAAACCCAGTAGTTCCCGGCTACATGGGACAGTGACTTTTCAGGTATCCGATAGGAGTGTAATATGTTTATAACAATACACTAGTGATTATGCAATGCCATTTTCAGGTTGGCTTCTTTAAAAGACAGTACAAATCTATTCTACAAGAAGAAAACAGAAGAGACAGTTGGAGTTACGTTAACAGCAAAAGCAATGATGATGATCAATAACGTTTTCAAATTGAGAGGACAACAGACTCAGGTTAATGAAAGAAATTTAAGACCTTGTTTACAACCCTGACTTCTCAGATTTCTTCTATGTACTTCTTTTACCCGTGACCTTGTGACATATTGGGTTTCCATGCAAATGAAAAATCCATGCAATGATTACTCTTCAAGAGGAAAATAACTGCAAAGGGAATATTAATATATCCAAAGAGAATCTTTCAGCTCTTAAATGGATAGAAAAACACTAAAGCATTCAATTTATTCAAGGTAAGTAATCCCTCGAAGATATTGCATCTGAATTCAATCATATTGAGGAAGTAAACAACTCATTTGGAGAAGTCTTGGACTTGAAATATCATTCCTTTAAAAGAACTTATTTACCATATGTGCGTGCTTCAGTAAAACCAATTCCATATCTCAGTAATGATTCATTTCTAATAGATTTTTGAGACTTGTTTGAAAAATCCTGCGAAATATCTTCTAAGAACAGATTTCCAAGAGCTGTTCCTAAATGTTTGAATGAATAAAAGAAGACCACTAATGTTTTAAAGTGGATTTTATCTTTAAAGACCTTTATTTGTAATATGTTCATGATGGGCTCTGAACAACCATTTATTCAGCAGACTATGTAGGAGGATTATGGGCCTGATGAGCAAACTTCAGAATGAACTTATACACTGGTTTGAGCTTAATAAGATGATTTCTGGATTATTGTTTATACGGCTATGGATTTTTTCTTCCTGTATATAAGTAAGTTTTTAAAAGAATGTTTATAAAAGTATAAATCTGCTAGTCCTCTTAGAACACATTTTTATTAAGGGTACCCAGGAGTAAATTTCTAAAATCTGTTTTCAGTGAAAATTTTTTTGCTTATGAAAACAGTACTTAAAAATTCTAATGTATATTCTGAAACAGATTGTGAATGTTGCACTTTAGCTGATATCTCAAATATTAATACACTGATATATGTAAAATATGGAAACTGTACCTCACTAATGACTCTTAAAAATCAAAACTCTACAAAAAGCTTGATTAGAGGCCAGTATTTCATATAAATTAGATACTGTGTAAAATATTGACTATCAAATTAAGCACATGCACCTCCTTGTTTAGATGTTACTCTTTCTCTTCAAATAGATATATTAAAATGTGTTTTTATCAGGTCTATAAGAGCATTCTCTTCTGCATGGAACTAGAGAAACAAAACTTAGAAATTTAACTTTACCGATTTAGCTTGTTTTCAGTGAATATAAATGTGACATGAAAATTTCCATGATAGAGGTTTTAGTGGTAAGTGGAATATTGCCTTTTCAGTTGTAGATACAATCCTTTTTTGTAATAGTCATGCGTATGAACTAGATGCTGATAGCTGCAGATTATAATTTCAGCTGAATTTATTTATTTATTCTGTCTTTATAATCTCCGTATAAGGAAGCTGTGGCCAAATTTTGAAAATCTGTTATTGGAAGTGGTCATGTAGTTAGACTTCCCTCTAATTTATCTATATTAGGGAAAAGATCTCTTTAGCTGAAGCCCCTGCCATCAGCTGAAATTCCTAGAAGTTATCCATTCACAAGCCCTCCGTCTGTAATTGCTGGTCCCAGAACAAGGTTATGAATGCATTCAAGGAGTGAAACCCAGTCACTGAGAGCAGGAAGCCTCCTGAACTGTCTACCGGTAGTAATTAATTAAGCTTAAAAAAATATCTTTCAAAACTATTATATAAGCAAAAGATCTGTTTTTTCATTATGTAAAAAGCAAAGTAATTCTTTCAGGAGAACATCTGGGATCAGTGGTGGAGGATGATCCCTGAGGCAATTCAAATTTGGCTCTTTTCAGAAATGATAGCATTTTAGGTATTACTGAGTACACTGAAACCAATGTGCTATGATTGTTAGAAGCAAAAAGAACACATCTCCTAGCCAGTTTGGTATTTTGTGTGGTTTAAAATTTGTTATAAACTTCAGCTGTATTACGAATTTTAAATCACTGTAAAGAAAATCAACAGTTTTCAACTTTCAGGGAATAGTCACAAAATTGGTACCATAACAACTGAATTTTTTTCCTTTTTGGCAAAAAATCTAGATTAGTACCTCATCAGTGCATCCTTATGTAAGTTCTGTCCACCTGTACCAGGCTGTAGGAAATGTCACGTCTGGACTGATGAAAAGTTAAAGCAATCATCCTGAAAAATCAGTAACTCCAAAGTAAAATAATTTAGATGCTTTAAGTATATGATTAAGTATATGAAATGGTTTCCATTCCAATACTTTCCAAAACCCAGAATTTAAATGGTTATATTTCCTATCTTAATTTTTTAAGCTCTAGAAGCTAATTTTTGGTAACCAAAATAGCAATTTTAATTTTAAAAAATAAGAATTTGGTTTCCTATTAGGATATGTTTTAAAAAAAAAAAGACCACATTCCTTCACATTAAAATTCTATTTTGTACATTTTATAAACAATTGCAGTTAACTTTGGAATCATTCATTTCTTCTATGCTTCCTCCATAAAGATTGATAAGTCTTGGGTGTAATCTGTAAAAAAAAAAAAAGATATGTGTAATTATCATCAACCTATCATTGTTATCTTTCACACATATACCAATTGAGTATGGTACCTAATACACATCTACTGCGAGCTAACTTACAGTCGTCAAAGAGGTGCAATGTTGTAAAACGGGGGCCCTGATAACTCAGCATCAGTAATTAGTGTAAAATCCAGGCATTGTGCCTCTAGAAAGCTCACAGCTAGTGAGGTGCTCCTGCATACTTCTCTTACCTGTTGAGTCATAATGCTTACCAACAATGAGTTTGCGTAGTCTTAAACTTGTTTCTACCAGTTGTTACTATTACTTATACAGTATGTACAATTGTTTCTGCATCAAGTAAGTTGAATACTTTGGAAAGACTGGAAATTTCAAATGTAAACTGTAATTCTGCCTTCTCTGTACAGTTTAGGGTGAACGAGAATTCAGAATGCCAATATAGAGACTCATAAAATGTGGTTGAGTCTATATGAAAAGGTGTTGAGTGTATATAACAACTGAATAAGTGTAAAGTTATTTATTAAAATTGTACATCGGTCGTTCTATGCTTCCCTAATTTAAAAAAAATATCTAGTCATGACAAGAAGGCTTCAACTGTACTTAGTTGTGTGTCTACTGGTGGATATTTAAGGTGGGAAAATAATTACACTTACTTAACATGGACCTCTGATGCAACTTCCACTAAATCACCGTCTACGTTCCAAGGGAAACTGTTTTCTGAAGCAGTTGCATGCCGTCCGTCCTCCTCCTTTTGACTGGGTGGGCTATTAGTCCTTGGGCGAATTTTAACCTCTTCAACAGTGTAAGTCTCAACAAATGGAAAATTGAACTAAATAAAACAAATGCAAATCATCATGGTACTTGCTTTATCCCTAACTGCTTTCACCGTGCTGTCTCTTGCAAGTGAATATCAACCTGCGTGACAACGTTTTTATAGCTTTGAAACTCTATGCCAGGGATCCCCAATTTCTTTGGTAGATCTAACAGTTGGCAAACTTGTTTTATGACCAATAGTATATGTTTACACATTTGTATACAGTACCACACAAAAACTCAATCTTTAATACCTGTCGACACAGAAGATTTATATAATCCACCAGTTTATACAATCCACTAGCTTATTAACTTGTCAACTCTTTGGGTAAGGTCAAGCAAACTCTAACATTCACATTTAGGAAGATGAAGGAGCAAAGAGGGAGTGATGTGATTTTTGCAGGTGTTTGCCTGCCTCATTTCACACTTTAAAGATGTATACGAGTTGCAAGACAGCTGTTTCCTTTAGGAGCGGCCTAAATGGTGCAAGGTATCTTCAAATTTCAAGTTTTCTCCTTTGTCTAAGGCAACTTTAAGTATTCTCATAAATAAGATAGCCAAATACCTTTTTAGTAGCAATTCACAATAACAACTCATTTATTTCACTTTTCAGGTAAATGACATGACGTTTATTCCTATTGGTTTTTTTTTTTCCCCTTCCACATATGAACTTCAGTAAGGTACAGAAATTTTGAAAGAAAACTAATATTTTCCTCCACACCCTTATTTCACATATGTAGGGGGAAAAAATCCAGATTTAACAGTTCATCCTATATAATGCAGTGGGTTACGTAATGGCTTATACTGGGTTTACATGGTGGCATCAGCTGTGCTAATTGAGGTACAGAATCAGAGTGCCCCATGTAACTCTGTCAAACTGCTTAACAGTCACTGCATTAGACTTCCCCTCATCTCAGATATAAAGCCTTGAGGACATCATTCTGTGAGAACTTGTAAAAAGAATGAGTTTTAGATGAGTCATTGATCACTAACTGGCTGCTATGGGTTAAATTGTATTCCCAATAAAGATACGTAGAAGTCCTAACTCTTGGTGCCTGTAAATGTCTGGAAAAAGGGTCTTTGCAGAGGTGACTGAGCTACGATGAGGTCATTCAGTTGAGCCCTAATACAATATGACTGATGTCCTTTTAAAGAGGAGAATGCCACATGAGAAGAATCAGGCTGCAGCAGACAGCTGTAAGCTTAGCAATATCAAGTGATGGCCACCACCCATAACTCTGTCATCTTAAATCCTGTTTTCATGTGCATACTTCACAAAATGAAGCTCCATGCATCCCAGCAAATTCATTACCTATGGAGCCACACTGGTAGATGGGACTTTAGGGAGCCATGAGCTTAATACCTCCTGTGAGGGTATGTTTGAGAAGTGAGCAGTTAAAATTACGATGTGCCATGATGTTGTCAGCATAGAGCTAAAGGAGAGAAACGAGGCAAACAGGCTCAGGATGTTGGGTGAGCTTCCCATGTGAAGGGAGTCTTAACACAGAAGAGTTAGCCTGGCAGATAAGGGACGGAGTTTTGGAGAGGAAACATTTGCTTAAGTATAGAGCTATGGCAATCATCACACAGCTACAAAAAAATTCCGCATACTGTAATATTGTAATACAGGTGTTTTGGTACTACTTTTTCCAGAAGATATACATGCCTGTATTTGATTATTTTTGAAGACCTAGATGGTGTCATGGGCTAAATTGTTCTCTCCCCCAAGTCATATGTTGGCATCATAACCCCCCCTGTACTTTAGAATGTAACCACAGTTAGAGATAAGGTCTTTAAAGGCATGATTAAAAGGAGGTTTATAGGGTAGGCCCTAATGCACTATAACTGGTGTCCTCAAAAGAGGAAATTGGGACATACAGACACTAAGGGATGTGCACATATACAGGAAAGACCATGTGAAGACATAGCCAAAAAGCAGACATCTCTAAGCCAAGGAGCGAAGCCTTGGGAGAAATCAGACCTGCCAACGCCATCTTGGACTTCTAATCCTCAGAATTATAAAAAACAGATTTATGTTAAGCCCCCCAAATCTATGGTATTTGTCATGGCAGCCCTAAACCACTAGTAAACTGGCCAAAACACAGGAAATCTGGTGAGGATGGCCAGAGGTGAGGCTGTGACTTCAGGGCCAGAATACATGGACCATATATTCTATGCTAAGGAAATTAGAAATCATCTTGACAAGAATGAGCAAGGCATTGAAGAATTCAGCAGGAGAGACACAGATAAGTGTTTTAGAAAAATCCCTTCAGAAATAAGTGTGGAAGACAGGAGCAGAAAAAAAGGAAGATTAGAAGGAGGTTGCTCTAAGTAAGAAGGGATTAAGGTTCGAATTAAGATGAAGGAGAAATTTCAGAAACATCAGAGAGGAGAACCAACAGAACTAATTGGGCTGGTTGTGAGGAATGAGAGAGTGAGAGGAATCCAGAGTAACTCCAGGATGGGTAGAGCACCACACCATTGTCCTGTGTAGGGAAACACAGAAGGAGCACCTTTAGGGGAAAGACAATGCGGTCAGCTGTGAACGTGGACTCAAGATGCGTGTGTTTCACAGCTTGAGCACACAGGAAAACACAGAGGTCCTGTGGATCAGCAGAGAAAATAGAACCCTCCAAACCATGCAAAGCTCAGATAGTGGTTCAAACAAGGGGAAGGGCAAAATCAGGACAAGGTATCATAAGAGAACTACAGTTGGCACACAAGACCTCAAGGATGCACTAATATTTAAGGGTCTTAAACTCCCTACCAGAAAGGATGGTCAAAGTGAATGTAGGAATGTAGGACAGAGGAAATGGAGGCCAGTGAGAGGATAGAATTGAAAGGAAGGGTAGTATTTTTCTATTTTACACAGAGATGGGGAAGGCAAGACTAGTCACCCCACAGATGGTGGTTTGCATTATGCTCTAGAATTGTTAGTATATATGTAGATTCAGTTCAACCTGGCAAAGATGGTTCAGAGACCTAGACTGTGGCTCCCCTGAGGCTGAAGTGTGGCGTTTTCCTTCCTGGATATCACAACTACTATGAATTAATGGATTATATAATCTTACCTACATATGTGGTCTTTATAATATTACATGATTTGTATAAACTTACATTTTTGAAAATGTCACCATGAAGGAAAGAGACTAAGAGACTAACATATACATGTGTATAACATACATGTGTATATATGTGTGTATTTTTTAAACAAATGTATCACATTAACATTGCTTGAAAGCAGTGATCTTGGGAATCCATCTACTTATGTATATATACCATCACATAAAACATTTTTAGAATTTGTCAAAAAATCACAGAGCAATAGCATGGACTTCATTTTAGTAAAGGGCTAAGTCAATCAGAGTTCAATCTAATGACTGCACTCCCTCCCAAACACACACACACACGTGCGCGCACTCACACACACACATACACAGTTTTTCCATCAAAAACAAGACATGGCTGGTAAGTGGGAAAAGCAGGTTATAACATATCTTGCAGAACATGTTCTCATTTTTAAAAGAATTCTTTTCCTATAGATATAGAATTGTATTCACTCTGTCTTTGCCTTTATTTTTATAGTATTTATTACTTTAAAAATCTGAAGAAAGCTATTTTCATCATGTTGAAAAAAAGGATGCCTATGGAAATTACCTTCGAAATTAGCCTCTTAGGCAATTCCAAAATACTTTCTTTTCACAAATAAGCTGTGCAGTAGGTGCCTCCCTAAAATAAATACAGAGCTTCTCAGGATAAGTACCTTCAGATTAATACTCATTTAAGCTCTCACATTTATTTAATAGAAAAAGATTACGAAGTTTATACCAAGGTAATGACACTGATGATCTCGTTGGAGATTTTTGAGTGTTTCCGCTTTCTGACTTAGGAAAAATAAATAATGAACATGTACTGCTTTTGGATGACGAAAAATTAATAACGTCTCCAACAAAATGAGTCACATTCAAAAAGGCATACATTCCTTTGACAATGACTGTCTTTCCCCCAAACACACGTGAAGTTATTACTTCAGCTCACAACCTGCATTAATGTCTGCCTTTGTCTACTTTGGGACTAATTTTTAGGATACAACTTCCTAAACATTTCATTCAGTTGGTTGCTCAGTAAACACTCATCAAATAATGTAGTGGTTAGTAGAGAACTGAAACTTCATGGGGACTGCGTATGGAAGTTTATAATAATAAAGGGGCAGAATGTGAGTCTTGCCATGGCCACTTCTGGAAGCAAGATTCAGCTACTCGTGGTTGGCTGGATGTCCTTTCCTCCTCCTCCTATTTACTCTCTCCAGCTACAACCAGGTATATTTTATGCCGTTAGGGAGTGAGGCTGTAGGGTTTTACAAGCAGACTATATACTTCAAGACTCATAATTTCAGAAATCACATATTTCAGGACCAGTTTCCTAAAAACTGGGTCAAAATCTCTGCCAAAAGAATGTGGCTTATAATAGTTATTGCTTCTCTTTAAAACAAATCCCTTAAGAAGAAGTAAATTTTCTCTCTCTCCACAACCACACATCATGGTTCTGAATAATGACTGTATAAACATGGTGTGTTTTAAATATAGGTCTGCATATCTATTTCAGGTAGGTGAAGGTAGGCAGATTTGTACATAAATGGCAGGAAAATCTAAAGGTCGTAACTTTAGAGTCTGCTGCCATAAAATCAAGAAAGTTAAAATCTCAGATTTCACTACTTTCCTTTCTGAAGAGCAGCTGAGTATATAATTTTAGCTTTAATTTACTTCACGTTTCAATATAACACATTTTCTATTTTCTCTTTGCATGTGTGCACGCACATACATGTACACACACACATGCACACACACACACACACAATATATATGTAACTGCCAATTCCTAGCTCAAAAAGGGTCAATCTATATTAATATGGTAGATACTTTTCAAAATTTGGAGGAACCACAAATTTAGAAAGAAAAAAGATTAATGTATTTAGAAAAAATGCCTTCTTATGAAGCAAAATTTTATGTCAACTCTTGCAGCCTATCTCTTTCCATGATTAATAGCTTTGCATATAAGTAGCAAAAATAATATACCATACCTGATTTTTAACACTGGCATATCCTTTCAGGTGTTTTATAAATTCTGGCCGAGAAGTATTTCGTGCAATTATAAGAGCCATGCTTCCATTATTTAATCTGAAATTAAATATTTATACTTGACACTGAAAAGTTCATTAAGTGATTGCAACAAAAATTACTGTGTATCATTTCTTCCAACAAACATCATGTTTACTAGAAGTTTTAGGCAAGATAGATTAGTCATCATCACATTAAATTTACCTAAACTTCTTAAATCTTAACTTACTGTATTATTTTTTAAATGGCACAGACCTTCAAATTAGCTTGATTAAGCAATCGACTCAGCCTTACATTAAGGGCTTTTCCAAAAAAATAAACCATCAGGCATCTATTCATATATCAAGACATATTTAAAATCCAACATATTTACTTAGGGATTCTAACTGTGAAATCATGTATGTTTTTAAAAGATGTAAAATAGTGAATAAATAAAAATGGTATGACAATTGTGCAACACTTTCTAAAAACCTAAAGTGTGATTTAAATATTTATTTATAGGCAGATCTAAGTGACACAGGGAAATAAAGTGGCCCTTGGATGGATGAGAGGGACGAATGCTACCGCACATGTTCAGTTAAATGACTGAGCATTTTAATCTTGCATAACTGTTCAGTTTAATAGAAGAGACTGCAAATTTAGAGATGTGATTTAGTGCCAAAAAAGCCACTCACAATTGCACGTAGCTTTGGAAGGCAGTTTGCAGAAATATGTGCAAATGATTTCTAGCTTGATTTCAAGGCAAATATAAAGTTATTCCAAGAATAACAACAACATAAAAAAAGAGCTCTTTAAATCTTATGGAAGCTCAGGGTAGAACTTGTAAGGGACCCTGGAGATTATCCAGTCATTCATTCAGTTTATATAGAAGGAAGAGATGACCCCAAGTCTAAGTGATTTGTTCAAAGGCACACAGAGAACAGCAAAAGGATCACTGGTACCAGATCTCTTAATTCCCAGCATCCAATGTTCATTTTATTTAACGTGCCACGTAAACAAATAGTACCAAAACACATTCAGAGTAATGTCTTGTGTGTTTATTTTTTTAAATTGCTTAATTTTTACTCAGAAACATGAAAAGTACTTCATGTCTATTTTTCAATACTTATTAGTAATTGAAACACACCCTATATACTTGTCACTGTTCTTTTTTATATGTTATGCATTTATTCTTCAAACACTTAAAACAGATTTCCATCAGCAATTTGAATTGAGGTATTTTGAATTAAATTATACTTTGTTGCAGAAAAAAATAAAACTGAAAGTTGAATCTCCTGTGCAGTGATCCTGAATCATTCAAAAGATTATTCTCTGAATATCTCTGGTTAGCCAAGATCGGGTGTAAAGGCTTTTGTAAAAAAAAAAAAAAAAAAAAAAAAAAAAAATGGTGTGTTTAATTACAATACACAAAGGAAATCTCTAACTAGTCACCCTCTAAAAAATAAAATCATCAATACTGATTAAACCTGGAGAGTCAGCAGTAGAATTCCAGGCAAGCTGAAAAATGTATGGAGCAGCATTGAAGGAGGCATGAATCGACCCCCAGAAGAGCGGACTACCTCTCATGAAGGTCCTTGAGCCAACATGAGAGTCAGAGATGAGACAGAGAAACATGGTCTCAAGTCCTGCAGAAAATTATTCCTATAGTCAGCTAGCTGTTTTTCACTTTGAGTGAGGGAAACTACATTAGGAGGCACACAGCTGTCTAGGATTTCTAAGAATGTAAAGAGGAAACAATTAAGCTCAATTACTATATCACACGAGCTTCAAAATACTCCTTTCATGTTTCAGCACTAGAAATAATGAGGATCCTGACATCTACATTATGAATATGAAACTATATAGTTTTTATTCTTCTCTAACTTTGGATATTTCCCTGTTTATTACTTTATATCAACTGCCAAGGAAAAAATTTTAAATCATGGGGCGCCTGGGTGGCTCAGTCGGTTAAGCGTCTGACTTCGGCTCAGGTCATGATCTCACGGTTTGTGGGTTCAAGCCCCGCGTCAGGCTCTGTGCTCACAGCTCAGAGCCTGGAGCCTGCTTCAGATTATGTGTCTCCCCCTCTCTCTCTGTCCCTCCCCTGCTTGCACTCTATCTCTGTCTCTCTCAAAAATAAACATTAAAAAAATTTTTTTTAATCAATCCCCTTTGCTAGCTGTTCGTCATTCTGGTTAAATATTTTGCAGGGAAGATAAAACTAATGATTAAAATTACGTTATAAATTGCCAAAGCACCTAAGTGATTCTTTTATTCCACTTCCAGAGAAAATCTAGATTTGACTCTATTATACAACATTCATGATCCGTTCTTCTGCACTGTCTGTGGGAGTGGGAGAGAAACATTTTCCAGGGATTTATATGGACAGCTGCTTGAAAAGAATGTGCAAGAGATGAAACATTTATATTTTCATAGATAAAATGAAATATAAAATATCTCAAGGAACTGTGGGGAGTAGATTCATATATACCACTATTCACAGTAAATATAAATAACTGAAATTCAGCTTTCTTTGACTAAAAGTACCAAATATACCCACATACCTGCTTTTCATGCTGAGGATATTTATGTCTGTTCTACAATTTGGAAGTAAACATGTTCATAAGAAATACCAGAAATATAATGTTTTCAATGACCAATGCATGAACATAAGCAAAGTAGGCATAAAGTGACACAGTAAAATCATGTTAATAAAACCCAAGAAATATTTTAGCCTCAGTAACATTAAGAAATCAGTGGTTGTCTAATAATTCCAGTTTAACAGTTGGGGTCAGCTTGTTCTGATAAGTCCCTTAGAATCTCTAGTGTTCTACAATCCAAGAGAGACTACCCATTGATAATATTCTAGCCAGCCAAAAGTTAGCAAGGTATTCTAACTGTTTTATAGAAAACTATCAGTGATTCAATAAAAGTGCTTACTAACCTGGTATTAGGTGCCAATCCTCTAGGTGCCACTGAACACAGGCAAGGGATTGCCATAATGCTGATATTCAGGATCTGATCCTGGATCGTTTGCCACTGATCATTACACTCTAAAGGTAATGGAAGTGATTGGTTACTTTCCCTCACCAGAGCAAAATGTCTGTAGAGTCTGACTTAGTTCTCAAAGAGGAACGTTTAGACTCACCAGGTTTGGGAGATCCTTCCGCCTTCCTGAAAGTAAGAAAACAAAACAAGGAAAACTACATCACACAAAAAATAACTTCTATTAAATTGGGAAACTTCAAGAACGTAATATGTCAAATATTATCTTAGATTAAGGACAGTAAGTAAAAACATATAAGTAATTCCTTATATGTTACTGCGTTACATGGTGTTGGTTCATTTCAAGGTGGTATCATCAGTAACAATGATTTTTCATTTCTCTTAAAGACCAGAACAGTTCCTCTGTGTGGCTTTGAGTAATGGTTGTGTTCCATACTAGGTTGAAATTCTCATGAGGGCAGAAACTATGGGTTTTGGTTTTTGGTTTATTGTTGTATCCAAAGTGTCTGGCATACAGTAGGCATTCAATAAACAGCTGTTGGATAAATGAATGAATCATTGCATGGATGGATGGAGCAAACAGTTGTTTCTGAAGACAAAAGCCAAGCTGCATGGCCTACTAGAATTTCACTACTCTATATTCTTCGCCTAGTATGTTAGAAAAACAACGAAAGATCACAAGTCTAATAAAACGTGTCTATCAAACTGTGTCATGATTTAAAGATACAGATGTTTACATTACTTTGAGCTCTTTACATACCTTTCTTGTAAATCCTGAGAGCTCATAAATGGTAAAAATGATATTTCACAGTCTTCAGGCCTAAAATACAATAAAATTTTCTATTAACACTCATTGACTTGGAGACAAAAATTTTTTGGTTTAAGCAAAAAGACTTACTTAAGTTTTGCCAGTGCCTTAATTACAGCAAAATCCCTTCGTTGGTTGGGTGACATCCAGCGATGTTTTTCTGCCAGAGCCAAAGTTCTTCCACCAAAGCCAAACATGGCTGAGAACCCAAAGCGGAGAAGCTTGCCGGTGGTGCTGAAGCTACAGACATCGACTGGTTGTATGTGCCCTTGAATATTATGTTGGATATTAGTCAAGCAGGAGGTGCAGTAGGGCCAGTTGTCAAAATGGCAAGCATAGAAAAGCCAGTTTATTTACTTATAGAAGATCTCAAGTAATGTCACACAATAATATCCTTGCTTTCTCTTCATCTCTTTACCTGAAACTACTAAAATTGCCATTTGTAAATTTTTCAGGTAATAAGGAAGAAACACAAGGCAGTAAATATCACAGCTTATTTTTATTTCATATAAAACAGGGTTAAGGGGAGGGTGCCTGGGTGGCTCAGTCAGTTAAGCATCTGACTTTGGCTCAGGTCTGATCTCACCATTCATGAGTTTGAGCCCCGGATCGGGCTCTGTGCTGACAACTCAGAGCCTGAAGCCTACTTCTGATTCTGTCTCCCTCTCTCTCTCTCTCTTTCCCTCCCCACCCCGTCCCTTCCCCACTCATGCTCTCTTAAAAATAAACAAACATTTAAAAAAATGTGTATTTAATTATAAAACAGGATTAAGAAAGCAAAATTGAAGTACATATGCAAAGTAAACTTAGATTTAACACTAGTTTTGCATTGCATTTATCTGAGTTTATAGGCCTTCATCAATTGAGAGGATAAATATTCTGGTGGATCTGCAACGATATTTTTTTCTTCTTTTCTTCTTATGTTTTCCTTTTAATAACATAATCTCGGCCCTAGAGTCTTGGTATAGTCAAACAAAATCTGATATACTTAAATAGCATGCACGGATTTTCTTGGTTATAAAACTGATTTTGTGTAAGCTTCATTTACTGCTCTTTATAGTACCTGTACTCTAACAAGGGAGGCAGTCCAAATAGTGGAAGCTTTGTCTACTTGCCTTTTGGTTTTAGTAAAACATGTCTCTGCATTGAGAGACAAAGAACCTGTCCTTCTTAGATAAGTTTGAAATAAATATAAAGACTTCCCTGTAAAAAAACTTCCTTATAAAACACGAACTTCTTTGAAAGAATTCTTACCCATTATAATGTGCAAAGTTGCAGTCACCGCATGAGGGATTCCATGAAGAGAATGTGCCAGTACGTTGGTAGAGCCTGCAAAATCAGTTTTAAAACATGTAAAATCAAAGTAGCATGTTTTAAGTTATCCACTTGCTCTTAGTTTACACAGATATCACTATGCCATGTTCAAATGAAAAATTAACACATGTTTATAAATTTTCATTCATAGCTTAAATTCACATGAACTGTTTGTTCAACCTTTAAACCACTTAAAATTAGAAAATAGTTTATTAGTATCTACTGGCTCACAGCTTTTTCCATCATTAATGTCTATTTTCTACCAAAATACACTAACTATCAAAGTCTCCTCCATCCAAGTTCAATAAGTGGATTTTTAATTTCTATACCTAAATGAGTACCAACAGCATAAGGTTGTCTCTGGAGAGCAGAGACAAATGCATAAATACATAAATAAAAAATAATGAAGAAAAAAATCACTATAAAGTACAAAAGACCTCTTTTAAATACCTTTAATGAATCTTAGAGGTAAGCTTTCATCTGAGGGGATCCCCCTCTTATCTGGCAAATGGTATCCTAGATGAATAAAATATTTAATTCCATGGTATTTGCCATGCTACAAAAGTCCATTTGGAGACATTATAGATTTCTTATTTTCAAAACCATTAGGATAATTCATGATCCACATGAAGTTTTGCCATCAGCCCACAGAAGAAAAGAGCTCTCTCAAGTCAGACTTTTTTTTTTTAAATGTTTATTTATTTATTTTGAGAGAGAGAGAACACAAGGGAAGGGCAGAGAAAGAGAATCCCAAAGAGGCTCCATGCTGTCAGCACAAGCCCAACGCAGGACTCCATCTCAGGAACCCTGAGATCATGACCTGGGTCAGATACATAACTGAGTCACCCAGGTGCTGCTCAAGTCAGACTTCCATAACATTTATGTGTCTCTAAGATCTTGGGGAAAAGCCTTCCTCTTAAGGGGAAAATACCAGTTAGCCCCTGCTGTTCCCAGGAGGTTAAAAGGGCTTAAAATTAAGAAGCTGTAAGTTTTCTTGAATTACAGAATGTAAGGAAGAAATCAATAAGAGCCAAGAGCTGTGAGGCAAATGCTAGCCCCCTGGATTTGTTAAAAAGTAACACTTCTGTGTAGTCATATGTGATCTATTCAATTTGTATCACTTGAACTGATGTGTGCAAGCGTTTTTCAGTTTTTCAGTTGACGAAGCTGAGGCAGTTCAGAGGTTATCAAGGAAGACTGTCATTAAAATAATCATCATAAAGAACTCATCTAATATTAATGATTTTCAGACTTCTAGTAATACCAATTCAAAGAAAAGTCCACCTCAACCAGTTAGGAAACCTGTTCCAACTGATTCATCAAAGGACAAATTATGCTCTGACCTTTGTTACTCAGAATATGGCCCACAGTCCAGCAGGATACGCTAATACCTTGGTCCTTATTAAAATGTTGACTCTCAGGTCCCCCTCCAGACCCAATGGAGTCAGAGTCTGCATTTTAGAGCACTCTTCTAGAATGTATGGTCCAGGGATCAGCAGCATCAACATCATCTGGAAGCTTGTTAAAAAGGCAAATTTCTGGGTCCCACCTCCAACCACTGGAATCCAAATGTCTGGAAGTGAGGCCCAGGTGTCCATGCGTTAGCAAGTTCTCAAGGTGATTCATATGCACCCTAAGCTTTAAGACCAAGTGGTCCAGAAACCTGCTACTCAGTGGATCTTTACCCAGATATCAATTACATAAGCCTTTCCAATTATCCTTTGACCATCTACAGCCTGCCCTTTGGCCATCTAATTGCCAATTAATCTGGAATGGGTGGGAGGGAAGAGAGGAAACAATCTATTTTGTTTCCCAATCAGATTTATGGTAAAGGTTTTGGAGGAGGCCACATAATTAGAGGGAGATATTTAGGATTATCAATGGATTACAGTACTCCATGAAACACATTTCCTCCATTACCATGGTTAATTAGGAATAGACCATAAAAGCATTCCTCTAGAAAGGCTATTAAAAAACATAATGTAATGCTGTCATGTGCAATAGAGAATGATACATATCATGACTTAAGAAAATAAAGACCATTTATTCCCTGGGAGTTTGAAGTATGCTAACCATGCCCAAGCACAAATCCTTCTAGACTGTTAAAGATCACTTTTTTTTTTTTTAATTTTTATGTCTTAGGCTTTGAAACCTCTTACAACTTTTGCTTAATTCCATAGAATTTGGCAGATAGGCATGACCACAGGTCAGGAAATTTTTAGTCTTCTTGTACCCTGATTAACTTGCACCTTAGTCCTTAAGAACCATTTCGTACACTCTGAATTAAAAAGGAAAGTTCATGAGGAAAGTGGATATAAAGTTGTAATACTATAGATTGCTCTCTATTTTTGTTTGGATAATCTACAAGATAGAGCACAATTTCCAGAAACAAAATGTGATCCATCTGAAAAGTCCCCATGCCAAGAGAACATGTTGCTCATATAAATAACAACTATGTAATTTTAGCATTCTCACCAAAGCTATAAATGTTCTACCTCAAGGTAAACATTTTAATTAGCCTGAAAAGTTATTTTTCTTAACAGCTAGCAGCAACTTTGCTCACCACCACTCCCCAGACCTGCTAAAAGGTGCCAAACACAAAGACGGTAAAGGACAGAAGTAGCAGTTCATGTAAAGCATCGATGATGGAAGTACCAGGCAGCAACTATGGAGGCAAAAAGAAAAAAGGAAAAAAATTGTCCTGCAGAAGTGCAAGCACTTCTGCAGAACAATTAACTTAATTAACCAGACACCATGAATATTCATAAGGCCGTTAATGTCTCCCACATCCAAACAGATAAATGTGATGTAATGACTTCCTAGTCAAGCATATCTAAAATTCTCATGAAAACTGCACCTACACTTTGGTTCTTTGCCTGAAATATCATAGAAATTAACAGTCCCTTGGCAATATTTTATTCTCCTCAAATTAATTGGAAAGCATGAATTTATTTATGTGAATGCTATAGGAATATATGGTTCGCATCCATCAGTATGTGGATTGAGCCTTGTTTTACAACAACTGGATTGCTTTTTTATTTTTATGTCCTCTCTGCCTTTTTCCTCTATTCTCCCCCACCCCTAATCGGAATCTCTCTGTATAGTTCCTTAGCACCAGTTCCCATGGCAACAAACACCATTGCTAATGGCCAGCAGTTCAAATACAGGCTTCCCCACATCTGATCCATGTGAGTCTGACCGTAATTCAGCGGCTTAGTCTGTTGGCTCAGTGGAGTAATTTACTAAACACTCTCTCTCCCTCTGGGCGCCTCTCACCAGGAGGCAAATGGCTTCAAAAGGCAGACAATCTTCTGCATGCAGCTTGGAAACTTCCAGCCTAGCTCTTGTTCCCATTCTCTATCAAAGCCCTGACGGGGGCGTTGAGTCCTCCTATGAGTACATCCTGCACAGGACTTCCCCCTCCTAGTAAATGGAATCCATCCGCTGGAACTCTGATGCAACGTCCCCAATTTTGGCAACAGGCTCTATTTTCTAAACAAAATGCATTCAAGTGGCATATTAAAAAGAAAGGCATAACCACCAGTTTTTCTAGCTAACTATTCACTTTCTGTGAAACACCTACTTGTCAGGATACCGATCTTTTCACTTCTGAATTCACAGCAGTCAGTAAGTGACCTCAGGAGTGTAAGCACTAGTAAAGAGGAAATGACCTAAACAACATTCACTCTGCATGGAGGGAAATGTTGAAAAGCTCCACCATTACAGACAGAGCTACTAAAATGACACGAAAAGGTGAAAGTGTACGGCTCCGCTTTGCCAGCATCTTTTTTTTCTCGAATTGAAGTTATTTTGTTTCCTTTGGCTTAAAGACCATGAAAGGTTTTCTTCTATCTGCTTTACAATTATCAGGATATCTAAATATGCCTCTCCTTTTTAAAGTCTTAGTTTTTTGAAAGACTTCACAGTCTTAAAAGAGCATTTGTATACCTCTTGTTCTTTGCCACTAAGCAGTAAATGTACTGCAGTCCAACTTCAATGAATGTGGTTTTCAAATGGACAGAATATTGAATTTTTTAGCCATGTGCATTATTTCCTATTTTCATAGGAAACAACTGTCTCTGCTTTTCTTGTAGAGATAATAATGTGCAAGATTTTCAAAATCATTGAAATCATTACTTTCCATCACTATTGTTTGTTTAAATAATTTGGGAAGAGCGACTGATGTAATGTAATCAACTTGTGAAGGGCATTTTCCTCTTTTCTGGATGCCAGCGCTGCTCTAGCCTTTCTCCCAGGCTCTGACTTCCACTCTCCCTCCCTGTCCCTCATCACCAACCCCACCTTCCTAGGCTCCCAGCAGGCTGTTCCCTGGCTCTAAACCTCCCATTGTTCCCTACTGTTTATCAAATACAATTCAGACCCCTCCCTGTGACATTCAGGAGCCACCATGGCTTAGATTTATTTTGATCCCATCATCACCCAACAAATGGCCTGTTTTCTATTTCTCAATGTTGCTGGGTTTTGCTTTGGCATTGATTATTTTTGCAGCGAAGAAAATAAGTCATCCTCATCTTCTCAGTCCAGATTCCTACCCATTTTTATGCCTCATTCAAGTAGTACTTAGGTCTTCTTTACATTCATTCACTTAATAAACTTTATTGAGCCCTTCATTGTGTCATGTTCTATTCTAGCTGCCACAATCCAGCAGTTAGAATGAATCTTTTTGGCATTCTAAACTCAAGGTTATGTTTACACTTTTTTTTTTTTTTTACACTGTAAGCAGCTTGACCTGTTTTGAAATTTCATATCTGGTACTGTGTAATCATTAGACTTTTATGTTGGAAGGTAGAATAATCATCATGCCACTTACTGACTGCTCACCTATGTACCAAACCCTCCACATATACTACAGTAACCTTGTAATTAAGTGAATATAGGTGTATCTCTGTTTTATGGATTAGAACAATGAGGTTCAAACAAATGAATTTTCTTGTCCAAAGTCTCACGGTTGATAGTGGAGATGCCAAACTTGGGTCTTTCAGATTCAGAGTGCGTTTAACTCTGTGCTACACTGTCTAGATTAGTAAGTAAAACAGAGAAAGATAGGAAGAGAGATTCCATTTAGCAAATCCATGGCCACTCCCTTACCTGCTGGTATTAAGCCCAGTGGGAGCTCTGCGCAGACAGGGGTGAGGATGTGGTCTGTTTCTTTCCCAGCATCCTTCTGGGCTCTAAGAAGCAACGCATGGACGACCTCACTGGCAGATCCATCGCCACCAACACAGACAACACTAGAAAACAAGAAATTGAGAATGCAGCAGCTTTAAAATAATTGGTAATAATTCATGAAATCTCAACTTCAAAACAGTAATCTTCTATATTCACCTGCATGATTATGCACACATACCTTCAAACATTTTAGTGAGTGTCAATGAATAAAAAGGTTCCAGCATTATATGGGTCATGGTTACTTCCCAAATATAATACTTACATGATATCCCATAAACAAAGTATTTTATGTGGGTTAAGAGGCATTAAAACATTTCTACATGTTAATTCACATTGGACCTGCATTTTGCTCTGTTAATATCCAAAAGTATATTGTTATTTTATTGTTTATGTTAATAGTCATGTGCAATTCATTTAACTGCTAATTTTCAACATAGCTCTTAAAAGATAGACAGTTATAAAAGTCATGTAAGAAATTTTTATCATTAGTATATAAATATAGTAATTGCAAACGTGAACTGTTTTTTTATCTCCTGGACATTACTTCTATATGACACTTTTAAAATTACTGTTTTGATTGTAGTCAATACTTCTAATAATTTGTTTTTAAGATCTCATGGTAAGTAGACTATAGCAGAGGTGGTGGTAGGAATCCACGAAATGTATAAGATTTCAGAAACTTGTTTCATAATCATTTGTATTTAAAAGATGCAAAATAATCTTAAGTAGAAAAATCATATTACTTCACACAAAAGGAGGAAGGGTTTGTGTTATTGAAAGCAGGTGTTATAATTCAAGCCTATAAGGGTCCGGCGAACATGGAAGAGTACACCAAGTCTAAGGAGGGACAGATTCCCGGCTCCAGCCCACTCTCATTATCTGGGAGGCAAGCCTAGAGGACCGCGTCCTCTGATTTTTCTAGAGAAGCCACAGATTCTTGATTTTTGGGCGAATCTCCTAATTTATCAATATTATCAACCAGCATTCCATATATTTAAAACCTCTATGTGCCAAACAAAACAGCCTATGGACCATGATCAGCAGGTTTTAAATGGTTCCCTAAGTTTAGGAAGCTTTGGACTTTGGTGAATCCAGAGAATCCCTCGACTCCCTCCACCTTGCTGTCAGTGTTCCAGCCCCCGCACAGAGCTGAGGTTCAGCCCGTGTCTGCACACAGCCTGCCTGGGAGATCAAGGTCCACCACGGTTCTAGGAGACTCCCAGGACATGGGTATCACCCAGATCGCCTGTGGCTAGGGGTATTATCTTATGTATGAAATAATTCTAGGGTTCACAATGTGGCCACTGATTGCAAAAAAAGTGATAGTATCTATTGAGGGTCAACTTTATGTCAGCTAATATGTTGATTCTTTTCTATCAAATCCTCAGAATTTCATAAAGTAGGCATTCGCCTCATCTTTATAAATGGTGACGCCACGGTTCTATGTGAACCTTATCTGTATGATTTCAAAGATCTCTGAGATGTGCCAACATTCTAGATCTTAATTATAACTATCAGATTCATGCTCTTTCTACCTGCTGAGATATGTGTGATCGAAAAGGATCACATAAAATAACCCAGCAAAGCATCTAATTTAGCACAGAAGAAGTTGGCTTTTCCATTTAATATAGTAACATCTGACCCCTGGATTCTGCATCTGGTTACAGCATCTTGCACATGTTAACTCATTGCTAGAACTGATAGAGATGCCTCCTCTGGGAACATACTCTGCTACAAAAGCCTTTGAATTTTTGTCCTAACACATCCTATGTTAAATATTTTGAAACTATAACAAATGATAATTAAAACAATAAGGTAACATTTAATGAGGAGTTACTAGGTACTGGCACTGTTCTCAGCACCCTCCATGTATGAACTCATTTAATTTGAACAATAACTATATGCAATAGATGTTTTTACCTTCAATTTCAAATTAGGGAACTAGCACATAGTAAGATTAAGTAGCTCCAAGGTCATTACATAGTAAGTGCAGAAGGAGGATTTGTAACAGAGGCAATTCAGCCTTACAGACGGCACTACTACTACTCAATGCATTATAATCCCTTCCTATATGTGAAACCTGATAAAAACCACCTTACAAGAGGTTTACTATTTTGAAAATCAGTTTGTCAGTAGAATCAATGTGGAATTAAATTTGTCAGGAAAAAATGTATTTATGTTGACAACTACTATATCATTAGGATCAGCTCTAGGTATAGCTACTCACCCTAAGGGATATACTTAATGCAAACCTACCACAAGAGTCTGAACATAATCAGAAAAGGCAAAAACAAAACAAAACAAAACACACACACACACACACACACACACACACACACACACACTAAACAAATAAAAACACCCACAACCTTTTATAGTGAGTTAACTTAACCACACTTAAGTGTTAAAATATAAACCTTAAAGTAACTAATCTTTTGCATGTGGTATATCTTATGTTTTTAGAATAAGTAAACTCCTTCTTGCCATTACCCCAAATACAATGATTCTGCCTAAAAAAGTACAACTGAGGCTGACATCTTCCTTCTCTTTATAAAAAGTGATATATTTTTTAAATGGGTGTTTGTTTATAAACCAGGATCATCCTTGAAATGTTCAATATATTATTAGGTTCTGATTTAAACTTTTTCTTTTTTGAAGAGGTACTTTAAAAAAAAAATAACCTTACTTGGTAATACAGATATCATTGACAATATGATAAAATGTCAATGTCTAAATCATTCTGGGTCTAGTTAATGGTGAAATTAACAAAAGGAGAAAAAACTGTGCTATTTAACAAATTCAAATAAAATACTATGAAGTAAAGCAGGAAAATATTAGTATATGTGTCACTGCATATGGCTTAGATTAGCTTAACCATATTCACACTTGTAAATTCAACTCCTACCGCTTCAAGTTTGTGCAGCTGACATTACTCTTTCTCCTGTCTTTACCAAACTTTTATTACTGGGTAGTAAAAATAGGGGGCAAATAAAAACTGACACTTCTGCAGATTTTAGCAATGGATCTCAGAGTGTTTGCTAGAACACAATGGAGTTGCACAACAGCGGTCTTGAGTACTGATAAATGTGCTCTGTTGGCTTTTATCTCCTAACGTGTCTTCATAGAAAATACATGACGCATTAAAAACTCCAAAATTTTAGCAAGTAACATTACTTACACTGTATTAGCCACCATCTTGTTTTATTAAATAACATGCACAGAATCTTTCTCAGATCTTAAACTCTCTGGTCTGGGTATAAAAACCTCTAGATGAGTTCCTAATCAGGGAGAAATGCTTCAGGCTCAAGTTCTTGAAGGAATGTGACCCCCCTCTCATCGATCATAGTATCTTGCAGGTACCGTATCCAAACTTTGAATGTTTTAGACCTCTTTCTCAAAAAGTATTCCAATAACCCCTCTTTGAACAAGTTCAGAAACAGGAAACTCACAAATGGAGTGCATTCCATTTTCAAAGACTTCTGAGAGAATTGTTCTTTCCTTTCAATTGTAGTATATTTGACGTGTAACATTTTATTAGTGTCAGGTATATAACATAATGATTCGATACATGTATTCATTGCAAAGTGATCTTTACAAGAAGTCTAATTACCAGCCATCAGCATAAATGTTACCCCAAAAAATTATTTTCTTGTGATGAGACCCTTCAGGATCTCTTTCAGCAACTTTCAAACATGCAAAACACTATTACTAACTACAGTCATCATGTTGTGCGTTACACTTCCCTGACGTGTTTATAACTGGAAGTCTGTGCCTCCTGATCTTCACCTATTTCACCCATCCCCCATTCTTCTCCCCACCTGCACCCACCAACCTGTTCTTTTTACATATGAAATCTAAAACCATATGAAATCTAAAAACCAAAATAACAAAATTCAGACATATGAAGAATTGTACTTTTAATGTGTCTAAAGAAACTGTTTCCATTGTGTTCCTCATATACCTATCTACATAGGTACTTCTAAATGGAGTGACTTAAAATTAGCATTTTACTAAGTTTTCCCAGCTCTCAGAGGGACAAACTGGGCCCATGAAAATAAATGAGATAGTTAAGGAATCTTAGAAAACAGATGATTTTCAATAGACATTTTAAATTACTGGAAGTCCTAAATAAATCAGCATGCTGTGGGACTCGGAAACTGTTAAATCGCTGGAGCTTAGATCATAGAATGTTAGGTCAAACTCTGTGGTTAATAAAACATGGATAATACAGAGTGGCTGGGTGGCTTAGCCAGTTAAGCGTCCAACTTCAGCTCAGGTCAGATCTCACAGTTCGTGGGTTCAAGCCCTGCGTTGGGCTCTAGGCTGACAGCCTGGAGCCTGCTTCAGATTCTGTGTCTCCCTCTCTCTCAGCTCCTCCCCTCCCTGTGTGTTCGCTCTCTCTGTCTCTCTCTCTCTCTCTTGCTCTCACCTTCTCTCAAAAATAAATAAACATTAAAAAAAATTTTTTAAGCATGGATGATAACTAAAAGATGTGTGTGCCTTTTAGCGCCACACTGCTAAATAACAACACCTGCCATGTGAAATAAACAAAAATTTGAGTATTTTTAGGTAAAGGAAACAGCACTATTATACTACATTTGAGCAATAGTCTTTCACCATTCTGCAAAACTCTTGATCCTTACCTAATATAATTACCAGTGGAACTTATTTATACATACCACATTTAGTGGAACACTTCAAAATGCTGATGGGCTGGACCAGGTCTTTACCTATGATATCTGTTACCCTCATTATTTATATAATCATGTTTTGAAAAAAGGACTTACTTGCATTATAGCCACACTTATATATTCACAATTTGTGTGACTATGCAGCATATTAAGGTGGTAACTCATGGGCATGATTCCTCCAATTACTTTTCTTAAATTGTATACTTGCAAGACAATTTCCCAAATGTAGCCTGTTAATCTGTCTAGCTCTAAATATAAAGCTCTTAAGTAATCTCCTACCTCTTATTCTTCATCCTCAATATTTATATAATGTTGCCATCCAGATTTATTCCCCTCAAATTCCTTTTTGAAAAGTCTTGTTTTGAGGTGCCTGGGTGACCCAGCCAGTTAAGTGTCCAACTCTTGATTTAGGCTCAGGTCATGATCTTACAGTTCTTGGGATCAAGCCCTGCATCGGCCTCTGTGCTGACAGCCCGGAGACTGCTTGGGATCCTCTCTGCCCCTGGCCCATTCACGTTCTTTCTCTCTCTCTCAAAATAAATAAATAAATAAACTTTAAAAAAAGTTTCTTTTTCTTGTTTCACTGATCAAACTTTCTTCTTGATCCACGAATACTGTTTCTTACCAAAAAATATTAAGCATTTCTAGAAAAACAACCTGCTAATGCCATTTTGATTGCATCACTTTCTTCCCTAAAACATTCTAATAGTTCTCTAGGAAAAGCAAAGCCTTTCACTCTACAGTTAAAAGACACAACTCTCCCTCCCAATATTATGAGTATTTTGTCGTTTCCTGCCCATCATCATGTGACACAAATAATTCACATGGTCGCCACCTTTCAAAACTCTGAAATATTAACCCTTGCAAAAAATCTTCCCTAAAATAATATGGTTTTGTCTTACACATCAATCCATCACTTTGGCAAATTGATTTGCCAACTGTTTTTAAATGGCTATTAAAGTATAAGTCACTTGCCTTGTTTCTAATGTCTGCATGACAGTGAACAATTTCTACACACTCCAGCAATGTATTGCCAACGACAATTTCCAATGCCCACAGTAGATAACATATTTAATAGGTAGCCACTAAATTATAAAACAGTTAAAATTAGCATCTTTTTTCATACTGAAAATAATTTGTTATTAGCAACTTTTATTCATATTGAAAATATATTTGTTTTTATAAAATAAAACACTAGGGTAGCTATTAACACTATCAATATTAACACTATCAATAAATTTGCAAAAGAGGATCACAATACAGTTATACCATATGACCAGTATAATATCTTCCATCAATGCTTTTCCAGAGATTCGTATAGTTAAAGCCAAGAATTAAGGACTGCAGATGCAAATATATGCACCTTAGGACCTTAGGTCGGTATAACATGGTACTCTTTGATTTCCTGGTACTTATATAGATTTCTCCTTTTGCTTTCCTAAGCCTTACCCTGAGAGGTAGATGACCATGCCATATTATCATTAGTTATTACATAGAGATGAATGAAATAGAGTCTAATTACATATACCACAAATACTGAAATATTTATAAGTCAAATATGTCACTAAAAACTAAAGAAAACATTTCATAACATAAGCTACATGACATATGCAGATTGATAATATAACCTACCCATCAAATTCCTGGAGTTCACATTCCTTTAACAGTGACAGAGCGTGCCCTTCATATTCTGTTACTATTTGAAAACAAACACACACAAAAAAAAGGTGAAAGTTTTAAACAACGGATCTACACTTTTTAACTTAGTTTGGCAAAATAATATCATAAACATATGGTCAGGTCGTAAAACAACATTTATTCTTGAATATTTATATTTCAATCATGGGAAAGAGGATTAAGTGTTACTTGTCTGATGTGTTTTATAGCTTTATGCAAAAGAGGGTCATATATTTGTTCCAACTACATAAGTCATTTGGGGATATCCCACACAGAGCAGTGAGATCATTTATCTTGGTGCCTTTCTGTTCAGTGTTCCCTTCCTACTATTACAAATAAGATACATTTCTTTTAAATCAGAAGCCTAAGAGCAGCAGTATTTTGAAAATAAGGCATATTAGCTGGCATCAAACAGTCAATGTTAAATAGCTTTGGCAACCTTACATGAATAAATTAGTTGAAAGGTTAGTGTAAGATTTACATACTAGAACAACGCGTATCTGGAACTGCTAGACTAAAAAGAGGAGGAGCTGGATGTGAAAAAAGGAAGCAAAGCCAACACCAAGGATAACAGACCCAAAGCCGAGGAGGGTGGCGGCATGGAACCACCGGAGCCGCATCCTCTGGGGAAATGAATCTGTCACTCCCTATCGCTGTCTCTACAGTCAGGATGCCCTATGCAGTGTTGTAAATGCCAGTGGAGACAGGGTAAACTGGCACACTGCAGATGGCACCAAGCATCCCTGCCACATTTAGCATTTTCTAGGCCAGCACTGCCAGAAGAGACAGCCCAGCTGTATCCTCCCATCAAAGATTTCTGCTGACTGACATGACACTGCAGATGGATTTTTTGTGTAAGAATGTGCATCATTATATGCAAGATTACATTAATCTTTCATGCCTGTCTGTCCCTGGTGCCAGCATGGTTCAAGCTTTTCCCACAGTGTTTTTAGATATTGTTAGAAGTTATTAGTCTTGGTGTCTAAAAGGATCATTCTGTATCCAGAAGCATTACATTGTAATTCTCCCACGGTTTATTCAAATGCTGTTAACATTCACATGAATAAAACTTCTCTCGATTAAATTCTAATCAGAAGAAAGCTATAAGAAAACTAAGTATAAAATATTAATATTAATAAGCTTGGAAGGTTAAGTTATCATTAATGATTGTGTTGATCATGTATGGCCTCA
Organism: Cryptoprocta ferox; assembly: GCA_028646485.1. Lineage (NCBI taxonomy): Eukaryota > Metazoa > Chordata > Mammalia > Carnivora > Eupleridae > Cryptoprocta > Cryptoprocta ferox. Next base: position 57,602,238 of record CM053578.1, read on the forward strand.
GCAAGTAGTTGCAAACTTCAAAATACAAAATGTTATATACGTACACTGAAAATACTTAATATTATGAAGAAATGTTTATGTTGGGAATAATTTGGTCAAATCTTGCTTTTTATGCTAAAGCTTCCTTTGGTAAAGCTTTTCAAATCCAATACAAAATTAGCTTTAAAATTATGCTATGGCTAAATGCTATCTTTGTTTAGGAAAAAATTTTAAATAATACTCTGTTTGATCTTGCAGGTGGAGTTTGACTATATATTGATACAAATTATCCAACAAGAGTGATTTTTTAAATCACATTATAAAAGTTTAAAACAATAGTGACCTGGAATAAAGAAAAGATGAAAGGAACTTGATCACAATATAGTAGGAAAACGAACAAAAGGAGTGAAGTCCTCGGTGCCAGGGAGCTCACATTCTGGAGGCAGACACTAGACACTGATTTTAAAACATGGATATACAGGGACACCTGTGTGGCTCAGTTGGTTGTGTCTGACTTGAGCTCAGGTCATGATCTCACAGTTCATGGGTTCAAGCCCCATGTTGGGCTTTGCACTGACTGCTCAGAGCCTGGAGCCTACTTCGGATTCTGTGTCTCCCTCTCTCTGCCCTTCCCTCAACTCGTGCTCTCTCTCAAAAATTACTATTTTTTTAAAACTAAAATAAAACACGGTTGTTCAATATGAAGTAGCAATAAATGATTATAAAGAAAAATAATATAGGTAAAAGGATAGAGAATAATCTGTACCACTATTTAGATATAATAGAAGGAAATGAAATATGCACTTAAACAGAATATTATGGGCCCTGGAGTCATAGAGAGCCAGATTTCAAATCATTCCACTCCAAATAAACATAAGGAGTAGACTGCTGGGCAAATGTAGTGTCAAAAGGTTACTACTAGCCTCTTCTTTCACTTGCTTCACTTTTCTGATGAGAATGATACCTTATGCCCCTTCTACTCAGGAAATTTGGAGGTTCCATTCTTTACAAGGGTTTGAACTCAGTTCTCAGTGCTGGGATTCCCCTACCCACCCTAACCTTCATTTTAAATATTACTTCCTCAAGAAGACACAATTGGAGGAAAGTAATGAGGTTGATACTGAGTGTTGATGAGATAATAGGCTGAAGTAAAATGAGATGAGATTTGGACTTAAGGTAACATTTCTTAGTCTGGTGATAAAATTCTATTATGGGCTAAGATACTGCGATGGCATTTTCTCTCCTGTTCTATAGGTACTTCAGGCCTAGTAAGCTCCAAATGGAATCTGTCATTTCCACCTTCATATTGCCTCTCAAATATATTGTTCCATCATCCCCTCTTTGCTGCCCGAGACAGAAAAATTAATTCCTAGCTTGTCCCCCTCCTTCCTCTCCCAACCACTCCAAGGCCAAGACCAGTTGTTTTGGTCTTTATTGCTCTAGCATGACATCTCAAACCAATGCCCATGATCCAGCCACTGGCATTTTTTAATGAGGATAGTACAACAGTCTTTATCCTACTCGGCCCAGAATGACTTTCTCATTTATTAGATCAAATCCTTTTCCTACACAACCTCCACTGATGACTCTTTATTGTCCCCAGAGACAAAACTCTAACTCCCTAACATCTGAGTATTAGAAACAAGATTGGCCATATACATCCACAATTATTTAAGGGATAACAAAAAGAACCTTTTACCCAGAAATCTCTCTTTACCTGGATACCATATATGAACAGGTACTATCCAGATTTTTATTAAAATATAGGTAAAATTGGAAAGTTATAATGCCTCAGCTTTCAAGCATCTTTTTGACTCAGTTTTATCAAATTGCCTAGCTTTCTGCTGGGTCTGATCAGTAATAACAAGAGCATATCCAAGGAGGGAGGGCTTTAAGGAAAGACAAAGAGCCAAAGAGAAAAAAAAATCAAAGAGGAGATTTGGTAAAAGTATTAAAAGTTCAACTCATGACCCTAACTGGAGGAATATTTTTAAAAATAAAACTCACAACAAACTCCACTTTCATGATAATTCCACCAGGGCCAGACAGGGCGTAAAAATTATCTGGTGACTAGGCACTCCCATGGGCTCTGCACTGACAGAGATCAAGGCTAAATTCAGAGAAATATCTTTGGCCTGATAATGATGGTGAGTATGGTAAGGTCTAGCAGCTTTGTTCACAGAAAGATTGAATGAAGGAGATGGAATTGCCTATCATGAACGAGAGAGATCAAGAGCAGACATTGTATCTGTTTCGAATATTTCAGTGACTCTTATATGCAAGATGGGACACATTTATTACTCCAAAAGAGAACACTGATTCTAAAAATTACGAGGAGGCAAAAGTCAGCTCCCAAGTTCTCCATGCAGTTTATGCCTTGCATTTGGTCAAAGGGGCAGATAAGTTTGCAATCAATCTAGCCAGTATACATATTCAACATGCTGATGACCTTTCCATAAGTCAGCACAAAAAAAAGGGACTTTTTCTAATGTGCACAAAGGCACAGTGACCCTGAACATAAGATAAGAATGTCTAATAGTATTCACCAGTAAAGGAAGACACCAACACAGGGTGCTCAAGCAAAGGCTGGGAGCTCATCCATGAGCGCCATCCCTACATTCCACCACATAGGGGAATAAAGCTGGATGGCTTCTAAATTTCCTTCCAGTTGCCTTTTTTCACCTTATTGTTTTATGAATTATCCTATGAATCCATGATCTCTCAAAAATTCTCTCATGCCTTCAACAGTGTAATTCCTAAAGTCTGCTCTGTTTGGGGGGGAAGATAAAGACAAGGTAATCACAGGCTTACCACTGGTTTTTCTTTGATTCATATGCCAATAAGTTATTAGAAAAAAATAACTCCGTTTTTTCTAAGTTCTTTCAGAGGTTTTTGTCATACCGTTATTAGATAAGATACTGTATTTGTGGTGGGAGCAGAGGGAGAATGCAGCTTCAGCTCAACTATTTCAAAAGATGATCTATACCAAGAAGTAGTCAGGGTTTCAGTAGTAACCGAAATGAAAAGTATATTTTTGTTAATGTGGTGATTCTTCTTTTTTTTTTTAATTGGAAGTTTGTACCTTTTGACCCTTCACCCACTTCTCCCACCCCCCACCTCTGGCAACCATCAACGTGTTCTTTGTAGGTAACTGTTCAGTTGCTTTTGTTTAAGATTCCACATATAAGTGAGATCATATGGTAAATTTATTTTTCTCTGACTTATTTCACTTAGCATAATGCCCTCAAGGTCCATTCTATGTTACAAACATCAGGACTTCTTTCTTTTTCATGGCCAAATATTCCATTGTATGTATGCATGTATATATATGCACACCATATTTTCTTTTTCCCTTCATCCATTGACAGACACTTAGGTTGCTTCCATGTCTCAGCTGTTATAAATAATGCTGCAATGAACGTGAGGGTGTGGATATCTTTTTGAATTAGTGTTTTTGTGTCCTTTGGATAAATACCCAGGAGTACAATTGCTGTATCATACGGTAGTTCTATTTTTTTTTTAATTTATAGTTTGTTGTCAAGTTGGTTTCCATATAACACCCAGTGCTCTTCCCCACAAGTGTCCTCCACCATGACCATCACCCCTCCCCCTTCCGCCCTCAGTTTGTTGTCAAGTTGGTTTCCATATAACACCCAGTGCTCTTCCCCACAAGTGTCCTCCACCATGACC
>CM053578.1:57606406-57858571 GCA_028646485.1 Cryptoprocta ferox
AGCTTTGAGAAGAATACTGGTGCAATTTTAATTGGTATTGCATTGAATGTGTAGATTGCTTTGGGTAATAATGACATTTTATTGTTTATTCTTCCAATCCATGAGCATGGAATGCTTTTCCATTTCTTTGTGTCTTCTTCAATTTCCTGCATAAGTTTTCTATAGTTTTCATCATACAGGTCTTTTACATCTTTGGTTAGGTTTATTTCTAAGTATTTTATGGTTTTTCGTGCAATTGTGAATGGGATCAGTTTCTTGATTTCTCTTTCTGTTGCTTCATTATTGGTGTATAAAAATGCAACCGATTTCTGTACATTGATTTTGTACCCTGAGACTTTGCTGAATTCCTGGATCAGTTCTAGTAGGTTTCTGGTGGAGTCAGTCGGGTTTTCCATGTAGAGTATCATGTCATCTGTGTAAAGTGAAAGTTTGACTTCATCTTTGCCAATCCTGATGCCTCTTATTTCCTTTTGTTGTCTGATTGCTGATGCTAGGACTTCCAGCACTATGTTAAACAACAGTGGTGAGAGTGGACATCCCTGTCGTGTTCCTGATCTCAGGGGGAAAGCTCTCAGTTTTTCCCCATTGAGGATGATATTAGCTGTGGGCTTCTCATAAATGGATTTTATGGTAGTTCTATTTTTAAATTTCTGAGGAACCTCCATACTGTTTTCCACAGTGGCTGCCCCAGTTTGCATTCCCACCAACAGTGCACAAGCGTTCCTTTTTCTCCATATCCTCACCAACACTTGTTATTTCTTGTCTTTTTCAGCCATTCTACCAGATGTGAGGTGATGTATCTCATTGTGGTTTTAATTTGCATTTCCCTGATAATTAGTGAGGCTGAGTACCTTTTCATGTTCCTGTTGGCCATCTGTAGGTCTTCTTTGGGAAAAATAATATATAGAAGATGACCTTTAAAATGTATATATATAGCTAGAATTTTTCAAGTCCTGACTCATTTATATACTATCTCCTTGTGAATTCATCATCATGTAGAATTTATTATGTAACATATTCCATTTAGACTCAGCAATGCATACAAGATATGTTAAAATAATGGTCACACTAGACATGCAGAAAATACATACCCTTTCTGCTTTATTCTTTCAGATATCTTTTCTTTCAAGGTGTGAATTGAATCTTACTGTTACATAATTTATGAAACAGACATGTACAGCTTCTTTCTATAGCACTTCATAATATAAAAGGAGTTTCAAATGTATTACCTGACTCAAACTACAAAACAATATCGTGAGACAGGCAGGAAGATTCTAAAAATTTTCAAGCATCCATATGTGTGTTCAGTCCTTCACACAAAATAGGAAACTTTTAAAATACAAATATTTAGCTAATGTATATACCAAAGTGGGTTTGTAACCAAAAGATGCAATTTTATAATTTTGCCTGTAGGAGGAGTGTTAGGCAGCTAATAATTAGCCATTCTGCACAAATATATAAGAAAATTCTAAATTTTCTTTCTGTAATGTCCTAATTTTACATTAAACTAAATATAATATTCAATAATATTTATAAATTTAGGGGAAAAAAGAGCCCAAAGACATAAAACTTTTCTCTCCAATACAAAAGGAGGAAAGTACATTCTTATCATTTCCTCTGCCTTAGGTCAACTTTCATTATCTACCAGTTTTATTTCCTCTATTCTCTTTCTCTTCCTTCCTAATCTCTATTCTGCTGGCAGAATCATCTTTGCTAAACCAGAGTACAATGCTATGGTAAAAAATTTACACCAACTTCGGATTAATGCACGATGAATAAACTCCTGAGTGTGGCCTCATCCATAATCTGGATTTAAACTTCCTCTAGTGTACATTGTTGGGAGCCTTTTCAGAAGCCATTTAGGCCTTTTCTTCCCCCTCTCTAATAGAAGCCGGATTTGGTGTAGGTATTTTCAGCCTTTAGGAAGAAGGAGTCCTACCTTCCAGCCCATGGAAAGGGTCTTAATAGTTAAAAAAAGTGATTGCTCGAGGTTCCTGTCAGTAAGACAAACTGACAGGAAGAGATTTTAATCCTTGTCCAGTATTAAAGCATATTAGATCTCCCACATACACACACCTTTCCCCATCCCATTTGATTTGAATGAAGAAGGATCTAATTCACTGAACCATTTTATGGTGATAGAAAAGATAGAATTTAAGATGAAGTCAAAACTGAGGAAGCCAAAGCAAATTAATGAAAGAATTCCAAAGATATTATGGGTACAACACACACCCTGAACTGAATGATATGTAGTAGTATCCACATCAAACTTCTGGATATTAAATCAATGAAACAAAATAACTAATGTTATTAAGTTTTCCAATAAGTTTATTCAGCTTTTAATTGTTTCATCCTACTATGAATTGCAAACTTTTCCTTCTACCCATCTTTGAAAATCTTCAGTGGAAAGGAATGATAGATTTGCATTCTTTTCCTTGCAAATCACTTCTAAGTAAGTCAAAAGCCACAAAGGTAAAAGATTAACTTCTCACTACAATTTTATTTTAGTTCAGAAATTCCTCTTAAATTTTTCATGGTAGTTTATCTTGAACTGCCATTGTAATAGATGCCTTTTGGGGTGGCTGGCCTTCCTAAAAATATGCAGTTTGGTGATTTTGTGTGTGTGTGTGTTTGTTTTTGCTTACTTTTTGTAAGGAACTTCCTTCTACCTCAATCTATCAAGTCAGAGGTGAGGGCATCAAGTCTTATTTATATTGTGAAACACATTTCCGTGGTTACAGCTGAGCAAAACCACATCACTCTGAATTCCTTCGCAAGGAATTTATAAATGGGACTAGGAGAATCCAAATACATTCTGACTTTGTCTCCCGAATAGATTTATGATGCAATACTCTTCATCAACTTAAATTTACTACAATTTTGCACTGTATGTTAGTGATGCTACATAGAAATGAAATCAGACAAACTGGGGTTATGATTTTTGACAGCATCAACCCTCCTTTTCAGTCGCCACCCCCCTCCCCACCATGGGGAAAAATAAGAGTCTCAAAGGAAACAAAGGAATTTGGTTACCAAATTCAAAAAGTTGAAAAGGATTTTGCTAACCTTCTATTAACTTTAGCATTGGCCAATTTCTATTTTCCTCAGCACAAACCTAAGCACCTTATCTTAGGCAATGAATTTAAGCTACTGGCTTCTCTAAATTCATCTAAACCAGCACTTACATGCTTGGTTTTGACCTAACCAGCAGGGGTCAGAGTCAGAACAAAAACCACCTAATGAAGGATTCCATGGAAAGACATCAAACATTTAAGTGAGCAAAAATCAGTTGCTTGCCAAACTGTAGAAATAATGTGTAAATAGCAAACATTTCAATGAAAATATCAAAAAGTGTGCAGTTCCCTTTGAAATGATTCCTAATAATTTTTAACGTCTGAAAAAAAAGGGGTCTAAAGAGAAAATACTAATATTTTAATAAAAATAACACAATAAAAAAGAAAACAAAGTAAGTTTTAATCCTGGAGCTAGCTGTGGTAGGTTATGGAAGTACATAAAAATACTTTAAATATTTTAGGTAGTTTTCTCATTTTGACTAGAGAACAAATACAGGTTATTTTGATTCCTTAAGTATTATTTTTTTAATGGCAAAATTATATTCTGAAAATGACTTACTTGTTACGTCAGTCTTTATTCCTGCAGTCCTCAACAGTGGTTCAACCTTCTCATAATAGACCTGGGTCGCTTCTTTTTTGTGGCTTTGGGGGTTAAGAATTATTTTTAATGACTTTGGTCTATTTGAAAAACCTAAGAGGAAAACATAAGGACAAAGTTATACAATCTCCATCAGCATTTTTCCTTTCCCTTTAAAACCATACACTAAGTCCAGTTAGAATGTTATTCACTTACTTAAATAGCATTTTCTGTTTTTATTTGAAATTCTTATAAGAGTTTTCCCAAACATGGCATTATTTTAAAACATTTACATTTTCCTAGCAGTTAAATAGGTATATCCCTCTTACAGCATTTATGAAGGAAAATGTGGATGAAAGCAACTTTGTGAATATTATTAGGCAATGTTCATGTACATTTAGCAAATCACAGATAATATATCAAATGTTCCATTAGTATTTATTTCTGGGGGGAAAAAAGCAAAAGGCTGCAAAGAACAGTAAGGTCTACTTCCTCTCCTAAGATAAATATGCTCATTACTGGAATTGGGCACTCCAGTGACCCCAGGGGTACCCAGGCTTAACCTGTGGATGAGCCTAGGGTGGAGCAGAGTACACAGGGCTGGGTCAGGGTGAGCACCCAGAGCAATGCATGCTGGGAGCTAAAAAGAGGGTTAGGTCTGAAGTTCAAGCCTGAAAAGGGGCCAGGGGAGAAAGAACTCTTCCCCTGAGAATTGGGAAAGAAAGCTTCTCAGCGGGGATTTGAGGAGAGTGCTGCCTCACAGTTGGGGCTGAGATTTGATACTACAATTTTCTGGGCTTGTAAGATGCTTATCACTTAGACCCAGTTGGAGCAGGTGCCAAGCAAATTTTCTGTTAGAAAGTGTAGGAGGGATGAGGAGCCAGAACACCAAGGATCATTTCTTTCAAGGTAAGCTGCTGTCATAGGGCCACACTTCAAGGCTAAAAAAGCAGTTACTGGTGTCTACTCTTAATAAAACCATTCCTAAAGCCAAATGGAAAAAGTCCATTACACCAACAGCAGTTTTTTTGTGCTTTAAGTAGAGACAATATTTCATTTCTTATCATATTTGATAGAGGGAAATCTTTCGACAGCACATACTGTTTTGAATTCAGGGAGAGTGTTAGATGAGGAAGAGACAGGACCATGCCGAACTTCCTACACTGTCCGCACTATTTTGCTAAGAGGCCTTTGTCAGTCTCATCATCCAGTCTTAAAATCTCAAAACCATGTTCAATTCTTTCCGTTTTTTGTTTGTTTTTGTTGTTAGTTTGTTTTGTTTTTCTTCTGATTCCTACCTTCAAACCAGTGCCCAGATCCACGAGATGGTAACTATTTGCTTCCACACCTTCTGGACTTCCTAGTTGTTGCCCTCTGGCTTCTCTGCAGCTGTTGTAGGGACAACTCACTGTTCTTCCCCTTCCCCTGGGTCCCCCACATCACACCTCCATCAGGCCTGCTGCCATGGCTCCTCACTGCCTGTGGGCAAGGCTGAACCCCTTAAAATGCCATTCAGAGCCCTTCTCCAACCAACTCCAACCTATCCCCTCCTCTCCCCCTCCTGTGTATTCCAGAAACATTTATTGAGCATTTGTGCTGACTACCAGAGCAAGTGATTAAGATGTGGTTTGTATTTAAAGGAGGAAGATATATGCAGCACATAGAAACTTCACAAGACAAAATAGACTCATTAACAGAAGGGCACCAATAACCATGGGAGTGTATGAGAGGTGGGTGGTTAATTCTTATCAGGGATCCGGAAAAGGCTTTCTGGAGAAGGGAGTATTCAACTGGGGCTTTTGGCTCATGTGGTTTTCACTACTTAGAATTCCCTCCCTCCTCACACCTCATCCTATCCCTTAGCAAAACAGCAGGAGCAGGACCAGAGAGGAAATTCTAAGCAGAGACCAGCGTGAAACTCAGTAAGTGCAGAGGTTTTTCTGTTCCATTTCAGTTGCCTCATCATGCTCTGGCACCACCGGATCACCTGCCATATACCAGTATGCCAGGCCCTCCTTCGTTCAGACAATTTCTTCCTTTCCATTGTATCTTATCACCATTTCTGTGAGAATTCTGTCACTTTTTCTTTTTATCAAGTAGGCCCCATGCTCAGCCTGGGGCTCGAACTCATAACCCTCAGATCCAGAGTCGGCATGCTCTACCAACTGAGCTAGCCAGGCACCCCAAATTCTGCCACTTTTTAAAAGCTCACTGCAAACACCATTTCCTCACTAGAGCCTTTCCTAATTACCAACAGAATTCACCTCTCTGGCTTCTCATTCCCACTGTATTCTATGTGCCTCTATTAACTATTTTGTATCATTTATACACACACACACACACACACACACACACACACACAAGCAACTCATGAAAAACCCAAAATCTCAGAACTCCTATTGCCAAACCTGGGACAATATGAAATAAAGACTATAATATATCATACTAAGGGGAAGAAGGAAAAACTCTTACAGTAGAATGACAATGAATAAATATGGAAGAAATTACAGAGTTAGAAAAATCACTATGTTTACCACCCATCTATACTGATAACAGATTCAGGCAAGACTCAGCAATGGATAGTAAAACCATCAGTGACAGTCAGTTGGGGAACAAAATATTTACTTACTGTTAAGCTCTGTCCCTCTTTACTGTTCTCATTACAAAGGGTTAAAAGGGACATTTACAGTGGGGAAATCTAGCAGACACCTCCTTAGTAAAGTAATCAAAATTAACCATACCCTTAATGTACAAATGGATACATAAGCGTTGTGATACCTTGTGATACACAATTCATGACACCGAGGACACAGCACTTCTGTGGTGTATAATGTGGCTTGAACAATGATAGAACACTCAGATGAACTCTAGTTGAGGGGCGTTCTCAACATAACTGCCTTAAACTTTTAAAAAAATGTCAATGTCACGAGAGGAAGAAAGTTGAAGACATATTCCAGATTAAAGGAGACTAAAGAGAGGAGAACTAAATGCAATTCTGGATCAGGTAAAACAAAACAAAACAAAACAAAACAAAAACTGCTGTCCTTTAACCAGGAAGGACAAAGCATATAAATCTAGGGCTCACTTTCATTAAAAGGTGACAAGGACAAGAAACTTGTTCTATACCTCAGAGTCCAAGACTCAGATTAAATATCTAAATTAAGTTTATCTTACCTGGTATTTTTTTATCGAAAGACCCTGCTTCATTGCTCAGAGAAAGTCCCAACCTGGAAAGTGTCTAGGCACCAAATGGTAGTCCTCAAATGTTATGAAAACCAACTTTTATTTCCCCCTCTTTCTATATGATGACTGTGGAGTAACAGAAGACTTTGGAAATAAGAAACAGTCATTTGGGGCTTATGAAGATAAGCACATTGTAGTTGAAGATTTATAGCCTTATGAATATACATGTATAAAAGTGTATGCTGTATGTACAATGCTATTAAGATTTTCTCAAAAGATTTAAACAAAGGGACGCTAGGGTGGCTTGTCAGCTAAGCATCAGATTCTTGGTTTTGGCTCAGGTCAAGACCTCATGGTTTGCAAGATCACGCCCTACATTGGGCTCTGCGCTGACAGTGTGGAGTCAGCTTGGAATACTCTCTTTCTCTCTTGGCCCCTCCCTTCCTCCTCCTCTCTCAAAATAAATAAGCTTAAAAAAAGATTTAAACAAATTAACTTTATTCTTAAGCCCTAGTTTACAACAATAGCAATAGAAACTAAATAAATTAAGCAGAATGTCCCATTCCTTAGACATCCTGATAAATTGCAGTCTTTTTAAACATAAATCAACAAAGCCAATTTTTCACCAGAGCATGTATTCATTTTTCTCATTTATCTTTTCCTTTTGGGTGCACTTAATATGATGATTATGAAGCTAGAGTCTAAGTATATAAAAATTAGGTAGCAATTTGATACCTATTTAGAGATCAGAAGGGGGGATTTCTATTGAATAAAGCAGGATTTTTAAAAGATTTTCTTAATTGGCTGAAATAAAGAGATATAATTAAAAAGGCTTCTACCTCTCTGCTCTCGGGCTTCCTCCTCAAGCCTCTATTTTATTCAGCTACTTCAACACACCATGCTCCCTCTAACCACAGTACGATTTCACCCATTCTGCCCTGTCTGCCCACCTACACTTGCTGCCACTTTGTCTAATTAACCTGTACTCTTTGTTTTGATCTCACCTTAGTCATCACTTCCTTGGGAAGTACTTTTATAGCCCCTTGGCTTTGTGACATTAGCTAGGTCATTTCCCCCTTATCATTTGTTTCTACAGGTCCATACACTTTCCAATCTTAATTCTTATAGCATTATAATTTTATATCTATTTATTATTTGTTCTCACACATTAGACTGGAAACTTTGGGTTTTTTCTCCGTATTCTATCTCCTTAGTCCAGGGCATATAATAGATGATGATATATTTGATGAATGAATAAAAGGTAGTGTTAACCTTTGGCCATATGGAAAGGAATGGCATCCATTCATTTACTCACAAATAACTGCACGCGTACTATTTGCCAGACAGGATTCTAGAAGCTGAAGCTCTATCAGGGAACAAGAAAGTTTCTTGTTCTTCATGAAGCTTCCATTTTAATGGTAGGGGACAGAAATAATAAGAGAATTTAGAGTATGTCATGTGGTAATAAGTTCTAAGGATAAAATGAAACCCCAAAATGGGGGAGAAGGAGGACAAAGTAGAAGAAATGACTTCTTGGCCAGGGGAAATCAGATCGCTCCCAGCCTTGTAGGCACTGACAAGGATTTGTCTTTTGTTCTGAGTGAGAGGAAAAGCATGGAGACTTGTGAACAGCACTGCAACATAATCTTGTGTGTTAAATAGATCACTCACCCTGCTGTGTGGAAAGCAGACACTGTAGGTACAAGGACAAAGTAAGAACAGGTGGAAAATGATTGCGTTTGGATGGAGTGAAGTGGAGATTCTAAGAAAGGTTAGATTCTAAACATATTTTAAAGGTACAGCTGACAGGATTTGTTTATTCTTTAGATGTGTTACGTGAAAGAGAAATAGTCAAAGAGTAGTCAGCTGTGTAGCTGGGTAATGGGAAAGTGAACACACAAGAAGGATTAAGAACTAATGAAAAAGTGGTAGAAAAAATGAATTGTAGTCTCAGGATGTGTAATTTTAGGAGTTGGGAGAGTGGATCAAGTAAGGTAGAAAGACAGAAACCAATAGGCACATGCAGGGTAGGATGCTTGAAAGTGAGACTGAGTTACTGGTAATGACAATAATAAAACCTGATGAACTTCATATTCATCAGAATCATCTGAAGGGCTACTTAAAACACAGATTTCTGGGTCCCAGCCCCAAGAGTTTTAGACTCAGTTATCTGGGGTCTGAGAATTTATTTATAACAAGTCCCCAGGTGATGCTGACAATGCTGGGCCCAGACAACTATAGTAAGTGTTATCTAACAAACTAAGCTTCAATACTGAGGATTTTTTTTTAATTTTTTTTAACGTTTATTTATGTTTTTTAAGAGAAAGAGACAGAACATGAGTGGGGGAGGGGCAGAGGGAGAAGGAGACACAGAATCTGAAGCAGGCTCCAGGCTCCGAGCTGTCAGCACAGGGCCCAATGTGAGGCTCGAACCCACAAAGCGCAAGATCATGACCTGAGCCAAAGTCAGACACTTAACCAACTGAGCTACCAGGTCCCTCATCAATACTAAGGACTTTTAAGGAAGGAGAGAAAATGGTCTCAAAATAGCCGTGAGGTGCAAGAAAGAGACATTGACAACATCTCTAGGACCAGTGGTCTGAAATGCAAGACAGAGAAAACAGCCACCACTTGAGGGCTGCAAGGGAAGCTATAAACTCCCGGGAGAGTTAGGTCTCTCTACTAAAGAAAGAACATAAGGGAAATTTGGGGGAAAGTGGTTTAAAGTATAGGAGATTTTGCTCATGATGGACTATTCATTCCACAGGGCAGAATAGTGTCTAGAGTGAAGGAGAACGGGAATGGTGTCAGATTAGAAGGCATATAGGGAGAGCCTTAGACAAAAGGCAATCCAACTGATTAACGGCCTTAGGCAGTAATACAGTATGAAAGAAATAAGAATTGTTTGCAGCAGCTGAGATTGAAGAGTGGGATGTGAGGAGTGGGGTCTTGCCCCAAGCACACAGAGCTCTAAGAATTTATCCTCCCTCCAGGCAATGCCAAGCTGGGGGAGGAGAGATGTTGCCTAGAGCCCCCAACCCTCTCAGTAGACCAACCAGTTAGGTTCAAACCTAAACCCAAGTCTGTCTGAGGCACTAGGGTATGCTCTTCACACAGTGATCTCAGTGCAAATACTCTATATTTGAGAATCACATGGTCAGCTGTCTCCTGTACAAACATTTTCATGGTACAAAATTCAAAATCTCTGTTTTCAGCTCATTCCTTGATAGCCAGTTCCCCTCCTGGGTGACAACCACTGGTATCACTTTGAGAATCCTTCCAGAAATATTCTATGCATATATAAAAATGCATGTATATATTCTGTAACTTTTTACATAGATGGAGCATCCCTACCCATTATTCAAGATGTTGATTTTTTTCCTTTTGCCATATTTTGGAGATGATGTCATATCACTACATAAAGTGTCATTCTCACTTTATTTAAAGCTGACTAGTATTTTGACAGCATGAACCTCAGTTTAATTAACTAGTTACCTGGAGATGTGTATTTAAGTTGTTTCTAATCTTCCTTTACTGCAAACAATACTGCAATGAATATCATTTTGCATCTATTTGCATGTAACTGCAGGACAAACTTCTAGAAGAAGAATTACTAGATTAAGGGGTATGCACCCTTCAGAGTTTATCCTATTGCCTGAAGTGGGTGTTAGAGCAAAAGTAATTGATTTTAAATCTTGGCTCTCCAACTTACCCACTGTGACTTTGGGTTATTTGTCTAAGTTCTCTGTTTTTCAATTTCCTCATCTGCAATATGAGGACAGTAAGAGTACTTCCTACAAAAGGCAATTGTGATGGCTAAATAAACAAATGTAAGTGCTTAGAAAGTACATGGCACATAGTCAGCAATTATTACTACCAATTTATACTCCACCAGGGTCAGAGTGTCTATTTTCTTACACCCTTATAAACCCAAAATATTTTCAAACCTTTTGATCTTCGACAGTATGAGAAGAGAAATACTGTATCTCATGTTAATTTTAATTTACATTTCTCTAGAGAGGCTGAGAAATATAAGTATCTCAGTGAACTGTCAGTTTATAGCATTAACTAATTCTTTTTTCATATTGCCTTTGTCATGTTACCACAAGAAAATTAATCTTGTTTGTTACATGAGTTACAAATACTTTTCTGTGTCATTTGCCTTTAATTTTTATTTATCCCATTTTTTTCTGTTTGAAAAAGATCCTTATTTTTTTCTGAGTTTTAATTTTATGCACCTATTGTTAGATTTATCATATTTTATGGTTTCTGAGTTTTGTCATATTTAATAGTTTCCTTTTGTGATCCAAGAAAACACTATATTTTTCTTCTAATAATTTTATGGTCTCTATTTCATATATTTAATCTTATCTAAAATTTCTCTTACTAGAGGTATAAAACTGGAATTTGACTTCACTTTTTTGCCAGATGACTATCCACCAGTCCCAACATCATTCACTGATAATCTTTCTCTTACAGATTTCAAATGCCACCTTTAGATATATTAAATTTATGAATGTGCTTGGATTTCTTCTGAACCATTTAATCTGAAGTCTACTGATCAATTCATATGTCAGTACCATAATGTTTCCAACATTATAGTTTTGAAATGACTTAATAGTTGGGAGGGCTGTCTCATTATTTTAAGAATTTTCATGCTTATTTTTGCACATTTTGATGATGAATGATGTTGAACCTGTCCATCAATGGATGAATGGATAAAGAAGATGTGGTGTGTATTACACACACACACACAATGGAGTATTACTTGAAAATCAGAATGAAATCTTGCCATTTGCAACTACAAGGATGGAACTAGAGGGTGTTATGCTATGTGAAATTAGTCAGAGAAAGACAAATAAATATCATATGACTTCACTCATATGAGGACTTTTAGATACAAAAAAGATGAACATAAGGGAAGGGAAGCAAAAATAATATAAAAACAGGGAGGGGGGCAAAACAGAAGAGACTCTTAAATATGGAGAACAAACAGAGGGTTACTGGAGGGTTTGTGGGAGGGGGGATGGGCTAAATGGGTAAGGGGCATTAAGGAATCTACTCCTGAAATCATTGTTGCACTATATGCTAACTTGGATGTAAAATTTTTAAAAAATTAATTAAATAAAAAATTGTTTCATCTGCAAATAATGGTAAATTAACTTTCTCTTTTCCAACTGTTATTCAAATTTATTTTCTTCTCTAGTCTGCTTGCATTGGTTGGTTCCACCAGAAGAATATGACTAATAGTGCTGATAAAAAATACTCTTCTCAGTTCTAGAATTGAACTAAGAATACCTCAAAAGTTTCCCCATGGAACCTTTAAAATGAGATATTTTAAAGTACTTTAAGGTATAAAGTAATTTTAAAGTACACTTTAAAATGAGTATTTATCATGTTGACAATATATCCATCTATTCTTATTAGGAGTTGCTTGGCACACATAAATAGACCAATTTATAACTTTCCTTTTTTGGATTTGTATCATCAGATGTTGGTATATATTTCATGCAAACTCTGTAAATAAAATCTGGGAGTTTCCCTTCTTTTTCTATGCCCTACAATAGTTTAAATAGTATTGAAGTTTCCTGTTCCTTAAAGACATGGTAGATATTGCTGTGAAAATATCAGAGTAAGTGGTTTTTGTTTGTTTGTTCTTTAGGAGTACAAAAAAAATTATTGCCTCAGTGGTAATTGGTCTGTTTAAATTTTCTATGTCTTGTAGAGTCAGTTTGGCCATTTTTATTTTCCTAGACAATAGGCTTATTCACTTCATCCTGCTCCTAGGAGGAAGCCAGGTTGCCCACTGGGTTTAGACACTGCCTTCTTACTGAGTAGTAATAGCTATACTATTTCCCCTTGGTAATTAGAACTGATCACCATTGGCAGCATAGCAGTTTCATTATATATTTTTTCCATTTGTTGCTCAGTCATATTTTTCCATTTGTTGGTTCAATAATGTAGCCAACTAATTCTCAATGTCCACTTCAAGTGAACCATTATCATGTTCCCATATGAAAGCATTCTTCTCTCCTACTAACACCTCTAAAGCAACAGAGTTCAGAGTTGTAGGTGCAGGAAACAAAAATCTTTTGAGTGGGTCATTGGAGGTGAAGTTAAGAGATAATACTTCTATCTTTACTTCTTGGTTCATAGACACATGTATTCTGTTTACAGAACAGAAACTACTTTAATTTCACAAAATTTTGTTTCCTGGGTAGAATTCAATGTAATTCAACAGGAAACATGGTAAGACCAACAAATCCCATAGTTGTCAGCCAATTGCCTCACTTCTTTTGATATAAATGAGTCCCTTGATCAAAAGCAGTACAGAATGTAAATTCACT
Organism: Cryptoprocta ferox; assembly: GCA_028646485.1. Taxonomy (NCBI): domain Eukaryota; kingdom Metazoa; phylum Chordata; class Mammalia; order Carnivora; family Eupleridae; genus Cryptoprocta; species Cryptoprocta ferox. The sequence goes on from CM053578.1 coordinate 57,619,588, forward strand.
GAACAAGGTATTTAGTAGGGTCACAGATGGTACTGTTGTCAGTAACATGGTGAATAGGAAATTCAAATCCATACCTAAATCTAATCCAATGGATCCAATCCATCCATTCATAGCAATGAGGCCTAACCACTGACTTTCCAAGGTGGAGGGATTCCAGCGTAATCAACCTGCCACTAAGTGGTTGACTGGTTGCTCTAAGATACAAGCCATATTTAGGCTCAAGGCTGATCTGTTTACAGGTAGAGTATTCAGCAATAACGGGAGTCAAATCAGGCTTGGTGAGCAGAAGTACTTGCTGGTAAACCCATATATTTTCCCCATCTCTACATGAAGGTGACTTTGTTTAGTGCTCATTGTGCAAGCCTTTGGGTTGGTCTGAAAAGATACTGACTTACATCTGTAGAATAGGGTACCTTGCCTGACTAATTCTCTCCTCTTTTGAAATAAATGCTCTTTGGTGAGCATTTACATAAAACACAAATCTCATATTCTGTTCTTATTCTGTGAAAACCAACCATATACTCCTACATCTTTGTCACCAACCTTCTAATTTTTTTCTTACAAGTTCTTGACTATTTGGCAAGCTCTCAACCATTGTCCATGCATTAAAATGGATGTATCTCTCTGGCCATCACTCCTTAATAACTAGTATCAATTGTCTGAAGTTCTGCCCGCCACAGGAATTTTCTTTCCCTATCTTTTAGTAACACTCGAGTGGGGCTATAATGCTTCAGTAGCTAATTACTACTGTATTGTGAAGAACTCACTTATTTCCTTTAGTTTACTAGTCATAGAACACATCTCATGATGCCACGTATGTGGGAACAAGAAAAAGAAAGCAATGCAGTAACAGTTATAGGTCACCAGCATATTCTATTTACTAGACCCTTCTCCTCTAGCCATATTATCATATTATCTGTATAAAACAGCTTTTTATTTAAAACAACTAGAGTATTTTTTTACACAACTGAACTCTAATTAATGCAGATATCTAATAGACATCTCAAGGCTAACATATACAAAACTCAAATTCTGATTTTCTCTACCAAATGGGGTCTATCTACCCATCGTCTTCCCTAGTTCACTAAGTAAGAATTTCCTCTCTCCACATGCTCCAGTCAGAAACTTTACTCTGAAAACTGGTAATTAAAAGCAACTAGTTATGCATTTATCATGCCTCTTTTGTAAGTACTATATTTATGAGTAACCAAATAGTACCAGTAGAAGAAGCAACATCCCTTTGTATAAAAGAATAAGACTAGTTTAGAAAGAATGACTAAACATAAAAATTTTCATTTTTTATGAAAATACCTTTATTTAAACAATCAGTTCAGGCATAGATAATAAGTGATAAAACTATTAAGTAAAGTATTTACTGAGAACTAAATATTCTCCCTGGTCCATGAGTATTCCCCAACAATTATCTACTAGTTTCAAACAGAAATGTTACAATGGAGAGATCAAGCCATCATCCATTTGATTCAGGGATCAATCCTAACCTTGGGGAACTCTATCTTATCCACGTTAATCATGAAATAGTCAGACACTGCAGATCACCTGAGATAATGAAATATGAAGTACCCAGTACCACTCACGAAGTATTCTTGCCCACTATGAACCTAACTAAGCCTTTATATTAGAAATACAGTTTATAAGAAATGGAATAGAAGAACATGTTAAATGACACTATCAAGAAGCAGTCAGATACAGTGGTACAACAGTACTGCTCAAAGGGTGGTCTTCAGAATGACAATCCAGCATCACCCAGCAGTTCAGTAGAAAGGCCCACACCAGACCCACTGAATCAGAATTTCTGGGCGTGGGGCCAGGTAACCCATATTTCATAAGGAATACTTATGTAATATGTAGGAAATCTACAGGACAACCTAAACATATCTACAGGACAACCTCATCTCTTCCATAAATCAATGTCAGAATTTTTAAAAATGAGGGGGATGGTTTAGTATCATAGTTTAAATATACAGTGAAACCTGGGTTTGCAAGCATAATTCGTTCCAGAAACATGCTTGTAATTCAAAGCCCTTGTATATCAAAGTGAATTTCAAGAACCATTGGCTCAGTTGTGATCATGTGACATTTGGCATCATGTACTACTCATATTGCAAGACATTGCTCAACTTATCACTTCAAAATTTATTAGAAATGTTTGCTTGTCTTGCAGAACACTGCAAGTGGTTAAGTGGAAATTATACCAATTTCCACTTAACACTTGCAGAACAAGTTACTCACAATCCAAGGTTTTACTGTATGTAATTTGATGAATGATCCTTGACTGAACAGCTGGTTAGTAGAAACCAGTTATAAAAGACATTTTGGAAAATGTGGAGAAAATTTCCGTACAGACCAGGTATTCAATGATAATAAGCAACTATTGTTCATTCATTTGGTAGGATAATAATATTTGGTTATTTGTAAAGTTCCTTATTTTAGAGATGCATACTAAAGTATTTCTGGGAGAAATGTCATGATGTATATATTTTAAAACATACTGACAGAATAAAATGTTGCAACAAATATGGAAAAATGCTAAGAACTGTAGAATCTAGGTGATGGCAATATAGGTGCCCATGCCCATTTTTTTTTTTTTTACATGTTCTCTATTATTTGACATTTTCGCTAACAGGATTAAAAACCTTGTTGCTATCATTGACTTTTTTGCTCTCAATATCCCCCATACCTACAAAGTCAATAAATCCAGACGGCTCTATCTCCAAAAACAAATCCAAAGTCTAGTCAATCACTTCCCACTGCCTCGCTTGCTCCTGCTCTGATTTAAATCACTATCTTTTGCCTGGATTATACCAATTTCCACTTAACCAGTCTCCTGCCTCAATCCTTTGGCCCACTCACAGAGCTTTCTCTCCACTTAGTAGTCAGAATATTCACTCTCAAAGTTCTAACATATCACTCCTTTGCTTAAAATTCCCAAATGGCCCCCATTTTTCTCAACAAAAGTAAAAAAAAACATACAAAAGTTGCATGACCCTTCATGCTCTACTCCCAGATATGTCTGTGACCTCATTTCCCACACTTTACTCCCTCTGTACTTGACTTTCTGGCTCAACCTTTTGTATGTACTGTTCCCTCTGCCTGGACCATTTTTCCCTCAGACATCCATATGGCTCCCTTTCCCATTACTTTCAGCTGTCTTCCAACACTAGACATAGCATTAGTTAGTTTTGAAAGGCAGCCTCAATCATCTTATCTGGGCTTGAACTCAGGGTGCTGTTCTCTGTATCACAGCACTTGTGCCTTGTCATCTCACGTGAGAAAGGAAAATGCAAAGATGTAGCTGGCTAAAGAAACGGCACCAGTGAGTGATGATGAAGCCAAGACAAAGAGTGCCAAATGACTTAGTAAAACTCTTCCATAAAAGTAACTATAACAATAGTAAAAGCTTTTGAAGACTTTGAAAACTATGTTAGAAAGGTATGAAAGAGGAAAAAGTTAAGTTTTAAGAAATTTAATTTATTGAAACATAAAAACAAGACAATTTAATTTTTTTCATGAGAAAACAGACATGTACACTCTAGTCCTCTTGAAACAATAAATGTTTCTATGTAATACAGAAATAGAGTACACTATAAAGACTCACATAAAATCACTAGCTACAAAGAACTCTGGAAAACATTTTAAGAATGCAACACAAATCATCAGGCAGTTACTACCTTGCTCTCCTCTCATTCAATTATGACAAACTGTTTAACATGAAAGCAATATTGAGACACTTAAATCCCCTGAACTTCCTGGAAAAAAAAAGAATGTCAAAGTAATAATAATCTATTTTTCATAATTTCACAGTAGTATAAGCATCCCCTAAATAGATAACACAAGATTAAAATATAGGTATAATTCAACATTAATACGCAACTGACTTGGTTCTCAGTCCTCTTGGAACATCTCAATTCATACTCTAGTGTATAGGTCTTTTTAGCACGCCAGTTTGCAATGAACCAGCAATGTAAAACAGAATGGCCAACTGTTCCTCTGTTAGTAACAAATGTGCTAATATGTACTAGTTTAAACTTGATCTATCAGTGAGTCAATGAACCATGAAGGGTGGGGGTTAATCAGGGTGTTCTCCAAACAAAGGCTCATGAGAGCAGCAGGGACGCCACTCCCAGACTCACATCTGTGCTGTTTTGAGTGCAGCATGATGGAAATGGCATGGTGTTCATCAAAGTAGCCCAGAACCTTGTTATAGTATTGGGTATACTCACAACCATTTTACACAAAAAAGCAACCAAACTGTTGCATAAATAAAACCCAAATACAGGAAATAACGACCTCAATTAACCACGATTCTCAGGAGCTATTAATATTAAACTATGCCCAGTTAATATGTAACAATGATGGTAAAAGCCTTTCACACACAAGATATGACAACTTCCCAGCAGAACGCAGAATTAGAGCTATTTTATATTAGGAGATTCACATTAAAATGCATCAATTTCACCTTCCTATCAACAGAAGTTCATTGATGCATATACATGTATGTATAAACATAGATATGTTTATACATGTAGAGGAAAATATTCTCAGTGCTATAGTCTACTTAAATAAACTCAAGAACTTGTAAATTCACACGCAGCCTGCCAAGGTGAACATTCTAACAGCTGAGACAAGTTCAACAGCAGTTAATAGAAAGAATCACCTACTGCCGGAAATAGTCACCTCAATATTTCAGGATTTTAATAATAAAGTATAGTCAAGAGTATAGATAGAGCAAGAGTGAACAGAAAGGAGAGCAAAGAGAGAGAAATAAATTTCAACCAATTATATCATCCATTTATTTTTACCAGATCATTTCCTGATAAAATAAATTATTATTCATTTTGGAAGATGCTATAGAGAAGACATATTCACAACATCACTTTTCCCAATTAAATGCACAGAAGTCCATTCCAAGATGGAGGTATACGAACGAACACCCTGAACTCACTGCCTCCATAGACATACCAAATCTACACCTATTTATAGACCAATTCCTCCCCTGCAGAACTAAGGGTTATCTGAACAGCTTCTGCACAGTAAGAGAACAGCAGGAGAGATGATGACACAGTAACAAAGAGAACTCCCACCCTAGACACAGTGTGAAGGGATAGTACTGAGAGACTGAGAGCAGATTCCTCTGCCCTGGGGCACAGGGGAAAAAAGCCATGGCTTACAAGAGAAACTAGTATATAAAAGATGCAGCCCTAGAACCCTGTCAAATGGCAAGAGAGCTGCAGGAACTCCTCTGGGTTGGAGGGGATTGTGAGCACCATGGTTTACACTCCTCCTCCACCTTGACAGTGCAGCCAGGAGCAGGGCTCTGACCACCATAGCTGGTGGGTGGCCTCAGCGAGCACCAGGCCCCTAGCCCACACCAGCCACAGATGCCCTGGGGCACAGACAAGAAAGCCACTGTTTAAAAGAAGAACTAGCCACAGAGTCCTGCCAAACGGTGGGGAAGCTGCTAGAACTTTCTGGCCAGAGGAACAGGTTAGCACCACAGTTTATGTTTCATCTCTTGACCTTGGTAGTGCGGATGGGAACAGGGTCTGAGCACTCTACCTGGCCTACCACCTCAGTGAGCCCTGGGCCCCAAGTCCATGCCAGCCCCAGCCATCCCACTACAGTGACACAGGTGCAAAGCACCCAGAACACTCCAGGCCCACACCACTTTGGCTTCAGACAGCTAGCTAGGGCACCCCCGGAACTGAGTGTTCCAGGACCTCCTTGCTGACTCCTGCTTCAACTCTAGCTAACCAGCCTGGCTGCCCCCTGCACAGAACACACTGGGAACCTCCAGCCTGTACTCACCTCAATTCTACCTGCCCTGCCAGGGCACCCTCACTGTGGAGAGCCCTGGAACCACCCCAGTCCATATTTACTTTAGCTATCACTATGCTGAGCAGACTTCCTGGGACTTCCCTGTCCCATGTCTCACACCTTGACTCCAGCCACCACACCAGGGTACCCTCTGCAAAAAGACTCCCACAACACCCCAGCTTATACCCACTTCAGCTTCAGCTATCTGGGCAAGGTGCCTTCTGCAACAGAGAGCTCTGGGCCTCCAGCTTGCACCCCTTCCACATCAGCTGTCCTTCCAGGGCACTGTCTGGAGAGCCTAGGGACCACATCAGCCCATGCCCACTTCAGCTTCAGCTGTCCTGCTAGGGTGCCCTCTGTGTAGAGCCCCAGGACCCTCCCCGACAGTGTGCATGCACTTCAGCTTCAGGTGTCCTATGACAGCCCCCCCCCGCATCCAATTGGTAATCAAAAACTACCAACAAACCAAAGTCCAGGACCACACAGATCCACAGGTGAATTCTACCAAACAGTTAATATTTACCTATTTTCAAGCTAGTCCAAAAAACTTTAAAAAAAAAAAAAAAAAGAGGAAGAAGGAAAGCTTCCAAACACTTTCTATGAGGTCAGCATTACCCTGATACCAAAACCAGACAAAGACATCACAAAAGAAGGAAAACTACAGGCCCATATCCCTGATGCAACAGGGATGCAAAACATAGATGCAAAAATCCTCAACAAAATATTAGAAAATTACATTTAACGATAGATTAAAAAGATCGTCCACCATGAGCAAGTGAGATTTATTCCAGGGATGCAAGGATAGTTTAATATTTGTCAATCAACATGATATACCACATTAACAAAATGAAGGATAAAAATCATATGCTTATCTCAAGAGATGCAGAAAAAGCATTTGACAAAACTCAACATCTGTTCATAATAAAAAAAACTGTCAACACAGTGAGTTTACAGAAAACATACTTCAACATAAATTTGAAGAATATTGTTAAAATGCCCATCCTACCCAAAACAGTCTACAGATTAAATCCCTATTGTGATCCCTATCAAAATACCAATAGCCTTTTTCACAGAACTAAAATACTAAAATTTATATAGAACCACAATAGACCCCAAATAGCCAAAGCAATCTTGAGAAAGAACAAAGCTGGACATCACAACTCCAGATTTCAAGATATGCTACAAAACTACAGTAATCAAAACAGTATGGTACTGGCACAAAATTGACATAAATCAATAGAACAAAGTTTTCTTGTCCTTTTTTCCTGCTCTTAGAAGTCAACCACAAAATTAATTAAAATAAATATTTCATAAGCTATTAAATTATGAAAATGTTAGAGAAAAATTTCGTGACTATTTTTTAATTCGATGATTTTATCAGAGAGCCTTTTCAACACATCATCTCTGGATTATATAGAAGTAATTAGTTGTGCCTTTTGAGAGAGTTTTTAGGTATCAGCAAGGCTTCAAAATAATCAGTTTTTACTATTCCAAGAACATATGTTTCACTCTAAAAAGATTCTTGAAAAAGTTTATGTACTGAAATATATGTTGTCAAAGAAAAACCTGAGCTGAACAGTAAAGTGGTAAAAACAGATTTTATTTAGAACTGTTACAACTGGGGGAGAGACACCTCCATATATATAGCACAGGGAACTGGAATTTATAGCCAAGGAGCAGGATGGGGTCAGTGGATGGAAAATTACTAAGTGGAAACATCAGAGGTAAAAGAGATTCTTGCTGAAGACAGGCCAGCGGATCAGATATCATGGAGTGGGGGGTGGAGAACAAGGAATCTGATCAGACATTAAAGGTGATTAGTTATGGGGGGAGGGGACTCCAGTTAAACTGACTTAACAGGGCCCTTGCTAAAAATGTATTTTACAAGGAAGTGTACAATTCACCTAGGGTAAATTTCAGAAGCCTGATACTTCTATAAAATTAGCCTTGTATTATGCATGATAGCAGTAGATGTTTCCAAAAGCCTAACAGTTTAGTATAAGAAAACAGAAAAAACTCTGAGGGATAGTCTCCATCAAACTGATACTGATTTAAGATTTTCATTTTAGGAGATTATGGCAGATGCCTGAACCAAATTTTGCCATGCAACCTCTGGCTCAAGATGTCAGTTCTTCCTAAGTTTATTTATATACAGAATGTGCTCTCAGTAAAAATACCAAGCTGTATTTTCCAGATCTGGACAAGCTGACACTAAAGTATTTATCTAAAAATTAGCCTGTAAAAATAGGTTGAAACACTGAGGGTGGGAAGGAGGTCTATGAGAAGAACTCGCCCTACCAAACATTGAAACATACTGCAAAGTCTCTTTAAAAAAAAAGCATGGGCGGGGCGCCTGGGTGGCTCAGTCAGTTGAGCGTCCAACTTCAGCTCAGATCATGATCTCATGGTTCATGAGTTCAAGCCTCACGTCGGGCTCTGTGCTGACAGCTCAGAGCCTGGATCCTGTTTTAGATGCTGCGTCTCCCTCTCTCTTTGCCTCTCTCCCGGTACTATCTGTTGTGTGCTCTCTCTCTCTCTCAAAAAAAAAAAAAAAATGAATAAACATTAAAAAAAAAAGCACTGGAACATGAATGGATAGACCCAGTGGGACAGAAAAGAAAGCCCATAAATCGACCCACATCCATAGAGACATTTAGTATATAATAAAAGTGGGACCTCAAAACTCTGGGACCAAGACAGACTTTTTAGTAAACGGTGTTAGGACAACTGGATAATCATGTGGGAGAAAAACTAAGGTCCATATCTTACACCACATACAAAATAAACCCCAATAAATTAGAGCTGTAAAATTAAATTTTACAAGTACTAGAAAACTTGCATGATTTTCTCCACAAATCTGGTATAAGGAAAGTCTTTCTGCTAGGATTTAAATATCAGATGCAGTAAAGAAAAATAGTGAAAAATTGGTCAATGTAAAAATTTTAAACAAAAACTTTGAATCGGGGCACCTGGATGGCTCAGTCGGTTAAGTGTCTGACTTCAGCTCAGGTCATGATCTCACAGTTCCTGAGTTCCAGCCTGGCACCAGACTCTGTCCTGACGGCGAAGAGCCTGGAGCCTTCTTTGGATTCTGTGTCTCCCTCTCTCTCTGCCCCTTCCTCCCCCCCGCCACCATGTCGCTCTCTCTCAAAAATAAACATTAAAAGAATTTTAAAAACTTGCAATCAAAAAGCACTATAAGAAAAGTCAAGAAACAAATTATATATTGGGAGAAAAATATTTGCAATATACATTACAGAAAAAGGCTAATATAAAGAACTTTTAAAAACTGAGGGGAAAAAAGACCAAAAGTATTATAGAACAATGGGCAAATGATATGAAGACAATTCACAAGATATTTAAAATGGTCTTGAGACATATGAAAAGATGTTCAACTTTATTTGTAACTTTTAAAAATGCAAACTCAAGCTATATTAACACACCATTTCTCACCTTTAACACTGGAAGATTTCTAAAGCATAAAAGCAGTCTGTTGGTGAAAAAAGTCACTTTCATACACTGCTGGTAAACATGAATAATGGTACCAATTCAGTAGTAGGGAACTTGCCAATATCTAATAAAGCCACATATGCATTTATCCTTTAACCCAGAAGTCTACTTCCATAAAGTTACACTCAAGATACAATATGTACAAAATTGTTTCTTGCAGAATTTGTGATTGGAGATATTAGAAACAATCAAAATGCCCAAACATGAGAAAATAATGAATATGGTACAAACCACACGATGGAGTTTTATACAGCTATAAAACAAAACAAAAAATAAAAACCACCACCAACAACCAAAAAACCAACTCACTTGCTATTAAGTGATTTTCACTATATGTAGTTAGGTGAAAACAGCAAAGTACAGAAGACTTTATATTGTATGTTACATTTTGTATAAGAAAGAAATTTTAAAAATCCTTATTTCTGGTAATTTTGCCAAAAGTAATATAAGATAAACCAGAAACCAACGGAATTGGTACATACTGGTACTTTAAGAGAGATGAGGTAAAGACGATATTAAAAAGGATTATTTTTTTTCTTTTGGAAACATATTTATGTTCTACACAGTCAAAAATATAATTAAATCAATAAACTAGGGGGTACCCTAAAAGAGAATACAGAGTCAAATGAATAACATGACATCAGGAAGGGAAAAAAGCTAATCCACACAACTTTTGAACACAGTGTCTGCATTGTATTTTAAGCTGAAATTGAAAATCTATTGAAATTTGAAAATTTCTTGTATACAAAAAGTAACATACGGTATAAAGTCTTCTGCACATTGCTTTTTTCACCTAACTACATATACTGAAAATCACTCCGTATCACTTCACGGAGAGATCACAGGTTTTGGTCTAAGGGGCCAAAAAAAAAAAAAAAAGCCAAAACCCCCCCCCCAAAAAAAAAAAAAACCTGCCAACAAATCTTGAACTCATTAAAAAAAATTTTTGAGCATTTATTTATTTTTGAGACAGAGAGCACAAGCGTGGAAGGGACAGAGAGTGAGGGAGACACTGAATCTGAAGCAGGCTCCAGGCTCTGAGCTGGCTACACAGAGCCCGACATGGGGCTCAGACCCAAGGACCATGAGATCATGACCTGAGCTGGTAATGATAATAGTATCTGTCTCAGGGATATCGTAGAAATCAATATCAATTCATATGTGGGAAACAGTACACTCCCTGGTGCACCAAGAAACCATGATGAAGATGGTAATAATGATGAATTCTATTAGTATATATTCTATAGAGAATGGACAGTCCCTCCCATCCTCCCCTCCGAAAAGATGATGTTTAAACTTAGTTTTGAAGAGTTAAAGGGTTTTGGAATATCAATTCTAAAGAAGCTCAACAAAAATCTGGAGAGCTTTGTGATAAGAACAGTTATCCTTTGTTGAGTGTCCACTGTTTGACAGACATGATATATTTAAGTATCACAATAACCTGGTTAGGTTGAAATTATCAACTTTATTTTACAGATAGGAAGCTAAGGCTCAGAGAAGTTACGGAAGTAAGATACCAGCTAAGTAAAGCAGCAAAGCTAAGAACCAAACCTAGACTAGCCAAATAAAAATCTCTTCGTCACAATGACTCACTCATAAACCCAGCAATGATAGACTTTTCATTCATTTAAGTAAAAGGAAGACAGGGGCACCCGGGTGACTCAGTAGGTTAACTGTCAGACTTCACCTCAGGTCATGATCTCACCACTCATGTGTTCACGCCCCACATCGGGCTCTGTGCAGACAGCTCTGAGCCTGGAGCCTGCTTCAGATTTTGGGTCTCCCTCGCTCTCTGCCCCACCCCTGCTCACACTGTGTGTGCGCGTAAAAAATAATAAACATTAAAAATTTTTAAGTAAAAGGAGGACAAAAAGAAGAGCCAGCCATGCTGTCATCTTGGAGTGATCATCCTTTCCACCCATCTGTTCTGTCAGAACTAAGTCACCCTATCTCCGACAGATTTATTAGTGTCCATGGTAAGCAGTTTAAGTTTCAAAACAATTTGTGGAGTTTGAACTTGAAAGTCTTTATTCACTGCAAAATGGAGATATTTTTGATAGGACAGATCTTTCTGAATGAAGAATAATGCTTTCAGGGAGAAAATCACAAGTGAAAGTCAGGCACATGTCCCATCAGACTGTTTTCAACCTTCCAGTCTTGCTGCTCCAAACTTGGGAAATAGGAAACCCTATTTCCTGAGATTTCACAGGGACCCCTTCTTCATTAATATCAAAGTTTCAGCATTATCTGTCTTTCCCGGCTGACCAATTTCCTCAGATTCTCCTCTTCCAGAAATTCTTCAGCCTACCTGGCCCATTGGTGTCATCCCTTCCAGTTCTGCCACAGACTTTTAAAATACACATACTTGATAATAATACATTTAGTTCCAGATACAAGGCAGGTGGTCTGTTATAATTTGCCTTTTAATAAACCAATACAATTCTTTTAAAATATATATATATTAAGGTTTTAAATCTTTCTGTTGGGAGGCAGTATAGTATAGTGAAAGCTGGATGGATTTTTGAGTTAGAAAAGCCTGGGTTTGAATCTTATACTACCACTTTATAACTGTGTGACCCAGGACAAGTCAATTCATCTCTCAGAGTTGCTTCCTTAGCTATCTGTGGGGATTAAAAAAAAAAAGTTTTGACCATGATCAAAGTGTTATAAGAAAGAGTCAATGAGGTGGCTTATGTTAAAAGCAGCCAGGAGTATGCCTAACATACATCAGACAAGTAATATATTGGGGCTCCTGGGTGGCTCAGGTCATGATCTCATGGTTCATGAGTTTGAGCCTTGTGGCGGGCTCTGCGCTGACAGCCTGCTTTGGATTCTGTCTCCCTCTCTGCCCTCCATCGCTCATGTGCACTCTCTCAAAAATAAACAAACATTAAAAACCTAAAAAAAAAAAAAAAAGATAATTAGTATATTCAGTTCACTTCCCCAACATTTACATTTTTTTGAGGTGAAAAACCATTTATTTCACCGGAAAAAAAAAGTGATCCAACTCTATGTGTCTACCCGCCACAAGCCTTTGGGCCAAAAAGACTCAGGAGTAGTGACACTCTCACCAAGCTCATTCCCAAGTCCAACACCCACTGGAATCAGGAGGCAAGGAGACAGCACACCCCCCACCACAGTTTCTGCACACAGTGAGGCCTGCTGGGAGAACAGAACATAAATGGTAAACTACAGAAGTATTGAAGAACAGGAAGAACAGGAAAATGAGTAGGAAAGAGAAAAGGAAGAGATGGTCTGAACATAGCAAGGTAAATTAAGGTCCACGGTTCCTGAGGGACTGGACATACAGAGCCGACAATGTCCCGGAGAAGGGGTACCATGAAGGGTGTATTCTCATGCACAACCGCAGCGCAAAATTTCAGCCCCCACACATCCCACCTCAAGCTTTAAAAAGCTGAAGACCGCGCCCGATCTGCATACTGCTCCCACTCATACCAGGCCATGTCTTGCAAGGAATTCCGTGGCCGCGGAAGCTTGGGACAACTCACTGTCATGCCCAGAACCGTAGCCCTCTCCAACAGTGGAGTTGACATTTACTGATTTAGGCAAACATTTGTAACATAGCAAACATTTATGGAGTACTTCCAATATGTGAAACCCACTTCCACATGCTCAAAAAAAGCTGTGCGCAAAAGAGCCTACAGTCTAATAAGGTATCACCTACACAAGCCAACAAGTAGAATATAAGCAATCACTTGTTCTCAGAACTATGAGAAGTGATACCAAACCTGAAAGAGAAATGTCTGATTTTGCTGTGTGGTTTAGCTTTGCAGAGGATTTGCTGGTTACACCGCTTGAACTGCAAACTGAATTTCACTGGGCAAACAGGAGATGATAGAAACAGGGAAGTTTCTACCGTTGCCACTTAGTGTGTGGGAAGGCACTGAGGGACAAGAGAACATGGTCCGGCATTAGAGGCTGCTGAGAGCCCAAGAACCCAGCCATACAAGTGGCCCATCTCTTCTCTTCTCATTGGAGCAACAACTCAAATGTGTAACACAGACAGAAGATGCACTTTTCCAAAGTACACAAGTTCCCATTTAAGGTAATTTTTCAAAGAATGAAATAATAGGTGTTTTCTCTTTAATGATGATAAAGGACCAAAAAAATGATTGATTTGAAAATCCTATCACCATGTTTTAGTATCTAGCCATCACAAATACCCACCTACCTGCCTCAAAGAGCAACAAATCTATTCATACAAGATTATAATGTCTGGAGTTACACATAATATCTATATAAATAACACACAATTCCATTAGCATTAATGGTAGTCTAATGAATGCCATGGGGTTTAATAATAGTTTGTCACTTAATATGAAATATTATGTGCTTCCTACTTATGCATACTGTGAGGATGCTGCTTTATTACTTTTTTACTTCATTTCTTTCCAGTGAAAAAGTTGTTAAATGACAAGCCATTATACTCTCATCTAAGGATCGATCCAACTTTCAATCTCTCCTGTAGGCTTACAGAATTTGTGACTTGCTTAGGAAACTCTGCTAAACATAAAGCCTGGAAATCAGTCACAAACCATTATGTTTATATGTGTTTTTTAATTCCTTTAGGCTCATAAAAAAAGAATGGGTATCTTTTTCCTAAGTGCTTACCAAATTCATTTCAAGGGATTTGAGAAATCTCAATAATGGTAACAGTCATGATGAGGAATTTTTTTTTTTTAAGATTAAGAAATGCATTGTCATGTTAACTGCTTACCCTAAATGCTGGGAGGAAGTTTTAGAACTCCAAGAACCTAGAGTTCTGAATCATAATGCTGGTGAAAAAAGAAAAAAAATACTAGAAAGTCATAATCTTCACACAAGATGATATAGTTCTCTCTTTATAAGAAAAGGGTTTAAAGTCTTTTTTTCAGGGCAGAGTCCAAATTGTACAGTAATATACTTAAGAACTATAGAGTGTACCAGTGACCCAGTAGGTAATAGCACATCAGTTAAAGGTTCAGCCTACAGATTCAGACAGATCTGGATTTGCTCCCAGCTCCTTTACCACATATTAGCTGTTTAACCCCAGATCAGTAAAATTTGAATCTATTTTAAGCCTTAGCTTTCTCATGTGTAAACTAAGAGATAATGAGTATAATAATAAAAATAATTTAGTTCATTATGCTATTTGCTGTCATGCATTATTTTAATTCCTCAAACCTCAAAACAAAACTCCTAAGTCAGAGTCCCCTTTTTACATGAACACATTTATAGTTCTTGATACTATGAGGGTTTAATGAGATAATTAATAAAAATTACTTACAAAAGTAGCACATAGTGAATGTTTAATAAGTGTCAGCTATTATCATTAAGATTTAAAATTTTTAAATGACTTCTCTATAATCTAGTAAAGGAAGAAATGTTAACTAATTTATTTAATAGCATGAAAACTTAATGCAACATATGACTGGAATATTTAAAGAAATCCTTTTGAATATAATCACATGATAAATTGTGACAAAGCATACCTGTTTTCTCCAGAGAAGAAATTTAGTTATACAAAAGGCTTAGTCAAGAGGACTTTTATCTAGCACAAGAATTTGAAATACATCAGAAATAGCTTGAGAATATACCTCTTACTTCCTATTCTCAAGATACTGTCAATGACTGAAGCAGGAAGATTATAAGATACCAATTAATTGTTTTTAAATATAATTATAGTAAATTATGTCCAAAAATATATCCCTCCCTTAGGATGAAAATGCTGCAGAGGCCAAAAACAGCCCTTGGGAAGATGGTCTTGTGTCACTCATTCCAAGTACAAACAACATTAAGAGTTTCTCTAGAACTAATTCTAACTTGCCTTCAGCTAAAGAACAATGGCTATGAATTAGAGCTCATATTAGTAAGAAACTCCAAGGAGCCAGAGAAACTCTTGGCACACCTCTGTCAGTCTTCACCAGGCTCTCCTGAACCAATCCCAAGGTAATACTTTTGGAAAATAAGTGATAACCTTATGTGACCCAGGAATTGGCTAATCTTTAAGAATTTGTAACATAAGAATATGTCTATAATTAATCCCTGCCAAGACACCTTTAGTAAGTGTGGGGTACAGAGATTTACATATATTCATTAAACCAAACTTGTATTGGTCAAATCTTTGGCATCTGGGGGCTTTGGCCCTGACAACATTTGAGAACCTCACTTCAAGGAAAATGGTGCCTGATTCCTTGAGACTGGTTTAATCAGAACCTCTGAATTCTCAGAATCAGGAACAGCTAAGTCCTAAGAAGAGTAAATTTTTTAAAAATGGCATATATGCTCTAACAGAAATGATATCTTTTTTCAGTTGTAGCCCATTTTATTATGTTTTCTATTTTTAAATCATTTTTAATGTACTTATTTCATATTCTCTGTTTGCTCCGGCATGTGAAGTTCTTGGGGGTGGGGGGTGTCTACTGCTCTTGTTATGCCTGGGAACTCTTATTCACGGTGATTTTTCACACTGCTAATACAATGGCACAAAATGTCAAACTGGTTGGAGACAAATAGTATTTGTTCCTGTACAATATTAAGCAAATTTTTCATGAGCACAATGTTTCCTTACAATTATATTTTCAGTTACAAATTTGATGAAATTGAAGATTTGGTCGAAAAATATTTTCTTTTTAATATGTTCATATCCTTTGAAGAGCTAACCAGTACTACTAATCATTAAGAATTTAATAGAAACTCAGTTAATTTCACTGTTTTTTTCTGAAGATCCAGCTAGAAAGCAACAAAAAGTTCAAGCAAGAGAAAACAAAAATCCAAAAACTTTGAATTCAACTTTTTAAACTCAATTTCAATCTCTGATTTGATAAAATGTTTTCCTTATCTGCCAACTGATTTGTAAGCAATATTATATAAAGTTATAGAAAAGAAAAATACATGTAGGTATATATTTAACAAATAACTTATCGAAAAGAATAAAATTATGTGGATAGTCTCTGATAGTTCAAAATCTAGAGTCTATGGGTGGCTAAAAGACATCGTGAGGTCTTTGTGTGTCCAGCAATCGGCAAAAACGGTATGCATGACAAGTTAAAAAATGCTGCAGGGTTACCATACGTAGGGATGCCTGAATCAGAGATTTTCAAATGGCTTAGTTTTGGAAGCTCTCTTCAAAACAAAACTCTACTCATTCCTACTAAATATAAAACATAGAAAGTAGGAGCTACACTTGCTCAAGGGTGTGTGACAGGTGCAGATGGATTCCCATAGAAAAGGCAGTCCCTGGGGAATGGGATGGTGACACTCCAGAGCTCGGTCTGAAACCACTACAGGAAGCAGACATCACATGACCTTTATTGGACAGAGTACTTCTAGGGGGATTGGACTTTGATATTTACATGTCAATAAGCTGATATATATTTAATCAGTGTCTATATAATTTTAAAATATATTGATAGTAAAAACATTCAAAACTGACATGCATAATTCTGATGTCCAACTCAAAGGGGTGTAAAACAGTCTTAAATTAGTTTGAAAAGTAACTGAAAAGATAAACCACCCATATTTCAGACACAACGTCTTTGCAGAAAATAACTTGTCCCTAAGACTAGTATCGCCAATTCAAATAGTACACAATGAAACGTCTGAAACTATCACGCATCTGACATATAACAACAGCTTAATTTCAAATAATCATTATAATGTAGATTTTTGGTTTATTTCTCTTAGTACATCATTTGGCAGCATATCCAAGTAAAACTTCCTATCATTCTGTTCACTCATTAAGAAAACTTCTGTCTGATTCATCATAATACAAATGATATCACTTGGATTAAAATAAAAACCAAAACACATTTCACCATGATTTTCTTATATAACATAAATATTGAACAAAATCAATGTTTTAAGAAGCCCTGGCTTTTGCTATCAAAAGAAAGCATCCTTGGGGGTGCCTGGGTGGCTCAGTTGGTTAAGCATCCAACCCTTGGTTTCAGCTCAGGTCATGATCTTGCATTTTGTGAGTTTGAGCCCCTGACAATGCAGAACCTGCTTGGGATTCTCTCTCTTGGTCTCTCTCTCTCAAAATAAATAAATAAACTTAAAAAAAAAAAAGCATCCTATGAAGACCAACATTATTATCCCACAGGAAACAGATTTGACAGTCAGGAGAAACTAGAAAAAAATTACTCTTCTCAGGAATAAAAAAACAAGTTTAAGTAATTTTTCCATTTTGTCTATTTTTCATAGCTGAAAACTGAGGCTGTTAAAATAGAGAGCAGGCTACATCACAAAGGCAAAATGTATTCAATAAATATGGATTATTTATATTTGCCTACTTCATGAAGTTAGCATTTAGAAATGAAACAGAAAAATATCAGAAGTAACTCCACCAAATATGTGTTAAAAATGCCTCTGTTAATTGTCTCTGGATAACTATTAAGTATTCAAATAAATAGGCAAAACCTAAATATAATAACAAAATTCAATGGTCCTATTTTAGAACAGGTTTGTTTTTATTTTTGGTTTTTTAGACCATGCCTTCCATTTTTTTAAATGGTTATTGTTTTGGCTTTTGTTGTCTCTGCCTGTTTTAATATAGGAATATCCCCCAGGATTCTGTATGTAGCCCTCTGCCTTTTTTTTTTTTTTTTTAACTCCATACTACTTCCTTACAAACTTTCATCTTGCCCATTACATCAACTCTTAATCACATCCTCACGTATTCCTCTCAAAAGGCCAGCCTGCTCAACATCTCCAACAGGATACTAAAATAAATCCCAAATGTGTCTAGAATAGAATGCCTTTCCTTCGATTCAACTAGTGTTCTGATTTCACTGTGTCTGTTTATGACATTACCATTCTCCAAGTTACTTGGGCATGAGGCTTTAGAATTTTTTGGTTGGTTTGGTTATGGTTTCTAAAGAAAAGGTTGGCTCAAGGTCCAGAGAAGCTTGCAATTCACCATTTCCAGGCAACCCAAATATGCGGAGACTGGGTCACACCCTAACTGAATAAAAAATAATATATCTAGTGTACACACACGCTGTATTTAAAGGTTGCGTGTGTTTATCTTTGCATTGCAGGTATAAAAAAAAAAGCAGAAAAGACTGTATTAATTTACTTCCACCACAGTGACTATAGGTTAGGCTTATCAATAACTATATACCAGCCTTAATCAATTGCATTTTTTAAAGGTTTTAATTTCTGAATCTGTGATCAATGGTTATGCTCCCTATTGGTCTGTTCACATCTTCATTCTGGCCCTTAACACATTTATAATACATATTTTCTTGTCTCCCAGAGCAAGAGTGTTCTATATAGGCTTACATCCCCTTCATTTTTATATTCTTAGCAATTAACACAGCGCCTGACACAAAATGTGTGTTGGATGAGTTAACCTACTATTGCTTATTAGTCAATAAAGTTAAGGTGACTTTTCTATTACTAAGAATAAAAAAAAGATACTATGCACAACTTTAAGAAACAAAATGTAAAAGGACTTATTTTCAAATAAAAATTGAAACAATTCTAAGACACCCTTTTTACAAATGAAAGTATAAATGTAAAATAAATATAACCTTCATTTTGGTCATTTAGTGTCTATGTCTTCAAACTTCAAGTATTTGAGAGTTGCCTTCTCCCTCCTTCTAGTCCTGCCAATTTGTTCTTTCCTCAAAAATTCATCACATCTTATTCATTGCTCTAGTTCAAAATATAAATATGCATATTTGAAAATAAATCTTCATATCCAAATATGCTGTAATTAGGATTGTTAAACTAATTAGACTAAAGGACAAACTAATTGAGGGTTTTAATGTCTTCTTCATATTTATCTTAATAGAAAAAAAAGGAGTGGGGGAAGATGTAAAACACTGGCAGGAAAAAAATTCCACTTGCTGATTAAAACCATCATTCAAAATAAATCCACATAAAAATGTATTTTTTAAATCTGATTTTGCCACAGAACCAGTTAAAAGCAGGATTTGGGGACTTAAAATAGTGATGTCTAATATTCAAATATATTTATATTTATATTCATATTTTTATGATGTAAATTTTGTAACATATTTTTGTGATGTAAATTTTGTAACTTATATTTTTGTGATGTAAATTTCTATGTATTACCCTCTCCCTGCCCCCGTTCCCAAACTTAAGTCAAGTCTGGTGCAAATATAAATTCCTTGGGTAGGGACTTAAAAAAATTGGAAATCAGCAATTACCATCTGCCAAACCTGATGCAGTGTAGCATGGAATAGAGGGAGTGAATGTGAGTTTGGAATATAATCCACAAATAGACCCAACTCTGTGCAAATCAGAGCCAGAGAGGACCACAAAGAGCTATCACCCTCACACCCTTCAGAGGAAAGACACAGGCCCCCCTCCACTTACAGAATGAGACTTGAGTCAATGTGCTTGTCTCTCAAATGATGGACACTTTAATGAACACGTGGATTGGCAAGTAAAAGTTAAAAAATCAAGAAAAACATTCTAAAACTGTAAACTTAAAAAGGAAATGTCAGTATAATATAAAGTTTGGTAGAGAGATTTGGAGCTACAACTATGCATTTCTGTATGATAAAACAGACCCAGATTGTCTCTGTGAGGAATGGGGCTGAGGAGGAATTGGCTTCTCCTCCAGGACCTGCTAAGTCCACTTGGGGGCAAAGATCCAACAGTATTTTATTCAGAACATCTTGTTTAGGTTCCTTCATTTTATTAGAGGATTTCAATCCTCTTTTGTTTGTTTGCATTGGTTGATTTCAAATGTCAATCTATTTGCTTTAATCAGCAAAATCACTGTCCCACAGTAAACTTCCCAGAGGACATGACCTCTTATATTTTATTATCTCCAACTCTTGTCAAAATCAAAATGACAAAAAGTAACATTCCCTCAGGATTATATTCTAAAAGATATTTAAATTTATTCATTTCTGTAATTTTCCTAGATTTTAATCCTAGACCAAACCAAAACATCATTCATTGAGCTGAAAATATATTTGGACAGTATTTTGTGTGTGTTTGCTCCTTGTGTATGTGTGGTTTTTTTGTTTTGTTCAGACAAGTCCCTCTACTCCTATAAAATTGCTTTTACTAAATTGAGCTTTGTTGTGATGTTCTCTGCTTACTTATGATTGGTTTTATGGGTGAGATACATTCAGCAAGTTGCCTCTTAGTTCACTTAGCCAGTCCTTCATAAGCCCCACGGGAGAAAATTTCCTCAGACCTTCAGTGAAAGGAAGACTTTTGCCACTCCTAATTAAATGGCACATTCTTATTTTATAGAACATAAAAGTCTCCTGAGTACCTACCCATGCAAAAAATTTTAATTCAATTGACTTAACTAAGTTTTTCATTTTTATTTAAACTTTCTAAATTCTCTTCTCACATGTACTTAAAATAAGAACACTGTAAAAGACCTACTGTTAAAGTGGACTGCTTTTCATTAAACATATATATTCACTATGTTTCCAGAGACGTGAACTATACTATGGTCTCTGTAGTTTCCTGCCTTCTTGAAAGTATCCGCTCTCCTTGAAGGTCCCAAAGGAGGCAACAAGGAAGCACAGGTCCACTTAGTAACAGGGTCTCCTAGTTTTAATATGTCACTTCAGCTCATTGTCTATGGGCATGACCTTCTCAGTTGGCTGCCCTTGGCCAACTTGGGTCCTCAGTCTTCTTGATCAATAATGCCTGGCCTGCAAATCTCTAACATCACCATGTGCCTGCTCTTTGTCTGGCACCCCTCTCAGCCTTGTGTCATCTTACACCAAATTGCACCATCAACTACACCAGCTGCCTCTACCCTGATCCATCTGGCAAACAGAATGAAATGGGCACAAAAGGAAGCAAGATCTACATATCTGAGAAAAAAAAATCAATCCTGAAACTCAGTTTGATTATGTTTTAACTATATTTGTTCTAGAAATCCAAATTGCATATTTGTATTCATGCATTTTATTTAGTATGTAAAATATAAATGTCATTTAAAAATTCTAGATACATTGAATTCATTATGAGATAATATCTTAGTACCTATATGCTCTGTCCTCTGGATATTAACCTTTAGAAAAACCTAGCCATAAATAGACAAACTGTTATCCTCAAACCACCCAGTATATATATGCACTTGCCATCAATACATATGTGGAAGAAAAATAAATTCTAATGTAAGCTCAAAAGACATGAATAGAAAAATAAATATGCTTTCAAAAACAATTTAAGTGAACTAAGTTACTTAAGAACTGTGTTATTTCAGATTATCAAAGCTTCTTCATGGAAGTGATCATTCAAAAGAGTTACTGTCCAATAATTCTATGATGCTAGCATTACCCTGATACCAAAAGCCAGATAAAAGATATAAGAAAAAAAAAAAAAACAGAAACAAAGCTACACACCAATATCTCTTACAAATATGGATATAAAACCCTCAGCAAAATACCAGCAAACCTGGAGTGCCTGGATGGCTCAGTCAGGTAAGCATCTGACTCTGGATTTTGGCTCAGGTCATGATCTCATTGTTTCTGAGATTGAGCCCAGCAATGAGCTCCATGCTGACGGCATGGAGGCTGCTTCGGATTCTCTCTCTCCGCCCCTCTCCCACTTGTGTTCTCTCTCTCTCTCAGAATAAATAAACCAAAAAAATACCAGCAAACCAAATTCAGTAACATATTAAAAGGATTATATACCAGAATCAAGTGGGATTTCTGGAATGCAAGGATGGCTCAACATACAAAAATCAATGTAATATACCACATCAACAGAATGAAGGAAAGAAATGAGTATTTCAATTGATGTAGAGAAAGCATGTAACAAAATTCAACACCTTTCATGAAAAAACACACTCAGCAAACTAATAGCAGCAAACTAAAGATAATCAAGGATCACTGTACTCCTAAATACATCATGTTGAGATTAATAACCTAGAGCAAGGAAATGCATTAAAATTTCCCACCAGGAGTACTTACCTGCCAAAATTTTCTTGAATTGTTTAAACCACACATCACAGTGGTCTTCACTTAAATTAATAAGATCAAGTGTAGAATCTTTTAATTTATTTTGTTCCTTTTTCAAACATATGAAGAGTGTGATACCTAATAGAGTACCACTTCCCTGCTGTTTAGCAGAATAACGTCGTTTCAGTTTGACAGAGAATATGTCCTTGACTTCAATAAATTCTTCTTTACATAGAACATCATACTTGGAGTCACCTGAAAAAAATTAAATTTTCCAATCAAACCAGTGTCTATATTGTATATGTATGAATAATAAAAAGTAAAAGCCCATAAAACCTTTATCATGTTTAATTTTACTGATTATGCTTTATATCAGTTCCTCTGTGAGTTGAGGAAAGGAAAAATTGGGTCTATTTTCCCAAGAATGAAAAAAGAGAAAAATGGCATCAAGTCCCTTCCTAAGACATTAAAAAAATGAAAATATTCAATAGAAGAATTTCAAGAATATAAACAAAGCAACATTCCAATAATAGTAAATCAGCATAATGCACCTGAATCTTACCACAGTCAGATTTTATTTTATAGTGTTATGAAATTTTACTGGCTATGTTTAACGTGACATCAGAAAACGTGTTGTGGTAAAAGACCATTTCAATGGACTCTCAAAGTAGGATTTTTAAAAAAATTTTTTTATATCTTTTTATTTTTTTATTTTGAGGGACAGAGACAGAGAGTGAGTGGGGGAGGGGCAGAGAGAGAGGGAGACATAGGATATGAAGCAGGCTCCAGGCTCTGAGCTGTCAGCACAGAGCCCGACGCAGGGCTTGAACCCATGGACTGTGAGATCTTGACCTGAGCCAAAGTCAGATGCTTAACCGACTGAGCCACCCAGGCACCCCACCAAAGTAGGAATGTTTTATACTTTTAAAAAGTACTTATAAAATTTCCACCCTGGCCAAAATGGAATCACAGGGACTGGTTTACCTTCTGCCTGAAATAACTAAAAGGGTGTGCAAGGTACATGAAACCTCAGTTTTCAGACATCTGCCATCAGGTAGCCCAAAACAGTATTCCCTGAGAGAGGAGAAACAAAGGAACCATGGGAGTGCTCCAGGCTACTGTCTGGGGAGAGTTTCCAGGCCACAGTGCAAGTTGGGAGACCTGGTGGAGCCTGGTTGTCTTACTGGGTGAAGCAGGAAGTAAGAGTCCAGGAAAGCCAAAATGACTAAGTTCACTAGGCAAATTACTGTAGAGGAGGAAGCTGTAGAAGAATGGGAATTCTGCAGATCTGCAGAGGGTCCCCTTGAATCTTTAGCTGAGTATGAAAGGCATACGTGCAAGGCCAGGGAGAGAGAACGACCCGAAGGGTGAGAGAAAACAATGCTCAGAGATTGCACAGACATGCCCACCAGCCAAAGTGGAGAAATACTGAAATTCATGAGACACTGGGGAGAGTACTTGGAAGAGTATGATCTCCTTAGTGAGCTAACTAAAGGTCACGCTGATTCCACCTAACAAAGCTTAAAAGCAAGCCTCAAAAGGATTAAACTGTCTCCTAGTAATTCAACTACATCCTAGAATAAAGTTCAAGAATATTTATAGGGATACAAAAATATTTACCAACTTTACATGGCAAAATTCACAACATCTCTCATTCAACCAAAAATCACAATGCACGTAAAAAAAAAAAAAATAAACATGACCCACGATAAGAGGGGGAAAAAAGCCAATAGAAACAGATGCAGAACTAATACCACTGTAAAATAGCCCCACGAAGCAGAGGCCCCCCTCTCTCGGTGCCCTCAGCCCTTTAGCAGGCACAATATTCTCAGATTGGAGCAAGGACTTCCAGGTACCTTAAGAAGTTGCTTCCCAGCTTTCTCAGTGACTGTTTGGCCCCTCCCAACCATTCTGCAAACTATGTCCAGTTGTTCACAAAGCACACATACCATGGAAAAAGAAACAAGCCCTTTTCTCAGTGTTTATGGTGGTGGGATAAGGCAAACCCAAAGTCAGTTTTGGGGGCCTGTCATTTCCTCGGAAAGCTCAGGCTTCCAGCACTTCTATTGTCACCCAGTGACACATGGCCAGGGACTCTAGAACACTTAAAGAATACTTCATACCTTCAAGGATGAGAGAAAGCAGCTTGTTAAAGGTGTTTCTTCCAGGCTAATTTTATGATATTGATTATGACCTGGTCTCGCACACAAATTTAATTTTTTTATGTAGTATAGCATGCAAGAGCTCCACAGAAGGATGAAAGGAAACAAAGAACCATTGGAAAGAAAAAATGGAAAGGATGAAATAAACTCCCCTTTCCACTCGAAGACCTGTATTATTATATGAATTCTTTACCATGTGTGCTGCACTTTGCCAGTAAACAATTCAATGGCTATTCTAATTTAAAACCTCTTAATAAATTGAAATTTTAAAGATACCACAGCAACATCCAAGATCAAACTTAGTAGTAAGAGCCAGAAGAATTTTTGGAAATAGTGTAAGAATACCTACTGACACTTCTACTATTTCCAATTATCCTGGACCTTCTGGCCAATACTATATGAAAGAAAAATGAAATAAAAGGCAATTAGTGGCAGAAGGGGCAGGAGGAGGGCTAAATCATAACTATGGATAGATGATATCACAGTATGTTTGTAAAATCCAAAAGAATCTACTTAAAATCACTAGAACTAATAAAAATACCCAGTTAGGAAACAGGTTACAAATATATCAATACCCAAGAAGAAGACATAATGGGGATAAAGATATCCCATGCCAATTAGCATATTATACCTAGGAATAAATTTAGCAAAATGATCCTAGACTTGTATGGGTAGAAAATGCTAAGTAAATCGAAAACATATTGTTTCAAGATTACATTTTTTTCCATGCCTCATTATTAAATAACTACTGATAATGGTATTCCAATCAAAATCTCAATGGTATTTTCTTTGATGTAAGGGGGCAAGGAACTTAATCAAATGATTTGCAAATTTTCTTGGAATAAATGTATTACATTAATGAAGAAAATGTTTTAGAAGTACAGTAATGGGGGAGAGTATATGCTTGATTGGATATTAATATTTTGTAAAGCTATAATTAAAATATAGGAATAGATAAAAGAATGGTTCAAAGAGACTTGTATATATTTAAAAGTCACGAATATGATAATGGTGGCATCTAAGCTCAGGGGGAAATATTCAGTAAAACATGATTTAGAACAGGTTAATCTTCTGAAAAAGGAAAAAAATAGAGCCTTATTTCATAATATATATTAGCACTTCTAGAGTAGAAAGAACTTTATATAATCATCAATTAATAAAGCCTTAAGAGTGACAGTAAAGGCAGACATACAGAGACAGAAATACTTAACATAAAAATTATTCAATGCCCACCTGAAACTAATATAACACTGTGTTAATTATACTTCAATTAAGAAAGAAAGGAAATTATTCAATTGCTTATAAAGGCCTAAAGAACCATAAATAGATGTCACAAGCAAAAGCCAACCAGCCAGAAATATCTGTAACACATGACAATTAAATAATCTATTTAATCAAGAAACGGAACACTTTAGTGGCAAAGTACATAAAAGACCTGAGCAGGCATTTCACAAAAGAAGAAATGCAAATTGACCAATAGACATATGAGAAAGTTCAATCTAATTAGTAATCAAAGAAATGCAAATTAAAACAACAAGATACCAGTTTTTGCCTTTTAGATTGGCACAAGATCAAAAATAATGCTCAACGATGGTGCGGGTAAAGGGAACCAATTCGAGTGCTGGTGGGAATGCAAAAATGGTAACTGCTGGAGAACAAGTTGGGAATATGTATCAAAAGATTTCAAAATGTTAATTGCAGCAGTATGTAGAATAGCAGAAATATTTAAAGCAATGTTCATGTTCTTCAATAGGAGAATGGTTTAATCACAGTTTTCTGCAGCTCATAAATAAGCAAGTTAGAACTCCAGGACATTCATGTTAAGAGGTACGAATAAGAATAAAAGCAAGTCACAAAGTAATCTGGGGGATTTAATCTCAATTTCATTAAAAAGAAAAAAAGAAACTCAAGTAGAAAATACACAACAACTTTAATACTGGTCTCCTATTAAAGAGAAATATGAGGGAATATGAGATTTTTTCCTATAAGCCTCCATAATTTCCCTCTCTGTAATCAGCATTACATTTATAATTTTTAAAATGTAGAAAAGGAAAAAATGCTTTAAAGTATGCATATGTTTGATCCAGCAATTTAATTCCAGGAATTTACCCTGAGGGAATAGATAATACGCACAATTTAGCTAGAAGAATGCTTACCCAAGCATTATTTGAGTGAAACTTAGAAATAGTCTAAATGAGTAGGAGTATTGGTTCTATAAAACAAAGTATATTTCATATAACGAAATGCTATTCAGCCATTAAAATATAGAAATCTGACTAGAAACGTGTCTAAAATAGCACAGCACATTTCTATTATTGTTTTGTATATATTTATTGAATACATTGTGTACATGTAATATCTTTTCATATGCACATTTATATGAAAATGCATATGAAAACTTAGAAGGGTAGTCATATTGTGATTTAGTTTGCATATATGAATTTCTAATTTTCTACACTGAGACTATTTCATAATCAATTGAGAAAGATTGTTTCCTTTGCTCATCCTAAAATAGTTCCTGATATTACTTATTCAATTTTTTAAATTCCATTACCTAAAAATAGTAGCTAATATTTAATGAGCATGTACCATATACCAGACATTGCCCTAAACACTTTACATGTATTATCTCATCTAATCCTCACAGCAACCCTAGGAGGTAGATGCCGTTTCCTAAATGAGAAGAAATTCAGGACAGTATGCATAACCTGTCCATGGTCATACATCTGGTAGGGCAGACCCAGGATTTTAATCCAAGCCCTTTATCTGGTCTTTACAACTTTGTAACAATGTTGAGCTGACCTAAAGAACTTCAGGTAAACACATTCTCATCTAAACTTCTGGATCTGTTTTTATTTTTATTATTTTTTTTAATGTTTTGTTTTTTTTTTTTTTTTTGAGAGAGAGAGAGAGAGAGAGAGAGAGAGAGAGAGAACGAAAAAGTGGGGATAGGGGCAGAGAGAAGGAGACACAGAATCCGAAGCAGGCTCCAGGCTCTGAGCTGTCAGCACAGAGCCCGATGCGGGGCTCGAACCCACGAACTGTGAGATCATGACCTGAGCTGAAGTCAGACGCTTAACCGACTGAGCCACCCAGGCACCCCTTATTATTTTTTTAATGTTTATTTTTGAAAGAGAGAATGAGAGAGTGAGTGAGTGAGCACATGCGTACAAATGGGGGAAGAACAGAGAGAGAGAGAAAAAAACAGAATCTGAAGCAGGTTCCAGGCTCCGAGCCAGATGGGGGGCTCAAAGTCACAAATTGGGAGATCACGACCTGAGCTAAAGTCAGACACTCAGCGGACTGAGCCACCCAGGAGCCCCTTAGATCGGTTTTTAAATCTAGTCAAACTTAAACCACTAGGTGATTGGTCATTGTGTCTAACAGCAGGACAACACATGTGTCCCGTAACAGAGTACTACGACATCAGAGACTGAGGTGACCGTCAGGGAAATGTGAGGTTAGATAATAGCAACAAGGAGCTCACAGAGTGAACATTCTGAGAATCCCTGTAACTCTTTTTAATTTTTATTTAAATTTTAGTTAGCTAACATACAGTGCAATATTGGTTTCTGGAGTAGAATTTAGTGATTCATCATTTACATACAACACCGAATCCCTGTAACTCTGAGCTGTATTTCCTGCTCTCTTTGCTCAGGCTTCCAGACTCTTTTCCTACATTTGCCCGTAGATTCACATTTGGGGTTTTTATGTGAGTGGTCGCTTTGCTGAAGTGACAAGAAGAGACTAAGAGGAAAAACTACATGTTTAGAGCAAACATTGTCCTTTTATTTGAAAGGAAAATAAGGATAATTGATCTGTGAATAAAACATTTAACAAATTTTTCATGATAGATGGATGTTCTTCACCATTGTTTTTCTCAGCAGCTACACCCATCTCTCAGGTATCAATTCCCTACATGGAATTCTGGATCTATTATTTATTTCTGCAATGAGAATCATTTACATAAGTAAATCCGCCCAGTTTTCTAATCACAGAGTTCACTTAATGTTGGATAGAACTGTTTCCTAACATTTGAGGATGTGTATAGTATCATTAGTTTTACAGAAAACTGTTTTGTCATCTTCAGGAATAAAACTTGTTAGAATTCAGTGAACTTAAAAAGGTTTTTATTTAAAGGCTTGGAACTGTTTATTGTTTAATCAGACATCAGATTAGGTGGTGCTTTTTTAGGTCTTTGTTTTGTTTTTGAAGTTCTTAAAATATGAGCAGTGGACCAGCTGGCTCTGTGCGGCAAGACACTGGTTTCCCAGACTTGAAAAGAAGCTAAGGCCAAAGGTTCTTCAGGTTTCTAGGTGGACAGTCTGGAGGCTAACCCCCAGTTAAGGAGGTAGGTTCTAGAGATCATGTGATAGGATAAACTGAAAAATCTAAGGTCATTGTGTCTCCTCAATCCCCACTCCAAAACACTTACTCTTGGGGATATACTTAGAATACACAAATATTTATGAGAAACTAGATTAAGGAGAAAAAAATAAACCATTCTGAGAGAAAACACTACTGCTTTCAGTCCATAAAATTGACCATGTATCTATACCCCTTTGTAGTATTACCTTAAGAATGATTCCAAAAATAAATAAAATAAAAAATAAAAAGAATGATTCAGACTCACTTCATTCTCCATGTCAATCAGAAAAATACTGCTCTGTATATATAAACCATTTAAAAATTTATAGACGCTGAAAAAATTTTCGGTCATGTATCTCTACGTAAGTTTTCTTCTACAAGAGAGCTGTTTCAATCCCCACGCTAGCCACCTCTGTTATAGTACAACAAATTTCCACCACAAACAAAAGCAAATGTTTTCATAACTGTATGCAAAAACCACATTTCCATGTACAACCAAGCAAAGGCAAACAGTATGTTACAAGAGGAGTTAAAAAAAATACTTTGGGGCATGTATTTTAAATGCAACTTTAATTTTACCTTAATGTTAAAAGACATCTTTATTGGTGAAAAATGTGGGATAAACCTTTATCCACAAAATAGTATAACAGTAGATAAAAATATTAAAATCATCCATATACTTTTTTCAGGTTATGAAAACGTAAACCTTACAGATGACATATAATTTTTCTTTGTGGCATGTGGTTTATTATTTGAAATCTATTGGTTCATTAGTATCATATTGGTTATAGCTAGTTGTTTCAGAACATTAACTGTCCTCTCACATTACTTACAGAGATACTGCAGACCATCTGTTCTTGCAAGGGATTTAAGTATATGTCTACTGGATATCATGCTATTTATTTAATTCAGCACCCACTTCCTATTGTTGTATTTTCTTGGGGGGAAAAGTCAATTTAATTACAGGGAATAAAGATAACCTCTCCTAGCAGGTGACCCTGTCACCACGAGAGCAAAGCAGGATCTGCTTAAAGTAGGTTACAGTGGTTAAGAAGAAGAGTAAAACCAACAACACTTAAGAATATTTAACAAAGGTTTAACAAAAATAGAACAGTGAAGGGCGCTTTTAAAAATATTACTGTAAGCCCAGGGCTTGTCTAAATCAATCTTGGCACATCTGTCTGATGCGGACCATAAAGAGGATTAGAGCTGGATTTATCTGCTTGGCGCTAATTGTGCTCACAGTTTCTGCACATGCCCACTCTTTAAAATACTGCCTGAAAAACAGGCCTGCCTGATACACAGCTCCCACAACACAGTGCAGACACACACTTATGGTATATTACATGGTTAAGCAATGTGATGTCTAACAATTTTTTTTTTGGCTCTTCAGAATTACTTATCTAATCCCCTAATTAAAAATACAAAATTCTGTTTGAATACACCACATACTGAGATAAATCTGTGAAGCAGGGGACCAATAAATTTGAATACACTTTAATTGTAAGAAGAAAACACAATTTAATTGTTAATAATCAGGTTAAACCAGAGTTTAAACAAATAGGGCTGCTCCTGTAATTTACTGAAAAAACCTTTACAATGCATTACTATCCTCAAGAATTAGGACAGAACATTCGTTAGCAGAAAAAGTTTCTAAATATGTACACATATCAATAGTGACAAGACACAGCATTCTTATCTAGTAAAAAAAAATTACACAAGAAAACTTAAACTTCTCACTTACAGAGAGAAGTAGACAAACTGCCAATCAAATATCCAAAAGTCACATTTTTATCACATCAAATAAAAAAATTAATGTTCAATTTCTACCTGTTTTTTTTCCCACTTATTTTATCATGTTTAAACAGCTTAGATACTGTTAAGCTACTAGTTAAGCTACTGTTAAGAATATGAGTACATGGACATATTTAGGTATTTTTACAAGAAGTCCAAAATGAACTAGTCAGTCAAAACATTGTTAAGTATCAGTCTTTGGTTTGCAGATTTCACATACAGGCAACATGTAATTCCTTATTCCAAACAACATTTAATGCCTACGATGCAAAGTGACGTGAGCAATTTTAAATTACTTCGTATGTTTTAATCATGAACACCACATAAAATTGTTATTTTAAAGAACGGTATAATTGAAAATTTAGGTTAACTTTCAATCATAGACAATCTTCTGTTCTAAAGCTTTTTTCTTGAGACAGAACTTATTTATGCTCTGAATATCTTGATGAGCTCTTAGAAATCAGTTTTCCCCTAAATCTCTATTAATAAAAGGTAAATCTATACTTTTACTGTTATTTTATATAGAGCAAATAATCAGGAGAAATGGGCAAATTAAGTCAATCATTTAAATACGTATACCAAAACATCCAACAGCAATTCTCAATGTAGAGTCTCAGAGGGTATACATGGTCTAACTCATTTTTATAATAATCCTCAACATGTTGTTTCCCTTTTTCACCGCATTGGTGTTGGCACTGATGGTTCAAGTGCAAAAGTGGTAAAAACCCCCGGTATCTGTGTGCATTAAGGCAGCAACACTTGTACCAGTATTGTTGCATCCTTTACCACACTTTAAACTCACAGTTTAGAGATAAAAAGGTCCGTTTCACTAAACTGTCCCTGATGAAGTAGGAACAGTCTAATTTTTTTTTAATCTCCACCCTAGACTACATTTTTTAAAATATTATATGAGATAAAAATGGAAACTATGCATAAAGCATTTCTGCAACAAATGAAAGTGATGATTGTCTCCAGGAAAAGCACTCATACTTTTGAGTTGCAGTTGAACTGGCTGGTTTTGTGGAAGACTATTTTTACTTGAAAGATCCACTGACAGACAGGCTATGGTATTCCAACAGGAGTATTTGGCAAACATTTTCTGGGAAATGAGCAAAGCGAGCCAGTCACTCAAGAAAAACAACTAAAACTGTTGTCAATGACAAAATTCAAGCTTTAGTGCAAAAAAATAGAGTTTTATAAAACTTGTATCCATCACAATGAGTTTAACAGATTCCCAATACTTAAAAAATTTTCTCATGAGACTGGTAGTCATATTAATGTATCTGATTTTTCTAAAGCGTCAACATTTACAAGCTCTATTTAACTCAGTACATCAAATTTTCCAAATATGCAATGCAGGATGTTATAAAATCATGCACGAGTAAAAAAGTCATTCAAAGTGCAAGACAGACCAGTAGATTTTTCAAATAGACTATCAAAGTTCAATGCTAGGTTTTCAGATTCAACATTATAACTAATCTTAAGAAACTGGTATTAAGTTTTGTTGTAATATCAAAGAAGGATAGCCACAATTATCTGGAAACATTATTAAAATGCTTTTTCTCTTCCAAATACCCATCTATGTGAAAATGGATTTTCCTTATATACTTTAACCAAAACAACATATTCACAATAGATTGGATGCAAGCACAATCTTAAAAGTTCAGCTGTCTTATATTAAGCATCCTATTAAAGACATTTGGGAAAAAATACAAGAAAATAAAATGGAATAAAGTGGCATTGATTTTTTTTTAACTTTGGACATTTTTAAGAAAAATATTTTATGTTAAATGCAATGGATTACTATTACACTTAATGAACATTTTTAAATGTCTAAGTCCTCATGCAATAAGTATCAATGGGTATAATTTTTATACGCAAAAGCTCTTTGTGGTTTTCGATAATTTCAGACTGTGAAGTGGTCCCAGGACTGAAAAGCTCAGGAACGCCTGTTCTATAGTGTTATGAACATAGGGCTAACCTTAAGAAAATGCAGCCTAGAGATGGCCTGATTCATGCATTTCATCTTTAACCACCTTAAATCAAATAACTAAGATATTAGATTATTTTTAGACTCTGCCATGAGTCTCTATTACATCTGAAACCTAGCAAAATAACAGCACATTTCAAAATTTCATATTCTCTATTTCATCTTCAACCATTCACGTTCTATAGCAGGCCTTATCATGCAATATGATTGGGTTTTCACTTCAGCAAGAGCACTAATGTGCTACTTCCTTCGGGACAATTTATCCCTTGATTTGATGACCTACTTAGGTATTTGTCTCTATCTGCATTTTATAGGCCTGCTTCCTTCTCAATTCTTTACGAAAAGCTTTTTTTTCAAAAATTTTTTTACTGTTTAACTATTTCTGAGAGAGAGAGAGAGAGAGAGAGTGTCACGGAATCCAAAGCAGGCTCCAGGCTCTGAACTCCAAGCTGTCAGCGCAGAGCTCAACGCGGGATTCGAACCCACAGACCATGAGATCATGACCTGAGCCGAAGTCAGATGCTCAACCGAGTGGACACCCAGGCACCCCCTTACAAAAAAGCATTTTTAAATGGAAAGTGTCTGAAAATGTTACCAATAGAAAATACGGCCTTGATTCATCTTAACCTTATACTCTAGTCATTTGGGGGCATTTTCAGTTCAGGTATGTATACCATGATATACAGTTTACATACATCACACCAGATGCCCTTGGGGCAGATACCCCTTGAACCCCAGAAGTATGGTAATCAATCTCCCTTTCTCTGGTCTCTCAGCAATTCACTTTAACAATATCTTCATTGTCATCCTCATCTCTAATCTCTGTATCCTGGTACCTTATGCTATACTTTGGACACAGGCTTGGCTTCCAATAAAACTTTGTTACTGATAGTCTTTACCATCAGTCAGATAATATCTCAATCATACTATATGCATTTCAACCTCTGAACCTTTGCTCCTTCATTTCCCAGCAAATGGAAGGCCTTCTTGACTCCATTTTCAAACATTAACCATCTGTCAAAGCACATTAAGAGACATTTTTCATTTCCCAGTCCTTCTGAGCTCCTACGGCCCAGTACACAGTTGATATTCAGCCACATATCAGAAGTTCCTAACTCACCAGAGGGTGAAAGCGCAAAGGTCTTTCAAAGCCTCTTAAGAACTTAAGTTATATATTTTTACCATATTGATGGTTCAAAAATGGTAATGGGGGAGGGGTTAGCTAAAGATGAGACTATAACTCTTTAGGGTAAGCCCAAAAGTTTACTATTTCAATATATTTGAACACCTGCTGTATTTCAGGTGTTTTTGTGTGTATATTAAAATGCTAATATGAATTTAACAATCTCCATGGATAACTGTTTCTATGAGAAGAGAGGTTAAGGAGTTCATCTTTCACGGCCTGGAACTTGCTGGGCTGTGGGAAAAGGACTACCTATATCTAAGCCAGAGTGATGGTCTCTATCACCAATGTCTAGAAAAGTCTGGTCTGGGCTTTCTGTCAGGTAAGGGCTTTTTTGTTCTGAGGACCTCAAAGATTGTCTCACCAACTTTGCTTTCACTTTTGCCATTACTATCCATCAATGCCTTAATGTGCAAATCAGATCCCCCATTACCTCACAGTAGTCAGGACAAAGAGATCACACAGCCCTCCAGATAATCTGATAGGTTTTGCTACTGAGAGACACTAAGAGGCTCACTTTTATTACCAGTCCCATTCAAGTTTACCCTCAAGACAGTAATTATTTGCTCCCAAGATAACAAGAGAATATTCAGAATAACTACTCAAAGTCCAGGTAACTGAACTAAGCACAGGCAGCCCTGAGTTGTTGGAAGGGAGTAGAAAGAACCATTACATGAGAGACAAAGTAGCAATTTTTACTTGACGAAGGGACAGATCCTAGTACCAGAAAGTAAGAAGTTTATCTGAGGAGCCAAGACAGTGCAGGAACACAGTGCCACAGTCCTGACCATCCAGAAACAGACTGGAAGAGATCCACTTCATCAGCCTTCAGCACATCTGAACTCACTATCAGCATATCTTCCTGGGGCCAGAGTTGGCACTCCTGCAGTTAAGGGA
Source organism: Cryptoprocta ferox (assembly GCA_028646485.1). Taxonomy (NCBI): domain Eukaryota; kingdom Metazoa; phylum Chordata; class Mammalia; order Carnivora; family Eupleridae; genus Cryptoprocta; species Cryptoprocta ferox. Next base: position 57,654,238 of record CM053578.1, read on the forward strand.
TGACTGTGTGTGTGTGGGAGGAAGGGAGAAAAATTGTCAGAAGCTACATATACTTAACATACAAAAGCATACACATTTACAATAGCCAAGATATGGAAACAACCTAAATGTCCATCAATGGTTGAATATAAAGAAAATGTGATATACACACACACAGTGGAATATTGCTCAGCCATAAAAATAAGCAATCTTGCCATTTGTGACAACAGGGATGGATCTTGGGGGCATTGTAGTAAGAAGGAAATGTCAAAAAAAGACAAATACCACGGAATCCCACTTATGTGTGGAATTTAACAAACAAAAACAAATAAACAAAATAGAAAAACTGAGCTCATAGATACAAGGAACAGACTGATGATTACCAGAGGTGGGGGGTGGGGGGTGGGCAAAACGGGTAGAGGTAGTCAAAAGTTACAAACTCCCAGCTATAAAATAAGTAAGTGTTGGGGATGTAACATACAGCATGGTGACTACAGTAGGTAATACTATACTGCATATTTGGAAGTTGCAGACAGTATATCTTGTAGGTTCTCATCACAAAAGACAATTTGTAATTATGTATGGTGATGGATATTAACTTACTGTGGTGATCATTTCAGAATATATATACAAATATCCAATCATTCCATCCTATGCCTGAAATTTATAGGCTATGTGCCGATTACATGTAAATAAACAAATACACATAATTTGAGATTTTTAAAAATATTTGTAAATATTTATTTATATGATGAGGATGTGCAGACCTAGACTTAGTGGAGACAAAGGAAAGTAATATACAATTTTAATATAGCTTATCATGGTTATATTTAAAAAATCCAATTTAATATTTAAGCCAAAGTTCATGTTTATTTTTAATATGCTAGGCACATAGGGGATAAGACCCTTATTTCATTTCCACCATTAACAGCATATAATTGACAAACATGTTTGGTTTCTGTTTTGTTCTTAGCATTCAAAAACTCTGGCTAAGTAAACCCAGCGAGAATTGATTCACTAAGAAAAAAAAATTATGATGAAATTACCTATACAATGTAGTCAATTTCCTAACTTCCTCATTTACTTTCAGCTGGACTTAGGCAAATATGTAAAGAACAAATTTAAGTGTTAGTACATAGACAGACACAAATACACACACACACACACACACACACACACACACTCACTCTATAAATTATGCTGGTCAGTTAATACCATTTAGGCTCCTATTCACACAAAATACCATCTTCTACCTATACTTGAAGTAAAAAAAAAATTAAAGCTATTTTGGAGTCAAAATTGGAATTTAATTTTTTTCCTGAAAAATTTTAAATTAATTCAGAATCCAATATGAAAATAAGCTAAATATTTGACCACAGTGTCCTATATATATATTTCATGCAAGTATGTTCCTACTGAAAAGGAGTTTTATAATAGTTTCTTCTCTATGCATTTCATAATATATTTTCTACCATATAGTAAGGATGATGATAGACAAAATTAAGGATAAAAGTAAGAAATTGTTACCTGATAGTGTAAAAATTTTAAAGAAAACTTAAATACTCTAGATCAAGCATATTATATATTTAGCTACACTATATAACATGTAACGAAAGCAAAATAGCTTATGGGATTACAGCAAGCCATCTCCTCTGTGCTGTAATACTACTGTCAGGCTTTTTTTAGAAAGATAAATTTGATATCAATACGATGTGACACAACTGCATCAAACCTTAATTTCACTCACAGTAAGAAGTCACAGGATTAAATAACACTGTGCAGTCTTTTAGAAAAGTTTATTGCTTCCAGATGGATTCAAGTTTCCTTTCAGCCCTGATTACATCTAATATGCACAGGGTGCCAACATTATAAAGGACAGAGTCAAAAATATCATTTATATAGATCGCAAGGGGAGGGGTGCAGGAACTTTGGCTCCCAAATAGATTGTTATTTCTTAAAACAGGTCCTGGCTAGCACGTACATTGAATAACAATAATAACAATAATAAAACACCATACTTGTAAATAAATGTCTTGAATAATGGCTGTCCCATAGAAAAACACATAGATACAACAAAGTATACAGAAAATGACTCCTAGCTCAAGCCGCATGCTCCCTGCCCCCATGTTGGGTTGCGCCATGTGTCACACCGCATGAGGCTTGCTACCAAGATGTCCACCTGTGCCTCTGTGGCAGGAGTGGCATCCATGTTTATTTCATTTAATAGCACTGTTGAATATACAGATCATCAAAAATACTATCTAAAGGCATGTTTGCTAAGTTTAAGGCTGCAAGTAAATTACTGCTTGTCTTTAAAATAGTATTTTCTTACACAACTTCAGTAGTAAATAAAATCTTCTCTGTAAAACTCAAAGAAAGCTCTCTCCATAATGTGATTAAAAAATAAAATCACAGCTGCTCTATCTAGTCTGTGAGAGAAAAGCAATAAAAATTCATAATTGAAGAATGATTTCAGTCTGTAGATCAGGGGCCAACTTTTTAAAATACAGTAAAACTCCAATAACATTTCCATTTTCTCATTTTCTTAAATTCAATTTTTCCAATATTCTGAAAAAGTCATACAAATTACAAATCTGATTGAATATAAATGTTAAAAAATTTATTATGTATCCTTCAAAAACAGATTAGCAATTTAAATAAAACTATGGTCTCAAAGCACAAAAGAAGAAAAAAATAATTCATTTCTTAAAGCATATAAAAATCTTTCCTCCTGGAGTACCACTGGGAAAAGTCATACTAAAATAATTCCACTCATACCTAACTTTCTTCTATGGATATTCAACCAAAACTAAGACAAATATTACTGCACTTTATTACATTTTCTATAGAGAAATAATTTCCTTTATATAAGGTATATAATGAATAATTAAATTTGCAGATAATTTTAACAGAAGTTATTCACTCTTATTTTCAATTTTATAAGTGATACTTAAAATGGAGGAATATTAAAATTTTTAATTTTAATTGGATTAAAATAGTGGCAATATCCTTGATCAGTTCCTTGAAATGCTCGAAGACACAGGGTGATCAGAAAAGGATCAAGTTATACTAAAAAGGAATTTAAAGTTACATACCAAATCAATAACAGATCAATGAAACAGGGTCGAACCGATTAGGATACCTGGCACTAGAGTACATGATGGGTTTTGTATTAGCAGATGACTCATCCATTAGGAATGTCTGATATTCTAAATACTAATATGTATTTGAGGGGCACCTGGGTGACTCAGTCGGTTAAGCATCCGACTTTGGTTCAGGTCATGATCTCGTAGTTCGTGGGTTCAAGGCCTGCATTCAGCCCTGTGCTGACAGCTCAGAGCCCAGAGCCTTCTTCAGATTCTGTGTCTCCCTCTCTCTCTGCCCCATCCTGGCTCATACTCTGTCTCTGTCTCTCTCTCTCTCTCTCTCGCTCTCAAATATATAAATAAATAAATAAAACCTTTAAAAAAACCTATATGTATTTGAACCATCACTAATCAAATAGTATTTTGTTTTCAACAAGGGTTATTCTTAAACTGGTCATACAGTCTTCTAAATAACACATATTTGAGTGAAAATTTATTTCAGCTTTATTCCTTCTTTCAATAATTGTCAACTGGACACTTTCCACATGCCAGATTTGTTCTACAAAGCCAATCTTCTTAGAGATCTTCCCTGACTACCCAATAACTAATCCTTGAATAAAGATTGAAAAAAATATATAAGGAAACAAGCCATGTAAATATAGATTTAGAATCTCTCATCTTCAATTCCAAAATTCCCAAAGCTCTGAAAATTGTACATTTTTTCTTAATCATTTGGGAGCAAAACCTGAGCTGACCTCATTTTGTAGCAAAAGTGGACCCAAACTAACAATGGCATTTTAAGTCTTTATCCCACTTAGCATGGATATTCCTCCTGTTGCATTCAGATTTTTTTTTTATTTTTTAAGTTTATTTGAGAGAGAGAGAGAGAGAGAGACAGAGAGAGAGAGAGAGAATGAGTGGGAGAGGGACAGAGAGAGAGAGGGAGACACAGAATCTGAAGCAGGCTCCAGGCTCCAAGCTGTCAGCACAGAGCCTGATGCAGGGTTCAAACTCACAAGCTGTGAGATCATGACCTGAGCTGAAGTCAGACACTTAACTGACCGAGCCACCCAGGTGCCCTCAGAAATTAATATTCAATTATGGGATGCTACCTGAGGCTCATTTTGGGTGTCACATACACATAAAATATACGCCCTACATTAGCTTTCTAAAATTAGTAAACATCTGAATTTTAAGATATAGCTGGTTCCAAATGTTTCTGGGCAAAGGGAACAGTAAGTAACCCAATACTCCAGGTCAGAAATGGTATCTCTTACTAACATGGTGGCAGTGATGCTGCTCAATTTTGGATATATTTCATAGGAAGAGGCCACTGGATTTGTTGATGGACTGGATGTAGAGAGATAAGGAGTAGAACATTTCCATTTCTAGCACATTTCCAAGTGTTTTTGGCTTGAGCAACTAGAAGGATGAAATCTTCACATACTGAGATGGGAAGATCCATAGACGTGTGTACCTGTAGGTTGTAGGAGGTAATATGGGGATTATTTTAGAATATGCTAAGGTTGAGAAATCTATTAGACTTTTAAGTATATTGAAGTAGGCAGTAAGGTTTATAAAATCTGGAGTCCTGAGATGATGTCTGGACTACAGATATAAATTTGAAACTCATCAGCATTTAAATAGTATTATAAGCCACAAACTAGAGAAGTCTGAACCAGAGGGAGAGAGTGAAAAACAGACAATAAAAGGTCAGGGGACAGATATGGGAAAATGAGGACAGCTATGAATAGAAACTGATGAGGAACAGGCCAGTGGTACAGAAGAGAACCAAAAGAGTGACATCACATCCTAGAAGGTCAGTAGAGAAGATTGTAGAGAAAGAGCACTGTGATATTTTAAAACTCTGTCCATAGGTCAAGATGGATGAGTACTGACTTTGACAAACGAGCTGTAGACTGATGGGAGTCAAAAAGCCGATCATAGAAGATTCAAGAAAAAAATGAGAAACTAAGTGGAGACAGTGAATGTATAATTAGTCTAGGTAGACTAATAAATCAGGGTGCGTGGGAAGGGCCAAAGAAATGGGACCAAGTGCTCTACATGGATTATCTTAATTAATCCTCATCATAGTTCTATAAGGTGGAAATTATCTCATTTTATAGATGAAGATGTGCAAATTAAGATAAGTAGTGCGCCAAGGATTTAATGAAAATGCTAGATTCCGATTTCCAAGCATATGTGATTATCAAAGCTCATCCTCCTAGCACTGTGCAGCTTCCTATGAATTCACCATACAAATATTGAGAAAATGGCATCATCTTCCCAGAAAGGACACTGGTGTAGGAATTAGGAGACGTTAATTGTAGTCCTAGCTTGGTCACCAGTCTTGAGGCTATTCCCTTAACTTTTAAGCTTGATAGCTCATTCCTAAAATCAGGAGATTGGAATAGATTCATTTATTCATTCAGAGAATATTTATTCAGTCTTTATTTGTTGACCACTATTCTAGGTGTTAAACAGTGGTTTAAAAAAAAAAAGGCAAGGGGCACCTGGGTGGCTCAGTTGGTTGAGCGTCTGACTTGGCTCAGGTCATGATCTCACGGTCCATGAGTTCGAGCCCCGCATCAGGTTCTGTGCTGGCAGCTCGGAGCCTGGAGCCTGCTTCAGATTCTATGTCTCCCTCTCTCTCTCTCTCTCTCTCTGCTTTTCCCCTGCTCACACTCTGTCTGTCTCTCTCTTAAATAAAAATAAACATTAAAAAAATTAAAAAGGCAAGAACTAACCCTGTGGTAAGGAAGATGACAAATATTCCATTTAATGTTTCTTTCAGCTCTAAAATGCTTTAATAGTTGTTTGATGAATATTAATAGACAAATTTCACTCTAGGCTAGTGTCAAGAGGCTTATGTTTATTGTATTACTAAAACCCCACAGCACTGTAAGCTGGGTATTGTTCTTATGTCCTGTTTTACAAAAGGTGGGGAGGGAGATAAGCTGAGAGCTTAAATAACCTGTACCACAGTCACACAGAAGTGACAAAGCTTAAATTCTAACAGTACTACTCCAGAAATCCATCCTTTAGTCACTCTCAATAGTGTGATAAGTTACTATTATTATATTTTATTTTAGGGGCACCTGCCTGGCTCAAGTGGGAAGAGGGGGTGACTTGTTGATCTTAGGGTCATGAGTTAGAGCCTCATGTTGAGTGTAGAGATTACTTAAAAAAATAAAATCTTAAAAAATTTTTAAGTTTATTGGTGTTTAACTTTCCTGTTATTTTACTTTTCTGGATGGGTCTCTAAATATTCAAAAGGGGAAACAGTGAGGAATAAAAGAAAAAAGACAATGAAAATACGGAAGTAGAAGTGAATAGCGACATAAAGTCAAAAGAAAACCAAAGCACTACAGTATCATGAACAAAAACGAGGTCTGGAAGGCACAAGAGAAAGAGAGCAACAGCCCTTCAGATGGTAGCTCACCAGACACCATAGGCCTAACTGTACAGGACAACAGACAGGCCTTGTCAACCACGGCTCCAGAGTTGCTCTTACAGAGAGGTGTGGCTTTTCCTATTCTCTTTCCAAATCACTCAGACATGTTGTCCATTTATCAACCCTACTGAGAATCAACATTTCCAATAAACCTAACAAATACATCCTCTAAAATATTTCCAGAAAGGAGCCCTAGATACTTTCTCATACTTTTTGTTACAACCACATTAAAAAGGAAAAAAGCTCTTGAGGAAGCTCTTACAGGAAACAGAAGAAGAAAGGAGGCAGAGATCAATCACCTGGTCTGACTACAACTGAGGCCACCCTGGGATTTTCAGCAAAGGTCTAGGATTGAGCCCCTCCTTTTACATCAGGGACCTTCAGCCAGGACCAGGTACACAGGGAACCCTCTGTAGCCATTTTGTTTTTCCTAGCTTTCAACATAGAATGGTGATATTAGAGTAACTGGGTTTCTCATTTTCAGAATGATTCTTAGAGCTAGTACTTTCCCTAGTATTGGTTTATAAATTTTAGAGACAGGAAATAATCATCTATTGAGTGTCAAATTTTGAGTAGCTACTATATGCCAGGTATTTTCTGAACTAGTGATTGAAGGATGATTAGATAGGGTCCTTTTCCTGTAGCAGTTTAGTATATTGGGGAATGAAAGCACACTGGGTAACTAACCATCATGGGGAACTTCACCAGATTATTTCCAAATTACTCCTTCATAAAAGGACAGTGGGACCCACTGGAGATTCTAAGAAACAACAACCCAATCTGTTTCTCTATTTGTCATCCTAGTTTTCTATCTAGAGTACCCTTTCAACAGAGCATTCAGATTCATTCATGAGCTCTAGAGGCCCTCTTTAAAAATTGTCTGCATTAAAAGGTAAAATTAGAACTAAATTTCCCTCTGAGAAACATGCTTTTATGTTTTCCCTTATATATTCTTCATTTGTTGAATTTCTACGTGGAGTACAATGTATACATACAATCAGAAAAAAACCAACATTTCAAACCTGTAGTTTTTACATTGCCTGAAATTAGTTCTCCATTCCAAATGTTTCTGTTCTTCATTAACTTCTATGAGGCAGCTAAGAATGGTTGACTAGAGAGGAAAATATTATATTCAGAGGCTCAGCTATTTCCCAAGTTCTCAGTAGGTATAAAGTTAATATTAAGTAATAAAACTCTCTTTCCCAAATTACCTTACTATACATATATTCTGTTAAGGTCCCATCACCATGCAAAGCAGCAGCTAGTTCTTGCTGTAAGTAGCATGGCACAGAGAATGGCTAGGGACTCAGACACTCCATCTCATTTGACTCTAAATTATCTTCAGGTTATGGTGAGAATTAAAAAAAGATAGGCATCCCTGTTTCTGGATTTTAGAGACCAAACAGACCCTCAGAGAGGTAAAGGGGCTTATCAATGACAGGTGAAAATGGGAGAGCCTTAACTGCAACCTAAGACTGGACTTCAAAGCTCATGTTCTTTTCTTCTGTTCTAGAATCTAGAAGAACTTGTAAATAACTACACTTGGGTGCCTCAGTCAGTTAAGCGTTGGACTCTTGATCTCAAGTCAGGTCATGATCTCACAGTTCAGGAGATCGAAACCCATGTCTGGCTCTGTGATGACAGCATGGAGCCTGCTTGGGATGCTCTCTCTCCCTCTCCCTCTGCCCCTCCCCCACTAGCATGTGCTCTCTCTCTCAAAATAAACATAAAAAGAAGAACACTGTAATTCCAACAGTATTATTTATTGTGTTTTATAATTAGTCTTTGATATGGTTCATTCCATAGAATGGGTTCACATTTCAGTAGATCTTTAGCTGTTGACCTGAAATCTCAATTTAAAAGCAGCAGTTCAGGTTCTATTAAGACAAAGGTACCAAAGAGAAGCAGCAGAGATATAACCTCTTCTTCAAGTGGCTGGAATCCAGGATCAGCCTATTAGTACCTGTATGACCTTAGAGAAGCTAAAGTTTTCCTCTTCCATTTTCTCATCTATAAAATGCAAGTGATAATAGCCCCTACCCTCAGAGGATTTTTGTGAGGATTCATGGAGTTAACAAGATGCTGGTAACAGTTCCTGGCACATACAATGTGCTATGCAAGTGTTAGCTATTATTACCTGAAATAATTCAACAAACCATTTGCGGTCACCATACCAATGCCTGAATTAGATAAACCAGGAAAACAGCATGAATGACAGACAATAATAGGCAGGAATGATTTGAGTAGGACTCCACCTTACACTTAAAATGCAAAAATGCTCTGGCCTTATTTCAAGTTTACTAAGGTAATTCCAATTAGTAGATAACATCCTTAGTGCCTTCCCTAAAGCGGACTAGGAAACCTTCCTTGGTCAAAGGGTCTACTAAAGCATTTATGGAATAGGTTAGAAGGAGAAAGGTAGGAATTGAGAGTATAGAAAATAGTGGATTTGTGCTCTCTTGCTCTCTAAAAGCAAAAAGAAAAGGAGAAAAGAGAAAAGAAAAGAAAAGAAAAGAAAGAAGGGGCAGATATATTATAAATAATAGGAAGAAATAAAAACTCACTGGAAGTTAACTCACATGTCACCACTACTCTCATTGGTCCTAGTCAGGCACAAGTATTTTCCCAAATACTTTGGGAAATGTATCAGGTTCCGTTTTTATTCATCCTAAAAGGGCTCATGTGCTCCACTCACTACAAAAAGTTCTTCCTTAATTCCACCCCAGGATGGGACAACAGTGTTTTTGAGGAACACTAATGATTATGTTTTGTGCCACAGAAATTTGATTACAATCACCTGGTTTTATCATCTTGCAGCTTTTCGTGATTCCTGGATTTTGTTATGGAAACATGCAGGCTGTGATGAGAAGGAAAATCTTCACACACTCTATGACTGGAGAGAAATGCTAGACACAAGGGCAAACCACCCCTGAAATGTGCTGTTTTCCTGACTCACCATTTCAGCTCCTCAACAGATGTGAAAACTATGCCATAGCAACAGTTTACAGGTGAAGGACCTGCTAAGAATTTGAGAATAGGTGACAGCATATCTAAATGATCATCAGTAACAGCAAAATACATGCCCATGCCCAATATACACAAGATCCATAGCATGATTATTTCAGAATGTTCTAAGTCTGCCTTTAAGGTTTCATTTGTGTTCAAAATCTTTTTTTGGAGGAGGGGGGGAAGTAAACAACTCTGCACTTAGACAACCTTGGTGCTAACTGGGGATTTAGAACACAATTATTGACAAACTCTTATTTAAAAAAGCTTCAGACCAGGGTGCCTGGGTGGCTCAGTCAGTTAAGTGTCCCACTCTTGATTTCAGCTCAAGTCATGTTCTCACAGTTTATGGGTTCAAGCCCTGCATCAGGCTCTGTGCTGACATTGCAAAGCCTGCTTCAGATTCTCTCGCTCTTCCTCTCTCTCTCTCTCTCTCCCTCCCTCCCACACTCCCTCTCTCTCAAAATAAACTCAAACTAAAAAGTTTCAGACCAAAAACCAACACCATCAACTTCTGAAGTTTTTGTAAGGACTTCTACAACTTTGTAGCTGTCTATTTAAGAAACATTGGATACAGTGGTTCTCCAACTGAGTGTCAGGTAATTCTAGATCGTCCATGACAGGACCTAAGCAGTTCTGCTTTGCTTTATCTATTGGGGGAAGGGAGAGCGGGTGCTTTAAGATGGCCTTATAATGAAGAGACCAAAATTATAGAAACACTGAGTTAGTATGGTTGTTGGTTCAACTAACTAAGGACCTTACAGTGCCCAATTGGTTTCAGAGAGTTACCTGGGTGCTTGAAGATTTGAGACCAATTTACTTATTTAAAATAGTCTATTTTCGGGGCACCTGGGCAGCTCAGTCGGTTAAGCGTCTGACTTCGGCTCAGGTCATGATCTCGCAGTCCGTGAGTTCGAGCCCCACATCAGGCTCTGTGCTGACAGCTCAGAGCCTGGAGCCTGCTTCAGATCCTGTCTCTTTCTCTCTCTGCCCCTACCCCATTTGAGCTCTGTCTCTCAAAAATGAATAAATGTTAAAAAAAAAATTTTTTTAATAAAAAAATAAAATAGTCTATTTTCATTGGGCATTTAAAAAAGGGCAGTAACCTTATAGAGACATGGTCAAAAAACCAGTATTATCAAGATTTGGAATACTGGAAATCTTTCCTAAAGAGTTGTAATAATTTTCCAAAAAAAAGAAGTGAGAAAGAAAAAAGAAAAAAAATTGAGGGTTTTTGCTGCTCCTTAAAGGTATAGATGAGCTAAAGTTTACACAAGTTCATTTTCCTTTTAATGTATTTTAGAATTATATTATTTTTCCAATGCATGGATGCTGTTACCAACTACATAAGATTATTATAATCTATCCCAGGTAATTACTGCTGAGATCAGCAATTTAATGCCCTTTGTTTGCCAAATTTTTGTTTTCCCAAGAACCAATTCCACTCTATAAAGATGTGTTTCCAGGATACATATAATTATGCTGGGTGTAACATCTGTCGCTTTGCATGTTCAGAGCCTTACCAAACCAAAGTAAGGGACACGCTTGTATGTCAACCTTAGGGAGAATGATTCAAGTTTTAAAAGCTTAAATACACAGAAGAATTTTTTAAGCAGTATTTATCAAAAGTAAAAGCTATTTCTAATTTAAAGATTACAAATAGAATTAATTCATTTCCGTCCTTAGATTTTAATATAGCTATATCATTTTTAAATATTATTTAATAATCATGAGTTATCTTTACTATGATTTCATATAGAAATCTTAGTTGAATTTTCTACTTATCTTTCAGAAGTGGACCATCTAACAACAACAACAAAAGCAACCTATAATCAAGGACAGAAGAAAAAATAATGCTGGTGACCTCTTTTCTATATTTCACCCTTTAATAGCACAGTGGATTTAGATAACAGACAGGACAGTGTTGCAGTTTCAAATGTAGGTCAGTATTTTGATTGCACCACAAAAGTGAATTGTTTGAACTTGAAGAAAGCAGGACAATATTGACCCGAATCACTTCTCTGCATACCTTTTAAGGTTGCCCAACCATTGGATAATCCTGAGAATTTTTCAATGTGCAAGATATTTATTGGCAAGATGTTCCAGAAAGATAGAGATGGTGAGCATTGATTTCAGTACCAAATCTGAAATGAACCCTTAATGGGAGTAAAACAAATCAGACAGTCATCTCTCACCAAACATTTGTAATCACACACCAAAAATTCAAGTTAGGAGTTTAGCACACTTTCACAAAAATTTAGTAGGTCAAGCAAACTCCTGACTGTGTTTGTGGTACTCAAATGTATTTCACTATCTTTTAAGAGCTGCTACTATAGAACTAAAAGATTACTATTTGGGCTGCATTTAGACTGATTAGAATGCCCAAATTCAGAGATTTAGAGTTGAGGAAACCTACTTTAAAAGAATCATTTTAGGGGCACCTGCGTGGCTCAGTCAGTTAAGCATCCGGCTTCGGCTCAGGTCATGATCTCATGGTTCGTGGGTTCGAGCCCCGCGTCAGGCTCTGTGCTGACAGCTAGCTCAGAGCCTGGAGCCTGCTTTGGATTCTGTGTCTCCCTCTCTCTCTGACCCTCCCCTGCTTGTGCTGTCTCTGTCTCTCAAAAATAAATAAAAAAAACATTTTAAAAAAATTTTAAAAAAAAGAACTATTTTAATATGGCTGATGCTAACAATTATTACTTCTTAGTCTTATATACAGTGTGAAAGTAACCATACGTTAACCATTATATTAAAATTCAAAAAGAAGCAAAAAAAAAAATACCTCTCACTGTTAACAGCAATCTCGAAGAGGGGATAAATTGACTTCCAGGGTTGGAAAAGATGTAGCTAAATGAATAAATCCACCTGTTACGGACTGAATTATGTCCCCTGACTCCAAAATCCAGATGTTGAAGCCCTAACCCCCAATGTGACTGTATTTGAAGATAAGGCATTTAATGAGTAATTAAGGTTAACTTAGGTCATAAGGGTGGTACCCTAACCTGATAGGACAGGTATCCTTATGAGAAGAGCAAGAAACCAAGCTCTCTCTTTTCCCCTGTGTGCACAGAAGGCAGGTCACGCGAGGGCACAGGGAAAAAGAAGAAATGAAAAGCTAAGGAAGGATGGGGTATCGGCCTGCCAGGGCTGCCATAACAAAGCACTGCATGCTGGGTGACCTTTTGTCTTATCACCATATCAAGCAAATTATGACAGAGAAACTGATCAAATGTCTTTTCCTTCTATATTCTAATATTTCTAAGCAGGAACACTAAAGAATACCCAATGTTAAAAGAAGAAAAAGCTTTACTTGCCTCACTTTATCATTAGTTAGAATACCAGACTTACACGAAGAAGACACGATTTTAGGTGAGAATTCATCAAAATATCAAGTGATACAATCTGGCCCAGAGAAGGCAGGTGAAGTTAAGTGAGAAATGTGTATAAGCTTTGAAAGTATCATTTACAATTGTTTCTCATGTTGACTCTCTGCAGCATTAAATAGAAAATCTTTCAAAAGACCTTGATATTTTTGCTCCCACCAGAACTAGAACCAGTGCCTCTTTGAGTTTCCAAACCCAGGCGGGATGAGCACAGCTATGCCTGGGAACTTGGGATCAAGACTGACCCACAATTAAATGGAGAGACAGGGCAGTCTGAAAAGATCCATCAAAGCCCAGAAATGATCAACTAGAAAAATGGCCCTTCGTCTGCTTCACACTTCACTCCCTGCAGCTGCCAGTTACTGCTGCCCCTAACACGGCCTATTCCTGAGAGCTTGAATTTGGATTTAAGGGGCTAAAGGGACAGCTTTAAGAAGGTCCCATATGGAGGAATACGTTGCCTCAAGCAAAATACTCCCCCTTCTTATACCACTCACCCTAATGTTTGTCCTCCCCCAGGCTCCCACATGATTTAAGAGTTTTAGAAAAGGGCTCTGGAGTATGCAGACAAAAAGAGAAGAGAAAAGGGAACAGAGCTTTTTCTGTGAATTTTTCTCAAGTTACAACTTCTGGACATTTACATCTTGCTTTTCCTCTGTATCACTTAAACCTTAACCATTTTTAAGTGAAACCATTTTCAGACATTGAAATACCTTTTTGGAACAGCATTTATCTGAAGAAATATACAATACTAAATTTGGTGTTTTAAGGGCAGGGTTGAAAAAATTATGCAAATAAGGAGTTTATTTATATTTGAATAATTTATTGCAAAGATCAACACATCATCTTTCAGAAGTATTTCCACCACCTCTGTTGTTCTTAACCAGTTTCTGGATCTTTCCCCTTCCCAAATATAAAGTAAGTTCCTCACCTTAAATTATTTTCTATTTTTTACATGATTTTCTATATCATCCATAAACCTTGAGAGGTGTTAATAAAATTCAGTGGTTATGAGAACTATTTAATCTAGAAATATGTATTATCCTAAGACACCATTAGATTTATTCTCATCTATAGGGATCAGGGAAACAAATGAAAGAAATCCAATTATTTAAGACAGTAATCCTTTAACACTGGGATTTTGTTTTAATTATGAAGAGTGTGTCTTATTAAAAACAAAACAAAGCCTTGTCCTTCAAGGGAGAAACCTCATGTTTCTCTAGTGAACATGCATTCAAGATTTCCTAAAGAATGCATCAACAAATTAATTTTTCTCTTCTTCCATTTCCCAAGATATAACTGACTTCTTAAAAAAGAGCATCAAGTAAACAATTATGGGCCCACCTGCTCATGATGTCATACCAGGCACCATACAATGTTAATGGAAATGTGCTTAATTCTGCTTCCCCTCTTCCACCTCACCATGATCATACAGATAAAATTCCCTGGACTAAAAACTAATGACAACAAAAAGCGTAGGCAGTAATAAGTACGTAAAGGAAAACCACTAAACAGTCTCTATATAAAATATGACTCCAGATATATGCAGTAGCTGAAAACCATGAACATCCCCTATCCCTATGGTTCCTCCAATGTCTTGCATAGGATAGGGGGAACAGAGGCATGGAAGCTAGGACTTAAAGTAAATGGCCTGCTCTAGAAGAGGCAAGAAATGTCACTGGGGACTTCCCTTAGATGGTCCAATACCCATCCTACCCAGAGGTAAACTAAACCATAATTTGGGGGAATTATACTCCCCTTCGGGTCTAGGCCACTAGCTCACTTAAATGGTTGAGCCTTGGGCCCAGAAGGCTGAGGGAAATCCCTCTTTCTCAAGGGACATTGAGGCCCTTGCCTCTCCTATTTCAGGCCTAAAAGAAAGCTGCTTAGGCACTCAACACAGCCTTGCTCAGTATTACCACTGAAACTGAAGCTTTCAGTAACCCTTTCACCAGTCACAGAACCAAGTTTTGGCGTAAAAAGCACACAGACATCACCAAGGCCAAAGATGAGCCACAGCAGGGCCAGCGGCTCAGGTAACTGGCAAGGACCTCCACTCGGTTTCAGCCAAGGGATGGCAAGCAGGGGACAGAAGGTTATCCTAATGACATAAGTCACCCAAGGGACAAAGAGAGCCTAAGAGCAGCAAGGGTGACTAAATGAGCACAGAGATGTAAATGAGGACGTGCTTAGAGTCTAAAGGAGTCCAACAGCTGATTCATGGAAAAGAGGAGAAAATAAAAGTAAGCTGTTTTAGTTATTATTTGAACATAGATATCAACTAGGATTAAGACTATTGCCTCATATATATTTACTCTGTTGGGTTTAGATTTGGTGTAAAATGTGTAGGTAAGATAATTTTATAGACAATGTCATCTAATAAAGGGAATTGGAAAAATTCTGTTTATATATTTTTCCACTGGAAAACGTGAATCAATATTTCTATTCAAAGACATTTCTTTTGATGTTTTAAATACAATAAATATACAGCCATATTGCTTTCTTTGAATCAATAGCTAGGTCTTGGGGGGGAAAAAAACAGAAGAAACCAAGAGGAAGCAGAAAAGAAAATTCCAGATAATGGAAATGTGTGGTCTTTGCGTTCTGGTCAGGGTCATACCAAAGTAAAAGAAGGGATCCCACCTATAATAGGATCAATGGCTCATATTCCCTAGAAGTTTTTCTAATATCCTAAAGTAAAGATTTCACAACTTCATAGAAACTTCACTTTCTTTTCCTTTGTCTGCCCTTTTAAACCCATTGAAGATACTAAGAAAGATGAGCAATGAGCACAGACTATGAACTAATGATACGCCACAACTAGTACACATCTTTGTGTACATTTTTGTAAAGCTCAGAGTAATTTCAGAACCATTAGAAAGCAATTTTGGACCTATAATTTTAGATCTTAAAGGATCCACTAAAAGGGCTCTTTTCTAAAAGTATAAATGACAAAAAAGTTAAAACCTCAATCATGAAAAGATATTTTTAAAATAATGTGCATGGGCGGCTTCAGTTTCTTTCTGAATTACGCCATAAATATTATTAACTAATATCAACAGCATAAGAAACGAGAAAGTGAGCCTACTCTAAGGAAATACTGTATATTCACATTAAAAAGTGACTGGCAGGTCAAATTCTAAAAAAGAAACAGTAGATACCACCACAAAACTAGCAGATGTTTCTTGAGGTCATTTGTACAAAAACATAAGCATATGTTAAAGAAATTTGACACTATCATCGAATCAGTTGGTGTCTAAAATAATAGCAGCTCCTTATGGCAATATGGTAATATCCGTATCAAATGCACAACACATTATGTTGCAACAGTATGTGCAGACAAAAGAGCATCAGTGGCAGCAATAATGACCAGTGCTTTCATTAAGGTGGAAAAAATAAAATTAGTGTGTTATACCCAGGTTATAATATCGTTTAAAGGTAAACTGAACATGAAAGACAGGATGTTGAATTTTCAGAGTTTGCATGTAACTGATTTTATTGAGACTCTTATCAAGGCAGAATATTAACCAAATAAAAACACTAAAGTTTTTATAGGAGCCTTCAAGATGGGTTTTCTTACTTCTTCAGGCTACCCAAGAATATAGTGAAGATAGCTCTTATTTTCAAAGCTAATGATAATACCTGATAGTTTAGGACATGAATAGGAATTCTTCAGTTTAAAATCACTAGATTCAACCTGGTGTCCTATAGTCAATATTTAAGCAGTTGGTAACTGCTAGGTCATTATTGTAATGTAAAGCTGCAAATAATTTAGTAAGTGTGTTATCAACCTCAGCCTCAGAAGTCTGAGATCTTCTATGATAGTTCTTTGGAACTAGTCATATTGCCCCAAAGTATACAGTATGCACAATGGATGCTAACTGTTACAGACTAAAGATCTTTGAAAAGTCAAAGCCAAAAGGCACTGCATATCTTTTTATATTAATTGTTGGGACTTACATTATACTGTAGGAAAGTTAAATTTGAAAAAGCTTAGAATTTCAATGACATAGTTTGCATCTAATGCTTCTACATGGAAGAATGAACCTAGCATGCACCTAACAAAGTGTTCAAGTATCAAGAAAATTTGAGTAAAATTAGGCTTACCCATAAGATGTTTCCATGGCATGAAGCCCTGTGACAGATTGGGTTTGGTCCTGTAAAACATTCAAATAACCTGGGAAACGATAGATTTGTCTCTGATTCAGAACCCAGAATACCAAGATATTTTCCCCCAAATATTAGCAATGTTAATTCTAAGAAATGGAAATATGATTTTTAGAGAAAAATTTATTTCTACTTCCAAAATAAGAGATTATATATCAAATCCTATGACAAAAAGTATATCTATATTTTTTAGTATACCCTAAGTAGTTAAATGAAATATTATCTAAAGTAACTGGGTTATGAATGGGATTTTAAAAATGCATTACATCCAAGACTTTAACTCTAAGTTTCTACCTATATAACGAAAACCACAACAAAACACACACTATCTTCCCTTTACATTTCCAATACATGAAAGCATGCCTAAAATACAGGGAAACCAATATATGCTAACAGTTATTCAACTGTTTATTGATCTTATTCCTCCTGCACAGATGGACATAGAAAGTACTTTGAATTATGTGTAATATTCAGTACACTTAAAAGTTTTATGTAGAATGTTATTTGTAGTAGACAAAAAAACTGATTTTTATGAAGTGAATTTTTTTGGAGTTTAAAATGATATATAAAAAGTTCTTTTCTACATACAAAAATTGATGTGTTTAAAATAATTTCACTGATTTTTTCATTTCAATAATACCTAAATATTATGGCTTCATAAAGATCATAACCTATTTCCAGTATTTAATGAATAAGGTTTTCCAAAAATACCTTTACATTTTATTTTTAAGTAGCCTCAACCTAATAAGAAACAGGACACAGATCTTAAGCTTGATAGGGTTCAGCATACAGTCCCTTCAGGAGCCATTTCTCCACCTTATGTATTTTTCAAGCTTTCAATCTCCCTTGTTTGGACATTTTGCTAGTCACCAGCCCAGGGGATGCATAGTACAATACACGTCAAGTAAGACACTTTCTCTTTTGCCCGTCTGAGAATCTTAGTTCAGTATCCATTCCACCATTCAAGTTAAAGATCTTGGTATCACCATTGTTTCTTCCCCTTCCCTCAAGTCCCACATCCTCCACATTCTATCTCTGACAATTTCTCTTCACTTAGCCTCACGTTTCCATTCTCCCTGCCACACACACACTATTTCTGGATCTTCTGGTATACTAGCCAGTGAAATGGGCTCTTCAGTGTACAGCCCATTTAAAATCCGTCCTGATTCCATGACGGTCTTCTCAAAACCCAACCAAATTCACTTACTTTAAAAAAACAAACACTTGATCTCTTCTGACATTCAGACTTTGCTACCCCTTACTCAACCCTTAGGTTAAGGCGCGAACTTCCTAGCATGTTATTCAAGACCTATACAAACCAGTGACTTATCATAAAGCACGGTCATCTCTCCCATTAACACTCTCTTTGTAGACTCTGGTCTTATTTTCCAAATAGGTCAAAGCATGCTCTTCTGATATCCCCTCCCACCCCCCGCCACCAAAACAATTACTGTTTTCCTAGAATGGTTTCCTTACTCTTTTGTGTTGCCAATTCCTAGCCACGCTTCAAGGTCCATATTCAAGTTTACCCTCACATCCCTCTGTAGCTTTACCTGACCTCCTCCTCTGCCTTCCCAACAAAATGATTTTCTCCTTTACATTTCCATATATGTTTATAGTACCCTGTAGTATCTCAATTGCACATAAAATAGACCATCAGTAATTCTGCCAGTAAATCTTTCCGCAGATTTTATGAATACTTGGAAGCAAAAGTTATGTCAAATTGATTATAGCATCTCTGGAACTTATCAGAAAACTCAGCACATAGTAGGTGCTCTCTAAGTGGGGAAGAAAGAAGCTAAAAGTGTGAATGATTTAATGATATGCTGAGATACCCTTTCTCATCGATCAGATAGGTTGGTTTTGGGTTTTTTTTTAGAAGTTTCCCAATATACTCTTTTGACGAAACTTCACGGAAAACAGGTGCCCTCATACAACAATCATAGAAAGGCAAAATAGTACTATTCTTATGAGGTAACTTGGAAATATTGAGTAAGGTATACAGCAGGCATGGAGTGCATGGAAGATCTTGGCACCTTCTACTCAATTTTGCTATGAACCTAAAACATAACTCTAAAAAATAAAATTTATTAAAAATTACGTATGCATTTATTCTTTTAGTCAACAATCCCACTTCTAGGAATCTATTCCAAAAATATATTGAAAAAAATACAAATAGACACAGAAGGTTTTTCATTACACCACGACTTTCCATAGCAAAAATGATTAGAAACAAGCCCAATCCTTAAATAAACTATATGACACAATAGATTATTGTTCAGATATAAAAGGAAACATGGACTCTCACTATAGAGTGATATGCCAGATATATTGCTAATTTAAAAAGAAATAAAAGTGGAGAAAAACATATGGTATGCTACCATGCAATTAAGAGAGTGGGGTAAGGGTCGGGTAAGGAGAATATACATATGCATATAGGTATATACATATACACGTTTGCTTATATTTACAAAGGAACAAACCAAAAATTTGAAAATACAAGTAAGTGTACTTATAATAGGCAAGAATAAAAGGGTAGAAAGGACACAGATAAAAAGTTATACTTCCCAGAATATAGTTTATTTAGTAAGTTTGACTCTGGAACCCTATAAATATTTTACATAACTACAAAATAAAATTGAATTTTAAAAAAGTAATGCCCCAAATCACAAATAAAGTTAAATAGATAATTCTGCATATTGGGTTGAGGGTATAACACCACAGATAGGAATGATTTTAAATGTCTTTAAGACATAGTAATTTGGGTGGCTCAGTTGGTTAAGTGTCCACCTGTGGTTCAGGTCATGATATCATGGTTCAGGTCATGATATCATGGTTCATGGATTCGAGTCCCGTGTCAGCCTCTATACTGACAGCTCAGAGCCTAGAGCCTGCTTCATATTCCATGTCTCCCTTGCTCTCTGCCTCTCCCCCACTTGCACTCTCTCTCAAAAATAAATAAAACATTTAAAGTATTTTTTAAAAAATCAGTAATTTGACTACACACAGCATATTCACTGAGTGGTATGTACTCTATTCACAACAACAAAACGTTACAGAATGATTTTACATGGCTTTCAGAAGTTATACTGTTAATGGTAGCATTGGCGTTGTTATTCTGTGATTTACTCATGCTACAAAATAAAGCAATTGAGCAATGATATGGTTGGCCATGATATTGCTGCAATTAGAAATCAAAATTTTAAGGACAGCAAAAAGGAGACAAAGTAAACACCTTTTAGTCCTGAATTTAAACTGGAAGTATCAGCATAATTCCAGGATGTGTTTTCTTTTTAGAAGAAAAATACCTACTTCCTTGCTGTTTTCTGGGGGGAAAAAACTGGAAAATGGGAAATATTAGCAATGAGCACATCTGGAGCTCAAATTGTGGTCTCTAAATACCAATACTCAATAAAAGGAACTAAGCTTCCTTAATGATCACATTGATGCCACGTCTGAGGCATGACATGTAGGAGATGAACCTGGAACTTATGACCATTTCAGAAAGCAAGAAAGCTTTCAGAAACAGTTGAGGGAACGTCAAAAAAAAAAAAAAAAAAAAAAAAACTTAGAAGTCAACTTGGAGGGGTTCCCATTCATCCAAAATGCCAGGAATAGAACAATTTGAGAATTAGTAAGAACTGGCATTGCTGTAAATTGAAACCTATTTGATACATTTGAATACCTGAGTTCACAATGACAATAGACCTCACTGGTCACTGGGGCTGCTGTCCTATCCCTTTGAGGAAGAACTTTTCTTTCTGCTGCAGAGTGCAGTTAGCTGACAGCCTCCAGCTATTAGACGCTTCAGGCTTCTCCTAAGCTTTGTTGCTGAGGTCATACTGTCCCCGTGACTAAACACAGCGGAGGTTTGGCCATTTCTGCCCAAGGCAGTCTTTTCCCCCAAAATCTCACCATTAGGTAAGCAAAGACCTGACCAGATGTGCACCATGGGCTGACGCTCTCCCTGCCCCTGCCTGCCTTATCCTCCCTCCTTTTACAGGCCTCAGAGTCACAAGGGTATCCCTCCCAATCTGTCTCCCCCCACTTTTATCTTTCACAGACACTTGTCCCCAGTAGACCTCTCCTACTTCTATAGGAAACTACAAACCAGACAACTCAGTTTGTTCAGAAAAATATTTCAAGGAAAAAAAAAAGGAATCGGTGATTAGAAGATATTAAAGATCTAGCAACCAACTGCAAAATGGACAAATATTTCCCCGTGTTTTAGATTTAGAGAGGAACAATTAATTAGGGGACTATGAACACTGACTGGATATTTAAGAATATAAGGGATTATTTTAAATTGGAATAGTGGTTTTGTGATTATATTGTGCCTATTTTTTAAATCCTTATCTCCTAGACATGCACACTGAGCTATTTATAGATGCAGTTTAGGAGGTCTAGGAATTTCTTCCAGCTATTCCAGAGAAATAAGGGAAATGGCCAGGGCATAGACGGAAAATACTGGCCTTGAAACGTATTTAAACTCCGTGGGTTACAGAGAGCCTCACCCTTCACTGGGTTGTACATGAAGCCTTCTATTATTCTTTCTACATTTGGCCATGTTTGAGGTTTTCTATAATAAAATACTGGTGTTTTTTTTTTTAACTTTAAAAGTTCCCATTTCTCTCAGTTTCATCATTTACTCAGAAATGGAAGTATGAGTCTCAAAGATCTGAAACCCATCCAATGCTATTGTTGTAATAAAGGTTTTTTTGTTTTCGTTTGGGCCATGATGCTCACTCACACACACAGAAGACAGACTCCTGTCAGCATTAGGGGGGATTCCTTCTTTTATAATAGAGGAAGCAGCAGAACCTAATGAGCACAGTATAGGCTCAAAAATCAGAATGCTTGGCTTTGAACTCCATTGCTAGTAGGACCCTGAGTAGGTTATTTAACATCTCTGCACCCCAGGATTAAAATCCTACCAAGGTTACATAGTCTTGCTCGGATGATTAAGCAAGAGGAGATACTTGGCACAGAACTTGGCAGAGTAAACATCAATAAATGTTCACTGTTTTCATCAAACCCTGGACACTGTTGTGTAGCTGTAGTTTTCAGAACACTGTTTTTGATTAAAATCTTGGAATATACATAGGAATTCCCTGATGCCAGCTGGTATGTTATTTTAGACTTATCTTTAAGTTTACCCTAAGTCCATAGCAGTATGACAATTTTGGGTTTTTTTTTTTCTCCAGTATACATGCCTGCCTGCCTCCATGCCTCTGGATTCAGCCATTTATCACACCAAGAATCGCCAATTTCTGGTTCCCATGCCAATGGTAGCGTAATATTTAATTCCCTTCAAACTCCATTTACCTCTTCTTCCTTTCACTTCTTTCAGAGCATACTGATTTTGGAAAACTGAGGAGCATTTAAAGCACCATGGCTACTAAGAATTCCCTCCCTTTGCTCACACCACACACACACAAACACACAACCAGAAATCATTCGCCCAGCATGCACCACACCCCCATCATTGCCACGGTTCTTCTAAAACTTGGGCCAAATACAGTCGTATTGAAGACTCAGAGGCGGCCATCTTGAGGACTGATGTTTGCAGATTTGTCAATATTTGAAATGCAATCTAATGGCCTAGTCAACTAACAGACTCAGCAGGATGGCAATAAGGTTCAGAGTGAGTATTGCAGTACTGAGATCACAATGAATTATGTCTACTAGGTCCTAGCCCTTTTTTCTAATGTTTATTTTTGAAAGAGAGAGAGAGCGCGCACGCGCGCAGGAGAGGGGCAGAGAGAGGGAGACACAGAATCCAGAGCAGGCTTCAGGCTGTGAGCAGTCAGCACAGAGCCCGACACAGGGCTCGAAATCACGAAGCCAGAGATCATGACCCGAGTCAAAGTCAAACGCCTAACCGACTGAGCCACCCAGGCATATCTGTCGCCCTTTAAACAACGATGGCCCATTTTCCCAAATTACAGAGAGCACAAAAATCCTGGTCTAGGCAATAGCATCCTCCTGAGAACCCAAAGTATCTCTCAATCCCTCTATCTACTGTCATGGCTCGTTGATTCTTTAGCTTTATGTTTAGACTTTGGCAATTCACTTCAGACAATCCCATCTGGATTTACCTCTCTGGTTTACTGACCTTGATCCAGCCATCGGACTCTCAATTTTTAAGTCCCTTGGCTTCAGCACAAGTTACTGTTCCCCACTCCTAGGAGGGTATTTATGTGCCAGTTCTAGCCCCAAAGATCCCGTGTAGGGGAGGGCAAAAAGAAGGGGGACATAAGAGATCAAGTTTTTAGAAGTACTTGCCTTCAGATGGTGCCACATGGTTAAGGAATAACATTAATACACAGACTCTCGGGCGGTCAGAGTACAGAGACCAGGGCAGTTATTTTGTATGTACTACTTCTATAGTAAGAAAGAGATTAAGTTTGCTGAATTTCAGTTCAAATAAATCATAACTATAAGGAATAATACAATAATTTTTATAGACGAGCCTTCCACTTTACTATCAGTCAACTGATTTGCAATAAACAAAAGTATTTTTTGGATTCGCAAAATATGATAAAGGACTTTGCCACTTCCGGCATTTCTGAACTCAGTAGCTTTATCTTTAAATAGGTAGCTCAGGTGGTATAACCGTATCAGTTGTACATGAAGATTTGAAATTTTACCTTACTATAAAGATTAAAACACCTAGGAATAAAGGAAATAAACTATTTCCACTCTGCATGCATTAGAGCCAGGGTGTCCCACGTGATCACCACTAGCCATATACGGTGCCTATTAAAATTAAATAAATATTCAGTTATTCAGTCACACTAGCCGTATATGGCTACACGTATAAGTGCCGTACATGGCTGGTGGCAACTGTATTGGACAGTTCAGATACAGAACATTCCATCACCACAGAAAATGTAACTTCACGGTCATGCTTTAGAGATCCATTCTACATTTGTTTCTCTGTGTGGACCAATTTACTTTAATGAAAAGCTAATATTTATACAGCATTACTACTTAGTATTTATATAATAGGTTAACAGACTTTCCAAAGCATTTAAAACATTCGTAAACAGTACATGCAGTTACAGGGTGAACATGATTTTTCACACCCATCTTTTAAAAATTCCTTCAAATTTGACAGCTTAGGAACAGACTGACAATTTTTTTAAAGAAGTATTTTCTTAATATGTAGACTTATGAATCAAAGCATCAGGTTTTACTGAGTAATTAATCCTTCAATAATTCACGTAACAGGTCATTTTGGGGTTTAACCCCTGCTTCCATTATTTCTGACCACAAGGTCCACAACAGATGTCTCACTTTGGATGTACACAACAGAAAACTGGGATCTGTTTCACGTACATCTGTTCCCAAACAGCTTAGGCAGATTAATACTTAGAATGTACCCAGCTCTGCTAAGTCCCAAACTACCATTAACCCTTGTTTTTAAATTATGTTTTTCTCATTTTCACCCTTTTCCAATTACCTTTCACATTGGTAAGTTTCTAGCAAATGTAAAGCAAGTCATTTTAACTCTCCTAAAAGAAACACTTTCAAGACCTTAATCTGTAGCTCAGCTTTCTCAGATTTTCCGGTTACTGCTCTAACTCAACTCAGCTAAGAGCTGGGGTAGAAACAACCCTTTGGAAAACCCTAACGTGAAATTGTGTAACCTGCAGTAGTTAATAGCTAAGTCCATGAAAAATAGAGATTTTTAAACCGTAAGATTTGAAACTTTTTAATATGTAAAACAATTTTCAGATGTTAATCAGACAGACATATTGTAAAATCCTTGCCCTGAAATTTGATTAAAAGGTAGAAGACATGAAATCGAAGATAAGCTAGTCCTTTTGCCCATCATTAAAAAAAAAAATCTGATGACTAGCTTGACCAACAATTTTCCATCAGAAAATGGTTTGTTTCTTCCTCTCCCAAGGCAGGCCCTGTGCTGAGATGACCCTCCACCTCTCATCACTATGCCCTGAAGCTGGGGAAGGGGAGCAAGGGGCCCGTAGTGTTTCTTCTAATTAGAAATTCATTAGGGTGGAGAAGCTCCCGCTGTAAAGTTGTAAAACACGCTCCTCCACACACACATCGGACTGTTGACCCTACTGAGCATTCAAACCAGAGACTTACTTATGCTATCCTAACATCAGAAGTCTATAAAAATAGGTATTTTCTTCAAAATGCAATGTCAGAGGTGATGGTTTTCAGTCATTATATACAGCTGACCCTTGAACAATACAAGGGTTAGGGGGTCATGACCCACATACAGTCAAAAGTCCACATATACCTCTTGACTCCCCCAAAACTTTACTAATAGCTATAGTTGACCAGAAGCCTTACCAATGATATGGTCAGTTAACACATACTTTGTATGTTAAATGTGTTATATACTGTATTCTTACAATAAAGCCATAGAAAAAAATGTTAAAATCTTAAGAGATTTGTAGTACTGCATTGCATTTATCAAAAAAATAAGAAAAGAAAAAGGAACTCGTGTGTAAGTAGACCTATACAGTTCCAACCCAAATTGTGTTATAAAAATGCCTCATTCTGCAGATGAATAGGTGGGATTAAATTACTTGCCTAAAGTCAGTTATAGTTCTGGTAGTCCCAGACAAGACCTCAGGTCCTTTGGTACCCACTCCTGAAAACGTCCCTAACATCACAGACAGGAGATTACAGACAGCTGGAATAGGGAGCCTATAAAAGATCCCATCGTGTTTTTCCCAAGACCAGGCACTATCCATTAGTAAATGGTGAAGTTCCCACTGTGAAATGGCAGATTTGTGGGCATTCGGCATTCCTGTCACAGGATTTCCTAAATTGATCATTCTTAACCGTACTAAAATTTGAGCTTAATACAGTCTAATCCTACCCATTACTAACTCTCCTCACCCGTAGCTTTTCCTTTATGGGAAAGTATTATCACCCGGTCCCACAGTACAGTAAGCAGATCCTGCTTTGGGGATGCACAAAAATGCTTCTATCTTCTGCTTCAATCTAATATTTCAAATAGAAGCTTACTACTTGCTAAGCAAACATGCCTAGAAATTTGTCCTTGGCTGAGATTTAGACAATGCCAATAGGTAATCAGTGATATTTCTGAAAATATTGAACTCGGAATGTATCTGATCCAGTAATAGCACAAATGAAGGGCTAAGTTAGAAAATATGCCAAGTTGTCTAACACATCTGCCCATGTCCCCTTTCTGTGCACCCGTAGTGTTTGACACCTTATTCCCCAATGTCAGAGACTGTGTTGGGGGCTACCCACACTCTGGTACTACCCTTCATCTGCTTTGCCTGGACAGGGTTCCATGCCCCAGACTTGTCTGGCTCATCTCATTTGGCCTCAAAGAACTCACCTGATCCCTATCCTATTTCTTCAGGATTCTGTTCCTTTCTAGGTCACAGCTAACTGGGTAATTACTTTATATTCACACGCATAAACTCATGATTTCACAAACAGAAAGGCCACATTTAAAAACTCCTATAGAAAGATCATTAAGTAGTGTTGCAGTTAATAACATTTTCTGAACCGATGATGCCCTTTTGTGTACACATTTAATATCATAGTGGTGGTATCCTGGTCAATCTATGTCCAGGTCAGTGCTGACCACCCTGCAGCTTAGCATGATAGAACCTTCTGGCCAGGATACCCACAATGGAGAAGGAGGCCAACATTAGCTTAAGAATGTTTTTATAGCAAAGAATTCCAATACCTTAACAAAAAGGGAGGGGATACTCTTGCAGGTGATGAAAAGTCTCCAGTAAGTAGCAATATAGTTAAGTAGTACAATGCAATAGCCAAAAGTAAGGTTCAGGAGGCCAGTTAACAAATGCACTCAACAATTGTTTTTGTGCCAGGTACTCTTCCAGGTACTGACAGTGAACAAAACATGTTCTCAATAGCTTTCCTTTTCCCCATCTAGATCCAGTCTGAGAGTTAAACCATCAGCAATCCTGCTTCTCAGGCCTTCAGATTTGGTCTGAATTATGCCACGGACTTTCCAAGTTCTCCAGTTTGCAAATGGCACACAGTGGCAGAGCTCAGCCTCCATAATCCCATAGAAGATCTCAAAATATATAGCCAAGCTTGTTTCCCTGGGAAACCTCAAGACACACATCGACAGAAGTGTGTCAAAACCCATAGAATATACAACACCAAGAGAGAACCGTAATGTAACTATGGACTCAGAGTGATGAGGTGTTCGTGTAGGTTCATGAATTGTAACAAATGTACCGCTCTGAGGAGGAATGTTGATAATGGAGTAGGCTGTGCATGTCTAGGGGGCAGAGAGAATATGGGAGATCTCTGTACCTCTTGCTCAATTTTGTAGAGAACCTAAAACTGCTCTAAAAAAATAAAATCTACTTTTAAAAGCAACAACTAAGATACTCTGAGGTTCAAAAAACTGAGTGGTGTTGCAAATATTTCCTGGGTATGATCTAATAAAGCCGAGTGATCCCACACCACTCCACCCCACCCTCACCCTTCCTGGAACCGCCAGTCACTGGCCCAGGAGCAATGGACCCAAGGTCTCCCCCACTACATCCTCCTACACCATGTCCTCCCAAGTATGGTCATCTTGACGCTTCTCCTCTATTATTTGGACCAATTTCACTGGTCTTTCAGCATTTACATCTAAACTAATTCCGCATCAGAGATCATTTCTCTCATTTAAACGTACCTCTTAAAACTTTTTTCCCACTCCTTTTACTAAATAAAACATTTGTTTATAAATAGAAGTTCTTACTAAGGTGCTAGGATTCTGTAGTTCCAATTTTAAAGACCTAAGGAGGTTTGCACACTAGGTATTGCACACTAAGAAAAAAGTAATACACGTAGATGAGAAAGAAGTAAGGGATTTAGAGCAAAGTTTAAAAAAAAAATCAAAACTTTCAACCTTTATAGTTTTTAAGTTCTACTTCCACGAACATGAAGTAAGCCTACTTTTCCTCCATCACCACTTGATTTACAACAGCATTTCTTTTTCCATGTCATTATTTGCTTTTTGTGTCCCAGTACTGCAACACCTATAGGAGCACTCGTTGAGCATGGTCTCTTTTTAATTCTGTAGTATTTCACCTTCATTGTAGGTTAAGCTGGCTCCTGTAGACTAACCTAAACTCCATGTAACTTAGAAACTTCTAGATCCCCCGAATTCAAGCGGACTTAAAAACTTCACGGAATAATTCTACATCCATTACCCTAGGTTTCAACTCAGAGGTACAATAAAACATTCTACCTTGGTTTTCCAAACACCTGAAAACATTTCAATTAAGGTAGAAGGTAGTTTTGGTTAAGTGAGCATACACAGCAGAGGCAGACTTCAGTTGCTGACTACTCAAGCGAATTTTGTTAGTTTTTTTTTGCACAGTAAACTTTAACACCAGTAACATGTTTCTATACTTTAATAGTAGTAGTATAGGGTGCCTGGTTTTGTAACCCAAGGCAATGTTTAAAAAAAAAAAAATCTTAAGTTTGTATTTAGCCAGGTGAGATAGTGCCGCATCCCGAGGTTTTTGGAGAAATCCTCCCTAGAGGAAGGACTTGAACTCGTTCTAAATACAGCACTATAACATTTCTAAATAACGGAAGTCAATAAAAGGCGAGTGCAATAAGCAGGATGATGAGGATTTTAAAGTCAACACTAAAAAATCAACCGTTTTTTAGACAAAGCCGTAGAGGGCTTGGTCCTAGACAATGGCATGGAACGTGATGGGGAAGTCCAGAGACGGCCCCAAAGGATTAAAGTTTCAGAAGTCAGCAAAGTGAGAGCTCGATTCAGAACCCACATGTAGATGTGCTCTGTAAAATGTGTATACTTTCAGCCGACGGGCAGAAGTTGATGGATTAAAACTTCACCAGTTTGGAGGGAAGGAGAGGAACTTCCGGCAGGGTGGAAAACACCGGCCCTTTGGGGCTCGATTCTTTCTTCCGCGTAGCAAAGCGTAAACTGACTGTGACTTTGCCCCAGGGAACGCACCCAGAGGCTGGAGGACTGGCGGGACCAGGCGGGTAGCCCGAGCCCCCGGGGCAGCAGGGGGCGGGGAGACGGTTCTCCCCAGTTCGGAAGAAGCAGGTGGGGGCCTCGCGACGCCGGGAGAGGAGGAGCCTGGGGAGGGCGGAGAGGAAGCGCGGGGTTGGAAGGTGCAGGAAGGAGGCGCAGTTGGAGGTTAGGGTACCGGGACCACTCACCCGCCGGGCGCTCGGGTTGAATGGGCCACCACCTGAGGGCCAGCTCGCTCAGCACAACGTCACAGCTACTCCTCCCGATCTCGAAGATGCCACGGAGCAGGATCTGCCCGGCCGCCGCCTCCGGCTGAAGCTGGGACGCCCACAGCGCGGAGGGCACCGCGGCCGCCGCCTGGGGCACCTCTTCCTCCAGGCCGCCCTCCAGGGCGCTCACCCGGCCGCTGCGCCTCCCCCAGGGCATGGCGGAGACGCTAGCTGTGCGGGAGCCTGGGGTCTCGGTAGGCCTTTGGAGGAGGAGTTGGAGGCCGCAGCAGCCACGGCTCGATCTGCGTCCCGCGCTACCACGGCAACCGCGCGCTGGGCAGACACCCAGGAGGGAGGCGGGGCAGGCAGGCGGGGCCGCCCGGACCTCGTCCAGCACCTTAGCCCGCCAACTTCGGGTCGCTGCCACTCACAACCAAGGACCCCAGTCCAGGAAGAGGAAGAAGTGGCTCCCTCCGCCTAATCCCTACTGTTCAGTAGGATTTTAGTGCACCGCGTTTCCCACACTTCTATACACCATCCCTTGTCAAACTTACCCCCTGGGCATCTTGTTAACATGCAGATTCTTACTGATGAAGTCTGAGAGGAGGCCCAAAATACTGTATTTCTAAGAAGCTCCGGGAAGATGGCGACGCCTATGCCACTGGTGCTCGGGACGCACTTTTTGAGTCGCAAGGGCCTCTTGTTTCTCCACCTCCTTCTTAGTGGGCTCCCTTGGAAGGCAGAGGTCGTGCTATATAACGGTGCTGGCACACCCTCAATAGTTAGCTGATCTGATGCACCTGGGATGGAGAGCGCATTTCCCAAAAGCCCTGAGAGGAAGCCAAAGTGAAGTCTCTGGTTTACCTTGACAGATTCTCACCTGACAAACAGAAAGTGCCTTATCATAATGAGCAGTGAGTAAGGTTTAGAATTGTTGAAGCGTTATATTGTACACCTAAACTAATACATTGTGTGTTAACTATACTGGAATAGAAAAAAAAAAACAATAAAAAAAAAAGGTGCCTTTGTGCTGTCAGTCTTCAGGGTCCTAATTTCCCAGAAGATCTCTCCTCTACAATCTTGTCTTTGCCTGGATCTGGCATTCTCTGGAGGAGAGTACAAGCAGCAGGGTTTGTTCTCTGGAAGGTTATTGCTACAATGTAATGTTACCTGCAAATGGAGAGAGCCCTGGGAGGGGAGGGGGTCATCCTTTCCTTTCTTCTGATAGTAGAGATTCATGAAATTAGGTGATAATTTGGAAGAACAGAGAGTCTGGGGGCCATTGGTTCTCAATTGTGTCTGCACGTTGACCTTAACCCCGGGGGAGTTTTAAAAAAAAAATCCACATGCCCAGGCTACACCTGAAGACAATTAAATTAGAATCTCTGGGGATGGGACCCAGCCCTTCAGGAGTTTTTCCAGATGATTCCAATGTTCAGGTAGGCCTGAGAATCGCTGCTCAAAGCAGTGAATTAACAGGGAGCTGACAAATTGTGACAATGAAACAGAGAAACGGAGTTCTCTGGAAGAGGAGCATCGTGGGAGGTCAATCAGCAGCCTTTGTAGAAAGTCAGAATAATTGTATCAAGAAAAAGTTAGAGGAGAGGGAGTTAAAAAGCAAATTAAGTTTGAAGAGTTGTGGATCTAGCTTCAGAGTGCCAAACCAGTGACTTCAGTTAGGCAAGCACTTCTCATTTTCTTCTTGTCCTGCTCACACTGCAAAGCCGACAGAAGAGCTAATGGTAGGTAGCAGGAGTGTCTCAAGATTCTCTGCTCAAACTTGGATTTCAAACCACCAGGGAGGGAGACTGGAGGCCTAGCCAAACCCCTTTCAGACCTAAAGCACCTGTGTGCCAGTTAAGCTGGGACTCTTCCTGTTTAATGCTCTGAAAACAAATACCCACGCTTCCAAGCAAAGCAGGGAAGAACCTCTGTTTGATCTGATCGCAGAGAGCTGTTTCTTGGAGCAGAAGGGCAGCTGCTGCTAAACCCCCGAGCCACGCCGGTGTCAGGTGGCTCAGCACAGCAGTCACGCGCGAGGAGGCCTGTGCCCTTGCGGAGGGAGTGGCTGTTCTGGGGTCAGCATCTTGTAGTCACAGCTTTTGGACCATCACCACAGAGCTCACTGGCATTTTAAAAGCTCACTGAGAGCCAGGGCAAATAGGCCAAGGCAGTCGCTACTTCTTAGGACCTTTGTAAGTTGCCATTTCTTATGCTTCAGCAGGCCAGAGAGTCAACAACACTGGATGTTTGTTTCTTGAGGATGAAAGTAATGTCTGTTCTCTATTCGTTCCCCTTGATGAGCTGTCTATCCCAGGACTCTAAAGGTTGCAGTGCCCAGGGGCTCTGTCCTCAGGATCTAGCCACAGAGGCAGCGGTATCATGGCTTTCCATCCTAGTCAGGGCTCCTTGAGTGATGTCACCAGCCCTAATCACTCTCCTGAACTTTAGGCTCTATGTCCAACGACCTTCCTGACATCACCACTTGGCTGTCCAATCACCATCAGAAACATAACATATCTAAAAACAAATTTATCATTTTCCATTATAAACCTGTTCCTCCCAGAATGTTCCAAATCTCAGCGAATAGGTTCATCAAAATCCTTGATGTCATTCTTATTTCTTCTCATTGTATCAGGCCTCACATCCAGTCCACTAGCAGATTCTGTCGATTCCATCTGCAAAAGACACTCATTTCAGCCTGTTCCTTTCCCAGTCTGCACCTCTACACCTCTCACCTGGACAACTTTAACAGCCTCCCAATCCAGCTCTTTGCTTTCCCTTTTGCCTATATTGCCTTCTCCAGCCCAGAGTCTATTTTCCACCTGGCAATCACATTGCTCCTTTTAAAAGTAACAATATCGTATCATTTCCTGTTCACAACCTTCCTCTGATCTACCATCATTCTTGGAACAAACTCAACATGCTTGGCAAGTGCACAGGGCCCTCCATAATCTGGGCTCTGGTTACCTTTCCAAGGTCACTTACTAACACCTCATGCCTTGCTCACTCACACAAGCATTCCTAACAGTCCTCGGACACGCTGAGACTAGTCCCTTCTCAGTGCGTTTGCCTTTCTGTTCCCTCTCACTGGAGTGCTTTTCCAGCCAGCCAACCAGATGTATCCCTCCTTCTGCTGAAAGATCACCATCTCTAAGAGACCACTGCTGACCATCCTGCATCATTCACCTTCCTGTAACAGTATTAGTTTTCTATTGCAGCTGCCACCAATTACCATAAACTTAGTGGCTTAAAACAACACAAACGTTTTATTTGACATTCCTGGGGGTCAGAAATCCAAATTTGGTTTCACTGGACTAAAATCGAGTCATCAACAGGCCTGCATTCCTCCTGACAGCTGCAGGGAAGAATTCATTTCCTTGCCTTTTCCAGCTTCTAGAGGTTGCCTGTATTTCTTGGCTCATGTCCCTTTCTTCCATCTTCAAAGCCAGCAGTGTAGCATCTTCTCTCTGCTTCCATCCTTCCATCTTCTGTCTCTGACTCTGACCTTCCTCCTTCCCTATTAGAAGGACCCTTGTGATTACATTGGACCCATCTGGATAATCATTAACTGCATCTGCAAAGTCCCTTTTGCTGTGGAAGGTAACACATTCACAGGTTCTGGGAACTAGGGCATAGACATCTTCAGGACACCATTAATCTCCCTACTGTCTCCTGCTTTATTTTCCTTTACATCCCTTATTACCTCTTACTCTATATTTACCTATTCATTTATTGTCTAGATTACCCTATTGAATGAGCTAATACACTTAGTAACAGTGCTGGAAAATAAGAAACAATGAATGTTAAGTGTTACTATTGTTGTTAGAATAAAAGTTCCTTTATGTCAGAGAATTTATCTTGTTCTCCATTTAATTCTGTTAGGCACAGTGCTTACCACATAGTATGTGCTCAAGAAATATCTGTAAGAATGAATGAATTGCTGGGGCACCTGGGTGGCTCAGTCAGTTAAGCGTCGGTCTTCAGCTCAGGTCATGATCTCACGATTCTTGGGTTCAAGCCCCGCATCGGGCTCTGTGCTGACAGCTAGCTCAGAGGCTGGGGGCTGTCTTCAAATTCTGTGTCTCTCTCTCTCTGACCCTCCCCTGCTCACGCTGTCTCTCTCTCTCTCTCTCTCTCTCTCTCTCTCTCTCTCAAAAATAAATAAAAATTTTAAAAAAAAGAATGAATGAATTGCTTTAACACTTATCTGTAATAATAACATTAAGGCACCTCAATAGTTTTCCTGCTCGTTCCTAAGGATCAGTTGTCCCATAAGTGGTGCATATATGATTCACTAATGCATGAAAATTGCTCTCTGAAAATTTTCAGGTAGCTTCCTGAACGTTGCTTTCCCTGCTTTGGCTGAAGCTTGGGGATTTGTTTTCAGAGCACTAAACAGTAAGGGTCCTAATTTAACAGGCACACAGTTGCTGTATATTTGGAAGACACATGGCTAGGTCTGGAAACACAGTCTCCACCCTGTTTTGTTTTGGTTTTTTTTCAGAAATTCATGTCTGAGCAGAAGACTTTGGAAAACTCTCTACTATTAACATTGTTTTCAGGAGATCATTAAGTATCTGGGCAAATCCAAGAGATTTAGACCTACTGGGACAGCCTCCTGAAGTCAGGGATAACTTCTTAGTTCCACAGATGGAGGCAGGTGAAGTTACAGCCAACTGAGCCATCCAGATCTACTGCATGAAGGGCAGGGGACAAGGAATTCTGACGCCTGAGCTTTGGTCAGTGGATAATCTTAGATCATTCCCTTTGATCTCTGTGCTGGCTTCAAAGTTCGGAGTTTGTGCGAACAATAATTGAGTACCTGGGTTATCAAATTACCATCAACATCACCTTTTGCAAACTCCAGCTTACTTTAGAGAGTAGTTGTTATTAAAGACTGCTCTGTGCAGGTAGAATAAAATACAAACTCCCACCATGACCTAGGAGACTCCTTATGATCTGACTCCTTCCCACCCACTCAAACCCCATCTCCTATCATTTTTCTTCTATTCTTTCTATACTTATGTCCAACCATACTGACCTTCTTTCCATCATTCAATTAAACCAAGTTTATTCCTCATTCAGGGCCTCTGCTGTTGTTCTTTGTTCTGTGTGGAACAATCTTTATTATGGAATGGCTTTGCATGGTGCCCAGATCAACTTTATGTCACCTTCTCAGAGGCTCTTCCCTGGCCAGTCAAAAGTTTACCCCTACTCAATGTTATTTTCTTCATTGTACTTCTCACTATCTAAGTGTATGCCATTGGTTTATTTGTTTGCTTCTTTCTTGTCTGTCTCCCCTTTCCCATCAGATGGGTACCTCAGTGACAGCAGTGACCTGTCTGCTTGCTTATGGCTCTATTTCATGCCTAAACAGTGCCTTTAGAAGAATAGATGCTCAGTAAATGTTTGTTGAATCCATGAAGGAATAATTTGAGTTCCTGCATTAATTTTTGATATCATTGACCATATTGTATCTCATGGGTGAGGAAAAAAAATTCAGGACATATTTAATTTCTCCATATCAACATACCTTGTAGGTGAAGTGAGCTTTAGTTGTATCCAGCTCTCAGTGATTTATTTTTTTTCTCTTTAATTTTTTAATGTTTATTTCTGAGAGCGAGAGAGCAAGTGCGAGAAGGACAGAGAGAGGGAGAGACAGAATTCCAAGAAGGCTCTGCAATGTGAGCCCAAAGTGGAACTCGAACTCACACTAACTACAAGATCATGATCTAAGCTGAAGTTGAAGCTTAACCGACTGAGCCAACCAGGAGCTCTCTCAGGTGTTTCTAACGCAAAATGGGCACCTTGCCAAGGGAGCCTCCCTCTCATCCTGAGTGGAGATTTTGTCAGAATGTACCTGCTGCTCTGGCCTCTGCTGCCTACAAAGTGGAGGGTAATATGTCTCTGCAAAAATTACAGAATCAGATTCAAAGTCATGATCCCATAGATGAGGTTTTTTGGATGTGTTTCTCTTATTCTGGGAAACTGTGAACTACAAATACAAGTTATCAGCCCCCACACATCAACATGCAAGGGTGAGACATGCAGAGAATAACCACAGTAAATGCTCCCACTGGAAAACCGAGGGGGACGGGTAGAAAGCATATCACAGTCACTTGTTCAGAAGAATTCTGAGATTCAAGCAAGCATGTGTTGCTAGAATGATCCTTATCTCACATCCAGTTCTGCTCCCTAGGAGAGGTTCTCTAATTCACTGTTTTCCAAAGCTCTTTGCTCCAGCCTCTGGGATTTGGATTCTGCCCTTTATACCATTCTTATTTGTGACAAGAAATTGCCCACAATGGCAGCTGAGTAGTTTATTAGCCTTTTTTCTATCCATAAAAAGTTGGAGGTCAAGAGACTTCTCTTAATTTTTAACTTTTAGTCCAAATGTGTTTTATTCCTTTAGAAATTTTGGCAGCTTTCTTAATGTAGTTCATACATATATATATATGCATTTATATATATATATATATATATACATATAGTATAAAATCATAGTATATCATATTGTACAAGAGCTATTCCCACAAATCTCTTTGGGATTGGGCCCTCGATACTTTGGACTCCAAGTCAGGGTATTGGGGTATAATGCTTCTAATGTTTTTGGAACTACTTTTGTCTAGGTAAATTGTGTCTTCCAACCATACCTTTGATTGAGGCTTGACCTGAAGACTTATTTAACTGGAAGCAGCCTGAATTTCATCTTTGATTTGAGGCCATTTCTTGCTCTTAGAATATTTTTTAAGCCAGACTGTCTGTCCTGGGCCTTCTATAGTTTCTCTGAATTATGCTCGTTCGTCCCTCTCTTATAAGACTCTAAAAGAAGCCAAATAACGCTTATAATATTCTGCCAAACAAAAGCAAAAAGAAAAGAAAAGAAAGATTAAAAACAAGATAGCATCCAAAATCTATATAAACTAAAACATCTGATTAATTGAATACCTTCAGAAGATATAATCAGTAACTGGTATTTTGAGCACGCAAAATAGTCAACTAATGATGTGTAGTCCTATACAACTAAGCCTAGAGTTTTAGCCTTGGGTTTTAAGCTCACAAGGAGAGTACTGGCTCATGGCCCTAAATTACCTGGAACAGGTAGATATAACTTTTAGAGGTCATGGCACTTAAATTCACTTGGACCACATCATTAAAATTATTTTATGTAATTTTGCATGTCATAGAATTGTGTGTGAAATGTTTGTAAAACAGGGAAAATGCTATATTTTTATTTTCAGAGGTCCATTTATTAGTGGACCATGTGGGGGACATGCTGTCCCCACATACAGAATAAATATGGCATTTTTCACATAAAGAATTAATGTCAGTTTCTATCTTATGCTTTTTATAAATTCTGGAATGAGACTTTTAAACAAAATCATCCTTAGATTATTAAGTAGGCGCATTCACACTTCACTAAATCTGGATGTCAGCTTAATAATTCACATGAATAAAACCAATAAAACTTTAACATAATGCAGATGCTTATGAAATAGCTATTATTTGTCAACTTGTTCAAATATCAAACCTGGTATTAACTGAAATAAGCAGGTAGTTATATATTGTGTCACTAAAACTTCAACGTAATATTCTCATAAGAATTCAAATGAGCTCTCCCACGAGTTTATTCTAGATTTAGCATATGTATTAGCTTCCTAGTACTGCTATAACAAATGACCACGAACTGGGTAGCTTTAAAATAACAGAAATGTATTGCTCACCGATTTGGAGACCAAGGTCCAAAATTAAAGAGTCTTCAGAGTTGGTTCCTCCTTGGGGAGTCAGAGGGAAAATCTGTTTCATGCTTCTCTTCTAGCTTCTGGTGATTGCTGACACTTCTTGCAGATCTTGATGAATAGACATGTCAGTCCAATCTTTGCCTATATCTCCATTCTCACTGTGTGTTCTGTCTGCATGTTTGGTCCTCTCCTAATAAAGATATCAGTACTCTTCTTATAACAACTAGTCGAATCCAGTATCTCATCTTAATTTACATCTTACATATTAGGATGTATTACTTGGATACTCTTTCCAAATAAGATCACATTCTGAAGTTCTGGCTGGACATGAATTTTGAGTAGTTGGGGGATGGGACTCTTTAACTCAGTCCTATACACACACACACACACACACACACACACACACACATATATATATATTCCCTTGGCAATATATTTTAAGTAAGATAAGAGCATTATTGTTAATTAGGCAAAAATAAAACTTTGGGAAGCAAAAGATCTCTTGATATTTTTAACATGGTAGTCAGAGTAAAGGAAACATTAAAATAGAGTTTCTATAACCATAAATCTCATGTTGAAATTTAAAAGTGTATAATAAGCGGCCTTGTCTCTATTAACTAGGAAATTCTTCTAGTAAAGAAACATTTTGATAAATAACCTTACTTACATTCTAGTTATAATTTGCATGCATTTGTTACTATTGTTTACTATGTATTTAATCATCATCTGGAATAAAGCTTGTTCAGTTACCTAACAATGACAAGTGATGTTAGCCCAACTTTCCTTTTTAAAATGCTTTATTACCCTCTCTAGTCTTAGATGTGAACGTTACTTAGTCACATATCTGCAACCTACCACAGATTAGAAATTTATAATGCCCTGCTACGAATAGACAAGCACTATAATTGTTAGTGACACCAGCGGTAAGGAATTAACAGTCTCTTAAGCACTGTAATGCCCCTTCATTGACGTCACTGAAAGTGGGGATGATCTTCTAACTGACATCATTCAGAGAATACACTAAAGAAATGATATTGATGTGCTAGGTTTACACAGTGAACATTTTGAAGTAGAAATTAGAGGTTAGGTAATTCAGCAGACTTTACTTCAACCAGTAACACACACTGTGTATAAATACAATGATTATAAAGAACATTAGTTGTCCTTTCGTTTTCAGTGATTTTAAACTAAATCACCTCCCAAGAATACTGACCCTTTGATGTTTCTGGTCCCTAAGTATGTCTCCTAATAATTTATGTGCAGTGCTAAGATGAATACCCGATGTTGCTAAAAACAACCACTCTGTGTTCTTCTTTCATTTGTGTTATATTGACAAAGAAGATCACATTCCCCATAAACTTAACACTTTTCTGTTCTAAGTGATACTTTGGAAGAAGATAAATTTAATGAACAACTATTGTGATGATACAGTACTCTCTTTTATATTGTGGATTTCTACTTCTGTGCTATCATCTACCTATAAGTGACCCATTTTACTTTTTAATTTGTTGAATGTTACTCAAATTCTCAAACTCATTGCTGGGCTACATAGTACTTATGGGTTAGTTTCTGGTCTGCTGTCATCTAAATTCTTCAATGATGATAAGGAAATTCAGGACAATTTTATGTAACACTAACAATCAGACAAGAACAATTGCTGAAAGAATGATGAATACAAAGGAAAAATGTAGCATGCATTCACATTCTTAAAGAGTTGTAAAAAAAAGTTCCTCTTTTATTACAGTTCCAAAATCATACTTAACAAATTAATATTAAAAAGAAAGAACTGCTAACTCATGACTTTTATCCTCAAGTGGAGTTGGGGGAGGGCTGTTTGGTGCCATGTAGTAGAAAATTAGTTTCAATTGCTCTCTTTTTCTAGAATTAATGCATATAACTTTCACTGAGTTGAGCATCATTTATGGTCCTCTCCCATTCTCAATTGACCTGATTTATAACATAGGTTTGGCAGTAGAGTAGTGTGGTTTGATTTTCTTGTAATGTTAATACTTATTGAGGATCTCCTAGGTCTTCTAAGCACCAGAGAAACAACAAACAAGAGAGAAGGTTCCTGTTCTTATGAAGCCCACGTTCTACTGGGAGAGAGATAATTTAACAAACACAAAACAAATAAGGAAGCGAGATAACATCAGATAAATGCTCTGGAAAAGGGAATGGGCAATATAATTTTCATTTTGGTGAGACTGAAAGTGATACCTTAGCTGGGGATTTGAGGAAGTGGCATTTGCACTAGAACCTAAATGAAGAAAGGAAACCAGTAATACAAGTATCTAGGTATCTCAGATTCCTGTAGTTTCTTCTTCTGTAAAATAAGGCATAGGGCTGCTTTAGTTATGAAATGTGTAAATTAATAAAGAGCACATAGCACTGACCTAATAAGCATGTGAGGCCATCCTTCTGTAGGTGTGTCTTTAAGACATCAAAGCCTAAAGCAGTGTTAGCTTTTAATCTTGTTAACAGCAAAATGAGTTACCAAGTTGCCTCATCAATGTGAGATAAAATTTACTCTCTTATCTCTACATGTTATTTTATAAGTGAATCCATCCCTTTGAATTACTCTATACCTGAGGATCCATAAAAATGATTATTGTCACTATCCATTTACTTACCTCTGTATTAGCCGGGCAAATAGCACAGTAATGTTTCGATGGCCAAATCCACATTTAATGTATCTGAAGATTTAGTAGAGCATTAACATAATATTCTGCATTTTAAAATATTATAAAATTAGCAATTTAAACAGAAGTCCCCAGAGGCTGTGGCCTTGTCTTGTCAATGCCACTAGTTTGGTTACCCAGCTAATTCCATCAGAGTCATTGAACCAAGTGTTAGTGTGTGTGAAGAGTCTATGAGTCAATTGCCAGCACAAAATTCTTCCTGACATGGGAAGGCAGATGATCTCAACTTTTGAGTGCATACAGTACAAATTTCTAGTTGAATGGTTCTTGACAATAGTGTCCTCTGAAACATAATGCCTGGCAAGGAGCCAATGATTATGCCACCATACAAATCACTGTGTATCTGACGCCAGAATGCCTCTGTGCAATGGTAGCAACAAGAGTTCTCAGTCCTGGTGTTCCACAAGATGTTATATTGGCTCCTTTATTCTTTATCAGACCCTGGAATTAAAGATTTTATTTAGACAGTTTTTAAGAAATGAGTGGTGGAGGGAGAGGAAAGGGAAGGGAGAAGGTTGTAGTGTACTTTAAGAAGAGCTTTACCGTTTTATAATTCCCATTAGGACAAAATCGGCTTATGTTTGAAGCCTAGTTTTATTAACTGTTTAATAGATATTTTCACTTTGAATCTCTTGTTTAATTATAAAACTAAAATAGCTTGGTTCAAACTGTTAGCTAATGATCCATATATCATTTTTGTAATTACTAGCTTCTTTCAGAAATGCATTAATTTTGTAAGAATTATAGACTTTCGAGTGTAAAAACACATGGAATTTTGTAAGAATAATACATTAGAACATTTGCAATTGGTATCAAATGTTACTTTACTGTACCATATTAGAAAACTAAAATTACCAGATTATTCTTAAGATACTATAATCCTTCATTTTAATTTGTACTTAATTGTATTTTTTGGATTAAAATAGATAGATCATACTGTATGAATGTAGTTGGTAATGTAAATGAAATCTAAGTTATGCAGTGTTCTATTCAAAAGGAATTATGCACTGGATAAAATATTTAACCAAATTTCATCTCCTACTATGAAATTGTCTACTGATTTTAAATACCATTTTTTCTGGAAATAACTCTTTAGAGCATTTTCACTTTAAGTAAGTAGATCTAAGCATCTTATTTGATAGGAATAGTAATTGCCCAGGACGAAGGAACACATAAAACCCTAAATGTTACTCATAACAAGCAATGAGTTGTTGCTCACAACAACATTAAAAAAATATTTTTTTCAATGAAGCCAAAGTCACCAGTGTTTCTTCTTTTCGGTTGGTTTTACACTTAGTAAAATATTTTCTTTTCTTATAAGCTAGATACAGGCATTAGCCAATTATAAAAACCAAGTCTCTTTTAAATATTGGTAGCAATTCAAAAAGAAAAGAAAAAGATAATTGAAAAGGTTTCTTGTGGTTTGAAAATGCCTTCCAAATATTCATTAAACATTTAAGTGAGTAAATTTGTAGAATATGTTTCTGACATTGGCACTGGTTCTGTGGTATTTCTCTGATCAGATGGAAGTGCTGTGTGTTATGCAGAGTGCATTCAGTTCATTCATGCATAAACAATATCATTTTCATAAATTAAAACCTCCCCTGCAGAAGGAACATCTGTGCCTGCCTTTGAATAAAAGATGGTGGCATGTGAGTTACTCCTTGACTGACTGAAAGAATCCTTATGTTTTAGAATGAAGTTATATAGGCAAAATGGAAGGAGAAAAGAAACCTAACTTACAGTCTCCATTTATACCTCACATACCAAAAAACTATATATGTCCACAGTATAGATTTCTTTGCTTGTTGTTTTAAAAGCTGGAATCCTTAAAATGCATTCTCTTATTATTTCTTCTGTTTACTAAAGCAACAGATTTTAGTTTGCATGAAGATGTATAATTTTAATTATAGGTGAAATTGAACTGCTGAATAGATCACATCAGATCTGAATGTTCATTTCATGGTCCCCTAGGCTGGAAGGCTGGCAGTGTTCAGATATCATACCAGTACTATGTCTTGTAAAGTAAGAACAGTGAGAGCAATCCTAGAAGCAACAGCTTGATTTCAAAATAACAACTCTGATTCACTTGGAATGAGATTACTGCATTTTGGATAAAGTTGAGACTAACTTAAAAGTATTTCTGTCATGTGATGAAGGCTGATGGAAAACATGTTAAAATGATATATTTTAAATTGAACTCAAACAGTTTTTAATGTTGAAATATTCCTTACTGCTACTGTCACAGCTTGACATAGCCCCATTGGCAATGTTATTAGTATGGCTAATTGTTCCTGTCCATTAGATTACTCACATTTTTCTGGAGCAGTTTGCTAAATGAGGTCAGCTTTCTGGAACCCCTAAATCACCAATGAGAAGGAGATTAAAGGAACAAGCTTGGGAAGAGAGGTAGTCATCCAATGTGGCATCCGAATCAGAGGAGGAACAATGGAGTTACTAATGACAGTAATCAGAGCACCATGGTAGAGCCAGGGCACAAGTGCCAAAATGTTATTCCCTAGGAAGCATTCCTGTCAGTCAGTACATCCAGAGGAAGAGAAATGCCAAACTTTTTTTTTTAGTGTATTTAACAATGGACAGAGTCATCTGTAAGTTTTTCCACTGAGTTGTATTTAGTGTTCCAAAAAGGGAATGGACACAATTGGATCATCCTAAAATATATTATACTACAAATAGTATGTTCTCGAATACAAATAACTCATTATTATTTTCCCCTGGAAAAAAATTATAGAAATCATCACAAGATGTTAATTAAAAAATTACAAAATGCCACTTCTTCTTGGATTCTTTAAATTAATTAAATCACTTCCTCCTGGCATTTTCGAAAGGTATATAACTTTCTTTTGGGATAGTATTGGTTTGCAATAGTACTGGTTTCCAAGCCAGTACTATATTGCATAGTGCTATTGTATAGTACTGGCTTGCAAAGTGCAATGGCACTGTGATAGTACTGATTTTCAGCTCAGTTCAGGAAAATATACAGATAACAAAGCATTAAGAAAATGGTAAAGTTTTCTTATATATTTTTAAATATATAGACAAACCGAGTTAGGGCGCTTGTTTATGTCTGCTTGTTAATAATTAACTAAATACCCCCTTTTAAAAAAATAGGAAAAAACTATAATATAATCATTTAAAAGAATGGGATCCATAAAGCTAAAAGTGAAGACACTTAAAACAAAGAAAAACAAAAACCCAACTGTTTGTCTCTCCACCCCAACCCCCAGACTCATATTCCATGTAATGAAATATGAGATAGGTTCTTCCATCATCTACAAAGAGCTGGTGACTCCCTAAACAAGATAAACAGACTGGAGAGTATGCTAAAGTAAACTTTTATTTTATTCTACAAATAGCACTTAGTATTTTTTTTAATTCAGCAAATAAAGCAACTATTATGCTTAGGAATTATTTGTACTTAAAAAACCACTTTAAGAAGGAATGCAACAATTGGTCAGATTTTCAATACTATTTTATTGCAACTGGATGAGTGTTTTCTAAATTGTGCATTACACCATAATATACAGGATTACAAACAAGATTACAGTACAGATCGATTCCAGTGGTACCAGTATCACATCTCAAACAGCACTTATTCTGGACTGCATTTTACATGCAATAGCTATTGTTCTAATTATGAATTAAATGGTTTGAATTTATTTAAGCTACTGTACTAATTGACTACAATAGGTATAAATCCCAACATTAACAACCTGATTAGATTTAGGCTCAGATTTATTACATGAATATATGACAAACCACCATTTGTGTGACTATGTATAAAATCATGCATTTATATTTTCTCGAAACATCAATAGCTTCAGATTCTCTGTAAAATCATGGAATGCAAAGGAGTAAAAGACTAAAAAGAAACAGTGCAAATTGTATGTGATAGTCAAGCAGCTTTTGATTTAAAGAAGGGTATGTTGGCATTTGTTTATAATATGTATATACAAGCTTGTGCAAGTAATGTATTGAATTGATATGTTTTGATAGGGACTACATCTCTTTTTTTTTCATCCTTTTAAGAGTTATGGATCTGGTTTTTGTTTTAAGGAGAGGGAAAGACTTTAAAGTGAAATGAATTGCTCAAATTGTGCAATTTTTTTTCTTTTTACAATTAGAGAGGAAAGAAGTGCTAAGGCAACACAATAACTTTCTAAGCACTTTTCTGCTGGTTTAAATTAGTTAAATTATTTTGTATAAATTAGATAAAATTCTACTTTTCTGATATGTATAAAAATTGATGAAGCTGCATGGTTTTAAAATAGGAAATCCACATTATAAAAAGTCATTAAAAATTCTGTACAAAATCACAACAAAATAATTCAGCATGGGAAAGGTAACAAGTAGTAAAATGCTGGTTGAAAAATATATATTTATATATATATTTTAATTGGCCCATTACTAGTTTAAAAATTGCATAGATCCTAATTATT
Organism: Cryptoprocta ferox; assembly: GCA_028646485.1. NCBI lineage: Eukaryota > Metazoa > Chordata > Mammalia > Carnivora > Eupleridae > Cryptoprocta > Cryptoprocta ferox. The sequence continues at coordinate 57,698,424 of CM053578.1, forward strand.
GCTTGTGATTTTGTTATCCCGATCAGATAATTAATATGATCTGAAAACAGCTACACCAAATTTGTGGTGCTTTTTTTTAACCGTATTACTTTTTTTTTAAAATAGAAGAGCTATAGAAAATAATACATAAGGTGAACAGGAACTTTGATCCCCTGTTTCTTCCAAAGGCAGTAACGACAATAAATACATATATCACTTGAAGCTTGGAGTATTTGCACTTTGCAGCAATAGTACCCAAAGGGCTGCCTTTTGTAAACACCACAGTCACTGTAAGCACAGTGGGTACATTTCCCGGGGATGGTGAAACTGACGTGCCTCTAATCGTGAAAGATGGCATTGAGCTGGGCACTCATGACTCGCTCATGATGTGAATGGCTATCGAAAGACATGATATTGTCTATAGGGATCTCGCAGCGAGGGGCAGCGGCGCCCGAGAAGATTGATCCGTGGCTTTGGGCCCCTGCCAAGGTCGCTGCAGGATAGTGCATGGTAAAGGCATAATTTTTCTCAAACTCGGCAGACGGTTCGTGTTTGAAAGAGAAGTTGCCATTGATACTGAGCGGCGGACTGAGGGGTCCGTCAAAGGAAGGGCTGGTGCAATCAGTCAGGGGGCTTTCAAAGAAGGGCTCTAGAGCAGCGCTGTAGGCGTGCGGTGGCGGCTTAACGTGGAAGACATGGGAGCTGTCCATGGTACCATAGGGAGGGCTGGGCAACCCCGGCGACTGGTAAGAGTAAGGGTGCACAGGGAAGGAAGCGCTGGCGGTAGGCAAGTGCGGAGGCATGTCCTGGTTCTGCTCAGGCAGAAAAGTCCGAGGATTAAGCTGCAGGCAGCCGGCAACCAGGTTGGTGGTGGGCTGAGATAAGCCCTTGCAGAGAGTCTGTACGAAGGAGACCAGATCAGGGCTTTTGCCCGAACGCAGGATCTCCGACAGAGCCCAGATGTAGTTCTTGGCCAGGCGCAGCGTCTCGATTTTGGACAGCTTCTGCGTCTTGGAATAGCAGGGCACCACCTTGCGCAGGTTGTCCAGAGCCGCATTTAGCCCGTGCATGCGGTTCCGCTCCCGGGCGTTGGCCTTCATGCGCCTTAGCTTGAAACGCTCCAGGCGAGCCTTGGTCATCTTCTTCTTTTTGGGGCCCCTTCTCTTGGGCTTTTGATCGTCGTCCTCCTCTTCCTCTTCTTCTTCCTCTTCCAGATCCTCGTCTTCATCCTCCTCCTCTCCCCCGTTCCTCAGTGAGTCCTCTTCTGCATTCATGGCTTCGAGGTCGTCCTCCTTCTTGTCTGCCTCGTGCTCCTCATCCTGAGAACTGAGACATTCGTCTGTCCAGCTGGGAGGACCCTGGGGCTGAGGCTCGCCCATCAGCCCGCTCTCGCTGTAAGATTTGGTCATGTTTCGATTTCCTACATTCAACAGGGGGGGAGAGAGGAACAGAAAGAAAAGGAGAAAAATGCTACATTCACAAACTACCTATGCCTTCAGCAACCACTCCCTAACCTTATAGAAACGCATGTGAAGAGACATACCAGCTCATTACAAAATGGATGCCCCTAAGGAAAAGTTAAATGCCTTGTTTTATAATGGCGTATGTGTGCCCCACTAGTATATAGGAGACAGGGCAAGGCTGGAGGTGGGGGAGAGAGTAAATATATGTGTATGTGCACTCCTGTTTATATGTTTCCTGGTGATTGGTGAAAGTGTGATTATGTAGCAGGATAATATGCGTGAAAAGGAGCGTACATTTTACTACTTCATGTTTATCTGCATGAGTTCAAAGTCACAACTCCACACAAAAAAAATGATGAGTTTAAAAATCACAAATCTGTTTGTTCCCCTCTCAGCCCTGGCTTCTTGGTACTTAGCGATTACAGCCGAAGAGCCATTACGTAATTTACTCACGGTGGCAGTGATTTTTAAGAAGATTACACTAACCACAGATTGAAGAGCAAATGCATGGTGGAGAAAAAGTAGTTTCCATCAAATTATTTCACCATCAACGAAACATTTGGCAACAAAAGTGGGCAGAGGTCTTCCATCCTACCCTCGCCTTTCTTTTCTCGCCTCCTACCGCTGCCCCTCTGCTGAATTTCCACCTTGTACAAAAGCACTAGCTATATGGCCAGGGCTGGGGGCACCTCGCAGAGCGCCCTTCCACGCGCTTGGGATCAGGTGCGGAAGGCTCTTCTCTAATAAACAGCCCATTGAAATAGCCGCCCGCTCTTTATTGGGGCTTTTCAAAGTTCGCCTCAAACCTCTTTTTAAAAGATTGAGTAATTATAATGGTCAGCGATTGGCAATAGCGAAGTTGCCGCTTCTAATAAAGAAAATAAAAAGCCTTTAGTGAGACAACTGAATTTCTGGCGTCTGCAGTGGCTGCTGGGGACTTGGCTGCCTCCGGAGCAGTAACAGGTAGCAGGAGTTGGTTCCTCTCCCTTTCTCCTCCTTTTCCACTTTCTCAACAAAACTATCTCTCAACTCACTTATTTTTCAGGGTGTGTATACTCAAGGTATCAATGTTCCTTTTATGCACTGAAAAAATAACTTGGCACTTTCAATGTGCATAAAATACATGCACACAAAACACGTCTTGGTAACAAGGGCTTTCTTTTTTTTTTTTTCTTTTTCCTTATTGGAAGAAGTGAGAAAGTGAAGTAGTTATTTGCTTTCAGGACGTTGAAATCACCACTAGCAAATAATCTGAGTTACTGTGCGTTATTTTTTAAATCCATAGGTGCTCCTATAATTTCCCCTCAAAACCAAAACACTAAAACATTTTTTTTTTTAAATTAGAAAGCCTGTGGTGGGTATTTGAGTAAGGCAAGTCGAAATGTGTGAGTACTTGCCGGCAATCAAGAGGAGGAATGCCCGCTTCAATACACATACACGCGCTCGCAAAGCACACATTCAGAATATGTGTAGGTACATCCAGTCTTCAATTACTGCTTTTATTCCCAAGCAAAAATGAAAGGGTTGTAATTACCTGCAGTTGTTAGTAGGTCCTGAGCAGTGATGGTCTCATAACCCCGGGGCCTCCGGATGCCGTGCCTTCTGCGTGGGGCGAATTCCTCGTGTCCCGGCCGCGCGGGCGCTCAGGTTATATAGCCGGGTTGGTGATGCTGAGCGCAGGCGGGGCCCTGGAGCCGAGCGGCTAGCAGGTCCCAGCGCCCGGCGTCTGCGCACGCGTCCAGACTGAGCGCTCCCTTCCGCCCACCCCCCTCCCCGCCCCTTCAGCCTTGCTCCTCTCCCACCCACCTCCAACTCCAGCTCCCCTCTCCCCCACCCCTACCCCCGCCCCATCTCCTTCCTCCCCGGCATGCGCCATATGGTCTTCCCGGTCCAGCCAGGAGCCGGGAACCACGTGACCTGCCCATTTGTATGCCGCGGAGCGCTCCATTCCGGCCCCTTTGTGGCCAGAAGAAAGTGGCCCATCTGTCGCCAGTTAGAGACTCCGCGGACCTGTTTTTACCCGCAGGAGAGATTAACCCTTTCAGGCGGCAGAAGGGAGAGGGGACAAGGGGGGAGGGGAATTGAGGGAAGGGAGCGGGAAAGCTAACGGTGAGTGGGTTTAGATCGGAGTGAGTGGCCCCCGTTGGGGCGGGAAGTAGGGCAGAGGTGAAAGAGGCCGCAGCCGGGAGACTGAGGCGCGCAGTGACGCGTCCTGACTCCGTAGGATGCCGCGCCCAGACATTGGCCTCCTGAGCACCAAGACTTTATGCCTTCTCCGAGTTGTCCATCTCTTGGTTTCCCCCGCTTGGCAGACGCTTTGCTTATTGGCGCCAAACGGTGGCTTCTCCTCATCTCCATCAAACCCTTAAGAAAACATACCCCATATAAAAACGGCTTAATCTGTAAATTCAGCTTTGATGCTAGTCCTCTAGCCTCTTTAACTGGATCACTCACTCCCAGCCTCTACAGTAGCTGTCACTCTACCTCGCCATACTTGCAACTTGGCGTTCCCTCACCTTCAGCTGCATCTGCCACTGGAGACCCCTCAACACATTTGCCCTCTCTTCTCAGTGCAAGCTAGTCCGTGCTCTCAGGCCTTGGCTCCTTTGGTCTCAGAGCTCTCTGTGTGAAAGCTGGGGTATTCCTCTGATCTTGGATTCTGCCTTTCAACCAAGGCCATTGGATTGTTGCAAAGGATGCCTTCATCTGAGCCGCTTGTTCCGTGCCACAGGCTGGCACTTCCCACTCCTAGGCCTGTAAATAGGTACTTGGTTCAGACAAGCCTTCTCAATGGGAGGATGCAACAGGCCCGTGTTAAATGTTTCCTCTCCTCTTTTTGGAAAGGTTTAATGGCCATGATTGCTCCAGACCTCAAAGACTCTGACTTGAAAGACCTCAAACTTGCATTTCAGGCAAAGACCAGAGATTCCCGACTAATTCTGAAGGAGCCATATTTCTGTTTAAATGGCAATTCTTTACTCGTTCCCACCATTATATATTACAACTTTTCCATTCCTTCTCCACCAGCTTCATCTCTAATCCTCCATTAACTAAACCCCTATCCCTCCCAGACCTGTAGATCCCTGAAATGAATTCGTGGAACTTGGATTGCTTATTTAAAGGCAGTTGCTTTAAAAGCCCTCGAGTTTGCAAACAGTGTCAGGGTTGAGCGGCTGAAGCTAGGTGCCTTTGGGAACCAGAGGGGGGATGCAGTGGAGAGAGGAAGAGGGTCCTATCGAGATCACCAGTGTCTGGAAGGCAGTGTATGAGCCTTCCCCATTTAGCACAAATCTGAAAGGGGGGAAATGGGTGTATGCGCCCTGACCCATTTTGGAAAGCCTGACGTGAATTGTACTGAGTTTCCAAGAGAAGAGATGTAAAGAGTTTTGTTTTTCTGCGTTCACTCGTCAGTGTACGAAGAGCACAGAGGAAGATAAAAGAATTCAGCTAAGAGCCTAGTCTCATTATTTACTCATGCACCATCTGTATCATCAGTGATGGGTGGGTTAAAACTCAAGGGGCATCGAAGTTAACCACCTGAAGAGGCAGGTCCACTACACTTGCGGCCAAGCTGGACCAAGTGCCCCCGCAATCCCGGCAGTTGCCCCACGGGCTAGCCTCAGCCCTACCTCTGACTTCTCTGTCTTAAGGGAGCTTCAGCAGAAATGTTGGGGGCAGATGCAAGAGATGGCTCCAGCTGCCCGAAGACCCAGGGATGACCTCGGGGATCCCTCTTCCCCTGGGAAGCAGAAACTTCCTCAGTTTGCAACTTTATGTGGAATGCAGGAGATTCTTGGTGGAACCAGATGTTCGAGGCGGGAAAGGACCGGGTGTTTCACCAGCCTAGACTCAAACGCGCAAAGTGCAGGAATTATCAGACCCGTTCCTTTCCTCTCTTTCTAATAAACTCACCCACTGCCCGGGGTTCGCCCCGGCCTGGGGATGTGTAAAAAGAAAGGGCCACTCCTGGATGTTCCAGAATCCTGGCAAGGTTCTGTCTCACGGTGGCTCTTATTGGGCCTCACTGCCAACAGAGCTTGGGTGCAAACCCTCTTTAGCTCGGGGAATGTAAATCCCCCAGCGAGGGAATCTTGGCACCCAGAGAGTGTGGCTGGGCCTCCCCAGGCTGCAGCCCAGTAGTCAGGCCGGGAATGGAGAAGTGCAGATTACACCTACATTAAGGTGCTTTTTGTTGAGAGGGGACAGGGCGAGAAAGTGGGAGGCAGAGGACGGTGGTGACGGTAACGCTGGAAAAGGATGGATTGAAGGCGCGGCTGGGCTCAGCATGAGACACAGTCGCCGTCCCCGCCTCCTTATTTTCCTCTCCCTCTTTGGACTTTGTTTCGACAGTTGCACACTTTTCCCCTCCCGATTCCCTAAATTCTCGCCCTCTCTCTCCCTGCCCGTGCTGCCCGTTAGCGGTACTCCTCCAGCTCCGGTCCCCACTGGGCGCTGCAGGCTGCAGAGCGGCACGCGAACCGCACGCGCGGGTAACAAAAGCCGCTTTCATGACTCACTGCCCTCGAGCAATGCCCCAAATCTGTCGCCCCCCGGGTCCCCGCTTGGAGCGCGCGGCGCGGGCCGGGCGGTCCCGGCCGTTAAAGCGGCAGCAGGAGCGCCGGCGGGAAGGAGGGCGGGAGGATGCTTGTGGCTGGGGTGGGAGAGAGGGGAGTGTGGCCTGGGCGGGGACAATGGGGGGAGGGGAGGGAGACGTGTGCCATTGAGTATAGGAGAGGGCGAGAAGGAGGCCTGTGGTCGGGATGAGGGGAGTGAGAAGCGTGTAGCTGGCGGCAGGGGGTGGGGGTGGGGTGTTCAGCGCATTCCCGGGGCCTAGATAAAGAGCAGGGGCAGGGCTGTCGTCCCCGGCGGTGACCTGTTTCTCGCGGAAACAGATGCTTGCTCTTGCAAAGGGAGGCTTGGGTTCAATGAAAGAATCAAGGTTGGCCCGGGTGGCCCCACCGACCTCGAGTGGCGCTCACGTCCTCTCCTTGCCCTTCCCAAGGAAAGGGGTGTTCTGGCCTGAGCCTGTTCCAGAGGTGGGAGGTGGTGGGGGACTCGAGAGGCGGGCGAGACCATAGGGCGCTGGGGCTGAAGAAGCCTAGGGCAGAGAGCTGTAGGTAGGTCTTTCAAAGGCCCGGCAGCTCAGACGCCTTTGGGAGGCCAGGGGACAATGTTACGGGTTCCTTCCAGATCCCCGGCGCGGCGCCAGGTTTGCGCCTATGCCTCCAGGGAGGCCACTGGGCGCCTAGGTCCTGGCCAGAGGCTGGAGCTGCCCGGGCTCGACAGGCAGGCGGCTGGGGAAAGCCGGGAGCAAGAGAGAAGCTATTAAAATGCCTCGCCGTCGCCCCGAGCGCAAAACCCGTCCTCCCCAAATCTCCTGGGCTTGCGGCATAATCTTAATTAAGATAATTGATTCATATTGCACCTGCGAGAACGGAAAAAAAATTGATTCCAACCCCCAACCCCACAAATCGCTTCGAGCTATTGGATGGAGCACAACGCGGCTGTGATTTGGGAAGTGATTTAGTACCGGGCTTCCCCAGCTCGGCCTGCCTGGGCTCTTTTATTTATTATTTACGTTCTCCTTGTCCCGCCGGGGCCTGACTGGCTTCCCTCCTGGCGCCTATAGGGCTCCAAGGGACTTCATCTCTGATTCTCCGTCAGAAGTAAAGGGTTTCCTTAAACCACCCAACTCCCACATCCACAATGCAAAATCAACGCAGCTCTGAGCATTGTGGCAAGCGTAGGTCATCCACATGAATGCCCAAGGCCTGGTGCGTTAGATAGGCTATGTGTGTGAGTGTGCTTAAGTGTGCGAGAGTGTGTGAATCTGAGTATGAGTGTATGAGATTGTGTGAATGAGCGTGTGTGATTGTAGGTATGTGAATGATTGAGTGTGTGAATGTGTATGTGATGTGTCCGGGAGTGTGTTTCTTTTCAGTTATGTGAGTGGAAATGTGTGTGAGTGTGTGCATGAGTGTGTGTTCGTGGGTGCTTCTGTTCTCAGAGGGCGCGTGTCTGTTTCGTGAGCCTTGAGGAACAGCTTGAGGTCTAAAGGGGACCGCAGGGCTGGGTAGCTGACAAGCGCCTGATGTTCGCCAACCTTTGCCTTAAAATAAAGCAACAAGCAAACAATCCCGGGTAAGTGGGTGTAGCTGCGGGTCCGGAGAGCAGAGAAACACCAACAACGCCCCGAACAATGGCTGCCTCGGGGTTGGGGGAGGAGACCGGGCAAGTTCCAGGATTGCACGGAAGCCAGGCAAGCCAGGTTTAGAGCCCCAGGCAGCTTGTAGGAAAAATAGTTTCCTCAAGGTATCAGCACCGTGGACAATTCCCACTTCCCTGGCCTTGAAATTCGCGGTTCTAAGATTCAAACAAAACCCCTTCCAGCAGCTTTTGCTTTTTCCTATGTGCCTTCTTTCGCAAAACCATTGACCACCACATGCGAACTTTTGATTGAGAGAGCCCTGTAAATCTGCATTTAATTAGCCACCTTCTTTTCAGAATACGTTTCCTAGAAAACTAAAATCCAAGGTTAGGGGTGATGGAAGGGCTTAAATTATCATTTGAGCTAGAGAGTCTGAAACAAAGAAATGACAGACTGAATAACTTTGAGAAAGATAGTTGCACTTATGTGCCACACAGCATCAAAATGAAAGTGAACTCATAAATTTGCTGTGCACAGATATAATAGAATATCTAAAAATATTTTTAAATTTTGCTTTTATTGTCTGGAGTGTACATTTTATTGATGATGTAAATCTTTTTCCATCACCATCACCCTTTCAACTCTCAAGTTATTTCATATTAGAAACAATTTCTCTTAAATTAATGGGAAAATAAACCAACTGAAGTTAAATGGCATTATTTACTCAGCTTTGGCCAGCCACATTACCTAATTACTGGATTTAGAATATTGCGTCTTAATATACATGATATCCAAAATATACTGGAAAAAGTCTAGTAGAGATATGACTCAGAAGAACAAGCACCTTTGGTGGTTTAAACATCTTAGAAACATATGCCACAAACCCCCCATTATTGATGTAATTTTAAAATGTCATTATTATTAGCAATCAAAATCCTTATTAAGTATTCAGACTTTACTGAAATAGAAAATATAATTATTTTTGATCCAAGCATTTACACCTAGAGTCTCACTCTCTTTAAATAAAATGTTTTCTTTTTTCTTTAACAAATACATTTTCATATGAATTAAATATTGATAATTTGACCTTTTATGTCTCTAACTAATCAAAAGGGGGAAATTCCAAATGTAGATCTTGGAGTTTGGCCCTGGTGGGTCTTTCTGCTTGAGTAGGCACTGAGATTAAAGGAGTCAAACTTCCTCTTTCACTGCTCTCTCCTTGCACTAATTGCTTATGCAAAAAATGCAGATTTGTATTAATTAGTAACTCCACTGATTAGTTCTGTGGTATTTTCACATAATAAATCATGCTGCAGACATGAATTTTGGCACATCACCCAGTAGAGGCTCAGGCTGCAATACAGATTTCATATTAAAATAAAATCTCTGACTAAATCTACCTTTTTGATGCAGGTACTGTGAGCAGCCACCTGCTGGGAGCACCTGCCATGCATGGGAAATTACTTTCATTCAGTGACAACCCACTTTTGGGGCCCAACCAGGGTGACCTGATTATGAAGTTAGGCTCTAATAATAAATAAACAGATAAATAAACACATATTTACATGCCTAAATGACACAAATGTGCCTAAACTCTAGGCATTTTACAATGATGTTATAACAGGATCTACTTTTAATGGGAATAGATTTTAAAAATGACTTCCCAGGTTATGGATAAACACCTCAGTCTATTTTCCTCCTGTGAGATCTTTGTTCCTTAGTGAGAGGGTCTGATCTGAGGCTTTTATCACTCATACTCTTTAGCTTATTCCTTTCCTAAGCAGGCAAGCTAGTTTACAAGAAAAATAGGGATCAGAAAAAAGCATCAGGGGGAGGAGTATGAATGCTGAGAGTTATCTTGAAGGGAATTGGCCACCCCTATGATCCTAACATATGGTGAGAAGCTGTGAGGTGAGGCATCCACAGTTGCCTGATGCAAGACAGATTCTCCTCTACCCATTTGTAACTATATGAGCTTCTACATAACTCTTTTTCTTTTCCTTGATGATGGTTTAATTTGATGAGGCAGATTACAGCCAGTATTGCCAAGGTTATAAATTAGACCATGGCATCTGCTTTGCCCCACACTAACCCTTTACATGTTCTTATTTTCATACCACTGGTGACACCTTTCCAAGTCCCCTCAGGTGCTCAAAGCACCTTTAATACTCTTTCTGGTCCATGCTTATTAGTGAAAGGAATCTGTAAATTCATACAACTTAAGAGGTTAAAAGAGAGCGATGTTACTTAATTTGATGCCTCTACCCAGAGCACTTGCAAAGTAACAAGGCACAGAGAAAAAAAAAAAGAGTACTTGATATTGACATTCAGAGATGAATTAAGCCTAAGGGAGGTATATTTTGGATGGAGGCTGGAGAACCATGCCCTGCTGAAGTTGTACTATGCAGTTTACAGTCTCTCTGCCTACTATTGAGACCAGTCCTGAGGCGGTGGCATATGTGGCTAGTGGACTGAGTAGGGTCTAGCCTCTCGGGAGGCTCTTTCTCTAGCCATCATTTACTGAAACTTTCAGAGGCTTTGATGGCTCATAGAGAAAGTCATGCATCTTGTGGTCTTTTTATTTATTTATTTTGGATGTGGAGAACTTTTTTTCAAGGAACTAAAAAAAATAAGTAGAGAGAGGGAGATATAATTTAAAGAAGTCCTCTATTAAATCAAATGTGGTTGGTTTTTTTCCTCCTTTACATTCACTCCTGGATCCCACCTCCTATGGCTTGACATGGAAAAGATTGATCATATCTGATGGGGCAAAAAAAGTCCTATCTTTTCATGTTGGCTCACAATGCTGAGGTATAGAGGCTATGTCGAGAGCCAGGACTGGACATGTGCAAAGGCTCTAAAATTGCTTCAGTTTATTTTTGGAGAGCTTGTCTCTTCATTACCTTCCTTTCAGAAACTGTCTGCTTCACTGAGTAGTACATATATCCTGCAAATCTATATTGAGTGCCACTATATGGCAGGCACTGTACTGCTAGGTATTAGGCATACAAAACACATGGAAACAGACATTAGTCTCTGCTTTCTCAAAGCTTTCTACTTAGCGAAAGAGATAGGACTTTAAAAAGATTCACTCACAAATGAGTGTGTACCCATATGACTTGAAATGAAGTACAGGAAAGGAAAACAAAACTAGTCCATAAACCTGAGGACAAAAGAATCTGGTAAAGACTGATGTGGGAGGGCTCCCCATATTAGCAGAGCTGAGGCAATGAGAAAGATGTTCCCAGTGAAGGGGGCTGATCTGGGGGAGAGTCTTTCAGACAAGGGAAAGAATATATGTAAAGGGCCTGAGGCAAGAGTAGCATAGGAAGTTTGAGAACCTAAAAACATGCAGTGTAGCACTAAGAAGAGGAGGGATGATGGTAAGAGGTGAGGTAGCAAAAAGGAAGACAGGTCCCAGAGCCTGCTTTCCATTGAAGAGCTTTGAGCTGTTGGGAGCAGTTGAAGGAAACTTGAGTAAGACTTACATATTTAGAAGATCATTTTAATAACAGTATAGAAATCTGATTGCATAGCGGGTGAGTCGAATAAAGGGAGGCTGTTGCAGCTTTCCTTGCAAGAGATTATGTACTTGAACCAGACTGGTTGCAGAGGAAGTTAGTGGACATATTTTGATAGAGTTAGAAAGATTACCCTGAAACCACAGCCTAATTTCACACAAATTACCCAATGGCCACCAAAAACCATCATTCTTTACAACTTTGCATGAATATTGTTGGTTTCCTCAGAAGTAACATGCTGACTTTAATTTAAATCAATAAGAACTTATGAACCCACTAAAAAATTACATCTAAAAGTACTGCCTACTTTGCAAAGCAGGTACTAGAACAAAAGCACACATTTATTGAGCACTTAAGACATTCCAAGTGCACTATGGTAATTCTCATTTGACAGTTGAGAAAAATTGGGCTTATATAGCCCAGTTGGTCAGGTAATATGCCCAATGACAGATCTACTTGACTCTAAGGTTTGTACCTTTTAGCTACTACATTGTGCCAAGAAAAGGATATGACCAAGATTTATTTATAAGTTATGTTTTGTAAATACACACACACACACACTTTAATTTTGTTCAAATACTTTTAAGCTTCAGTTTAATCTTTTAATTAATCTAAAAATAACATTAATAAATACACCTGTACTATAAATTGCTGAGTCTTTCTAGAAATAAAACTGGTGGAATGGTAGCCAGTAATTTAGTCAGTTATATCCATCCAAGTTTTATCAGTTGGCAAACTAACTGATCAGTTAGCAAACTAACTGATGAGAATTTATCAAGTTGGGGGAAATTATACAGACAAATTTTCTACATCATAGGACTAACCATTCTCATTAAAAGCCCATTAATCAAGAATTACACTAAAATTTGTTTTTCTTAAAGGGCTCAAATTGTTTGGCTCTGGACATACCTAGTCCAAAATTAGAAATCCTTACTTAAAATGCTTCCACTTTAGCCTTTATTAAAGAATTGAAGATAGTTGTTTTCATTTGGAAAAAATGGTTTTATTGAATTGCAACTCAGCCCTTGTTCCTTAGCAAACACACTGCCTAAAGGAGTGTACTTCCACATGGAGATGGGGGGAGAGCAAAGGGAAAGCTTGTAACTGGCATCTCTTGTTAATGTAATTAGTTTATTGATGATCTTCTTAGTTTATTAATGATCTTCAACTGCTTTTAAACATGAAAAGATTCCTAAGGTCGATAATACATGTGTTTCAATTTGGGTAGCTAATAAGCAGATACATCAAATGCATGGCTAGAAAGAAGAAAAATAAAGTTCCACTTTTTGTTCGCTGAAGAAAGTCATTGTCAGTTTATGGAAACCATACTGTAAAAGTTGTCTATTTCAGAAGACACACTAGATGTGTTTTTCAGGATTATTTATGCATTAAATGTTAGTATTTCTTAGTTTTACATACACACATATACTCATTAATATCTTCCATCTGCTCCCTTCTCCACACATATATGTGTGTGTTATCTTGAAGTCTTTTCCCATTTAGTCCCTGATCGAGTCAGTAATGCCTTGCTTTCTTCCCTCAGTTCATGTATAACTTTTCTGGTTATTCTTGAATGTCTGAATGAACCACAAGTTTAGGAAAAATTTTGCCTAATTATAGTACATAGTGTATGGGAACTTACTGTTTTTTTAAATATTAGAATTGAACTGGCAAATTGTTTATATTTTCAATGCAACAGAATTCTTTCATTGACAGTAACCAGATATGTTATTTTTCTCTTTGAAGATTATAAACCCTATGTTTATGAATAATTCAATATTAGTTTTAACAATTTGATTTTGAGAATTGTGACTACTTCCATTTCTTATTTTTGTTATATGAATATTTATAGACCACTGTGTATAATCAGACATCAATATTAGTACACAGAGAAGGGAGTCCTATAAACTATTAGTTTTGAAGCAATGTAATCTGAGGCATACCAGGATCCATGAGAGCAGAAAGGAGGGCTACTTAGGAATCCTGACAAATACAACCCAGATCAACAAAAGCATCCAGCTGACTCATAGATACATGAGAAATAATAGTTTGTTTCTTTAATTTACTACATTTTGGATTAGTTTGCCATGCAGCAATAGTTAAATGATATACTACAATGAAAAAATTCAATTTCTTCCAAATTGCTTAGGGATTTCAATGTTTTGATTAATCAAAAATATCTGTTCAGGTGAGACTTCCCATCAATATCCTACACTTATAAGTATTTCAAGAATTTTGAAATGGTATCTACACCTCATAATAAGTATTAAACTAGTATATATGTGTTAGGGATTGTACTAAATGATATAGAAAAGTTATGTCATTTATCTTCAACAGCTCTATGAATAGGTATTATTATTTTCATTATTATTGACATTCTATAGATGAGGAAACAGAGAAGTTAAGTATCTGGTTCAAAGTTACATATCTAGAAAAGGGCGAGGCTCTTTTATTTTTTACCGTTTACTTTTATTCAGATTACTTGGTTACTAATTTAATTAAGTATGAAATTTTGGAAAACTTTGTGGCCCACCATGTTCTGGTTCCACTTTCCCTTCAGCATTATGATCCTCTCAATTCCTATTCTCTTTTAGCCAGTCATGCACAGTCAGACAAAATACACACTGTACTTTCTACCTGGAACTGGTACTAGGGATTGGTTCACTCAGCACCTAATCTCATTCCTTTTTTGCATGCTTTTGTAGAGTGAGAAGGCTGGAGAGCCACCACAAAGGAATACATTAAAAATGTTTTCTACACTCCCCAGATATGTTTTTGCTAATCATATGCACTAGGCTTTAGTTTAGAACAAAGTTACATGGGGGAGTCAGAAGACAGGAGATTTACTCGGTTGGCACAAATTCTGGTACAACGTACTGAAGCCAGCCGATGTGGTGGTAGCTTTTTGATTTGTCAGCTTTCTGACTCTAGAGAGGCAGTATTTTTCTTCTGTGATACAGTTTTGGTTCTCACACCTGGAATCTCAGCTCCGGTTTTTCATCAGGCCGCATAACATTTCTACGAATTTTCTATAATCACTATGAAATCCATTTGCACAGACTCCAGGTACAGTTGGTCATATTGCCTGTCATTAAAAACACTTTCCTGTACAGTAATTGGTACCAGAAGGGTTTACAGGCAACAGAACATTAAGAAGATAGGAACATGTGATCAGAAAAAATTTTAAATATATATGATTGGGTTAGAGCTTTTAAAAGAAGAGATGACAGTAATCCATGGCACCCAGCACTAATCTATGGATTAGTTAGCTTTTCACCTGTGGTCACTGGGAATAATGCCACACTGGGTGGCTACTGAAGTGAACCATTATGGGAGTTCAGGAATATAAAAGCCATAGAGGTGGGGTGTCTGCCATTAACTACACTGAGCAACTTTAAGAAAGAACATGACTAACTCAAGATGATGGTCAAAAAGAATTTCTGATTTCTCTAAAAGAAACTCCAATCATCTGTAACTACAGAACTGATATAGCCAGGTAACAAATGTAGGTTGCTGAATTACAAGATGGTGCAGTAGTGCCCAAAATGTGGCCCCTGGATCAGCAGCATAAGTGACAAGCCAGAACTCATTAGAAAAGGAAATTCTTGGGCTTCATTCTAGAATTGCTGAAACAGAAACTCTAGGGGTGGGGCCCAGAAATCTATGTTTTCAGAAGATTGACCCATGCTAGGTTCTCAATACTTCACCACAACCACCTGCAGATCTTTTTCATAAAAGAGCAAAAACTGAGAATTGTAATGGCAACTTTGGGGAGGACTGAGATGGTTCTAACTACTCTGAATACTCAAATTATACTCAGAGCCTTCCTATGTCCAACTTACATCCAACTTATAGCACCTCCTCCTGACGTATCCAGAGAGGCTGGTCTGGGTTTGCTGACAAGCTTCCCTGAAGTAGTCAACACACAAAAGAGAAGAAATTCTGTTCTTGTCCCACTCCTCCCACTTCCCATTGCCTCTCCCTGATGACTGTGTCAGACCCCAGCAGGACTCAGGTGAGACAAGAGTAATGGCATGCTCAGGAGGCCAGCAAATAATTGCAAGGTTTTGTTTGTTATTTCCCTAAATGACTGGCAAATATGTGGAAACAGATTCTGAACATACTAGTCTAGGGAGGATAGAATACCACTTCAGATCAGACTGAATTTACGGATACTGTTGTAATTCTTAGTCATTCTGGATCCAAAGTGCTAGTGAAGTCTCTGGGAATAGTTCTCAATGTTTGTTCAGAGGGTGACCAAAATGTACATTCAAAAATGATCTACATGGCATGAAGCTGAGATACAAAACATTTCTTGCGGTGATATAAGAAAAAGCAATCCAAAGTTTCAAGCAGAAAAGGTCAGAATTAATTCATCATTATCTGGAACCTTCTTGATTACCTCTTCACTCTATCTGACCATGACCAACAGCACTGTATGCACTGTTTGGGGACCAACAATATCTTTTTAAAAATCCCTCTTCAGGTGGGAAGGAAGGAGGGTGATGTTACTGTTGAATGGCAATCCCTGATAGCAATTGTGATGACAGGTTCTAGGGTGACAGACCAGAGAGCATCATAGAAAAATCAGAGGCAAAGTGCAATTTTTACCATAATGTGCAACAGAGCTGGAGGGGAAATTGGGGTAATTTAAAAAGAGAGTTCCTTGGTGGTATCTTAACCTTCCATGGGATTCCCTAGGAATGAATTAGATCATAATAATAATAATAATAATAATACTAAATGAATGATAAAACAAAATAGAGGCTTATCACAAGTCACCAAATATCACCATGGCTGCTCACCCAATTTCCAAACTTGAGTCTAACCCCAACCCACAGCTCTTTGAATCTAGAGGAAATCAGTCAACCTTGAAGGGAGACCCTGTAACATTATCACAAGTACATCCTATTAATCTTTCAGCCTTATCCAAAAGGATCTTCGACTATTTACCAAGGTAATTGGGTAGTTTGTAAAGGGAAATAGCTGGATCTTCTGGGGAATATTGGTACCTGATTCTAGGATGTCACTATGATCTACCTAGCAGAATGGTGACATATAAAAGTGACATGACATTTGGATTTTGGGGCCTAATTCTGCTTCAGTGGTACCTGTGGGTCTGCAAACCATGTGGTTGTTTCCATATTTCCTGCATATGGAGATGACAGAATATCCAGGTTGACTCCCTAACCCACCCCCCATGAGGGTTATTATGCAACGAGGGGCAAAACAAAGCATCTTGAGCTTCCTGACCTTACCCAGGGCAAAGCTGCACAGTGGAGGAATCACAGAGATTAGTTCAGCATCACCAGTTTGAAAGGTATAAGGTGATATGGCAGAAGCTACTAGTTGTCCCCCAATGGTGCTTCCTTTTTCTCTCATAGAAGTAATATCTCCAAGTGTTAGCTAGAAAAATAGCCTCTCTGGAGAAATGTCTACATTTTCCTGCCGTATTATAGCTATGTATAGCAATGTGACTAAGTTTTGGTCAATGGGACATGAGTGAGAGTGATGACAGGAATTTCTGGATCTTGCCATCATAATGAAGTGATGTGTCTATCCCTTCTCCTTTTCCCCTTTGTGCCAGCTTCATCTTGAATCTATGTGTTTCCTTCTCAGGCTCTAAGTGATTCTGGATCTCATGGTAGCAAGGATGACTACAATAGCTCTAGTTTCATATTTCTCTAGGTTCTAGACAAATGGGATTGAACATAGAAGACTTTTTTTTTTAATGAATAGTTCCAGTACAAGTCCTTAGACATCCACTTAAAAAACTAGCTTAGGCTGCCACTCCTCTACCCTAATCATTATAGATATGTGATCTAGGCGCATGTGATTTTCTACTTGACCTCAACCTGGGTCTCATATTCTATCCTTAAGACCAGAAGGCATTCCTCCCCTCCACAACCCCTGGCCCCAAATCACATAGACTGTTGGTGAGAATGTGTAAAATACTGAAAAGAAAACCAAGGGAAATGAGCTGACAGACAAACCATAAATGTCCATGGCATACTCATTGTTAATCATCAACTCTTACAATTTTAATTACCCTCCATATGAGAGTGGTTCCAGGATCTGTCTCCAGAAATTATGACCTATATCTACAACTCCTTGCAAGATAATTTCCCTAAGATTCACTGCAAGCACCTGAAAATCAGTGTGTTTGAAGGTGAACCGTTTTTTTCCCTCACCACTAGAAACCTGGGATGTAGCTTGATTTCTGACTCTCCTCATACTTGACTAAAATCAATTACCAACAAATTCTTGTTATCTGTATCCCTAATATCTTTGAAATCAACCCATTTCTTTCCACCCATATTTCTCTTACCACATTTCAGCTCCTATCTTTACCTCTTGACTATCTCACCGTGATAACCTCTTTTATTTTTTTTAATTTTCTAAAGTTTTTTTTTATTTTGAGAGAGACAGAGACAGTGTAAGTGGGGGAGGGGCAGAGATAGAAAGGGAGACAGAGAATCCCAAGTAAGCTCCGCACTGTCAGCATGGAGCCAGATGCGGGGCTCAAACTCAGAAACGGTGAGATTATGACCTGAGCCTAAACAAAGAGTTGGAGGCTTAACCGACTGAGCCCCCTAGGTGCCCCACAGTGATAACCTCTTTTAACTTGATGCCTACACATTTTTTTATTGTGGTAAAATACAAATAACATAAGATTCACATCTTAACCATATTTAAGTGTACAATCCAGTGGCATTCAGTACATTCATACTGTTGTGCAACCATCACCACCATCTCTAGAACTCTTTTCATCTTACAAAA
Organism: Cryptoprocta ferox; assembly: GCA_028646485.1. Lineage (NCBI taxonomy): Eukaryota > Metazoa > Chordata > Mammalia > Carnivora > Eupleridae > Cryptoprocta > Cryptoprocta ferox. Next base: position 57,716,315 of record CM053578.1, read on the forward strand.
CTGAAATTCCATACCCATTAAACAATAACTCCCCATTCCCTGCCCCACCCCGGCCTTGACAACCATCATTCTCTTTCCATTTTAATTATTTTGACTACCTTAGATACCTCATGTAATTAGAATAATACAGTATTTATCTTTCTGTGACTGGCTTATTTCACTTAGCACAATGTCCTTGAGCTTCATCTATGTCATAGCATGTATCATAATCTTCTTCCTTTTTAAGGAAGAATAATATCCCATTGTATATACCCCACATTTTGCTTATTCATTCATCTGTCAATGGACACTTGGGTTGTTTCCACATTTCAGCTCTTGTGTATAGTGCTACTATGAACATGAGTGCACAAATACCTCTTCAAGAGGTATTTCAGTTCTTTTGGGTATACACCCAGAAGTGGAATTGCTGAATTATATGGTACTCCTAATTTAATTTTTTAAGGAAACTCCATACTGTTTTCCATAGTGGCTGCATCGTTTTAACATTCCCACCAACAGAGCATAAGGGTTCCATGTTCCATTTTTTTTCACATTCTTGCCAATGCTTGTTATTTTCTGTCTTGTTTTGTTTTTGTTTTTGTTTTTTATAGTATCCATTCTAATGGGTTGGATGTGCCAGCCATCAGTTTCATCGTCTAAATGTTTTTCATAAGGTAGTCAGAAATGATCTTTAATAAATACAAGATGATCATGTCACTACCCTGTTAAATCCTTTAGCAGCTCCTCATTTCTTTCAGGCTCGTCTGGCCTCCTTCATTTCTCTCAAGAAAGCGGTCATGTCTTCCTTCCTTGCTTCCTTTCCCAAACCCCCATCACCTGCTCCTTTTTCCACCTCTCCCTTCCTAACCTACTCTCCACTTTTTACACACACATGTAGACTCTGAATTGGTCACCCTGAAATATGTTCAGGTCTGTGAAAATGCTACATTTCCCCTCATTTCTTTTTTTTTTTTTTAATAATTTATTGTCAAGTTAGGGAACATACAGTGTATACAGTGTAGTCTTGGTTTTGGGCATAGATTCCCAAGATTCATCACTTACATACAACACCCAGTGCTCATCCCAACAAATGCCCTCCTCAATGCCCATCTGCCATTTTCCCAGCCCCCGCAGCCCCCAATCCCTATCAATCCTCAGTTTGTTCTTTGTATTTAAGAGTCTTTTACGGTTTGCCTTTCTCTCTGTTTGTAACTTATTTTTCCTTACCTTCCCCTATGGTCTTCTGTTAAGTTTCTCAAATTCCACATATGTGTGAAAACATAAGATATCTCTATTTTTCTGTCTTATTTTGCTTAGCGTAATACCCTGCAGTTCAACCCACATGGTTGCAAATGGCAAGATTTCATTCTTTTTGATCGCTAAGTAGTATTCCATTGTTTCTTATACATATTCTGTATCCATTCATTAGTTGATGTACATTTGAGCTCTTTCCATAATTTGGCTATTGTTTATAGTGCTGCTATAAACATTGGGGTACATGTGTCCCTATGAATCAGCACTCCCGTATCCTTTGGATGAATTCCTAGTAGTGCTATTGCTGGGTCATAGAGAAATTCTATTTTTAAATTTTTGAGAAACCTCCACACTGTTTTCCAGAGTGGCTGCACCAGTTTGTATTCCCACCAACAGTGTAAGAGGGTTCCCCTTTCTCCACATCCTTGCCAACATCTGTTATTTCCTGAATTGTTAATTTTAGCCACTCTGACTGGTATGAGGTGGTATCTCATTGTGGTTTTAAGTTGTATTTCCCTGATGATGAGTGATATTGAGCATCTTTTCATGTGTCTGTTAGCCATCTGGATTTCTGACTTGGAAAAGTGTCTGTTCATGTCCTCTGCCCATTTCTTCACTGGATTATTTGTTTTTGGGTCTTGAGTTGGTTAAGTTCTTTATTGGTTTTGGATACTAGCCCTTTATCAGATATGTCATTGGCAAATATCTTCTCCTATTCTGTTGGTTGCCTTTTAGTTTTGTTGATTGTTTCCTTTGCTGTGCAGAAGCCTTTTATCTTGATGAGGTCCCAATAGTTCAATATCCACAAATCAATTAATGTGATACATCACATTAAAATAAAAAAGGATAAGAACCATATGATCTTGTCAATAGATACATAAAAAAGTTTGACAAAATACATCTTCCTTTCTTAATAAAAAACCCCAAGAAAGTCAGGATAGAAGGAACATATCTTAACATCATAAAAGCCATATATGAAAGGTCCATAGCTAATATTATCTTCAGTGGGAGAAAAACTGGGAGCTTCCCCCTGAGATCAGAAACATGACAGGGATATCCACTCTCACCGCTGTTGTTTAGTATAGTATTGGAAGGCCTAGCCTCAGCAATCAGACAACAAAATGAAATAAAAGGCATCCAAATTGCCAAAGAAGAAGTCATACTTTCACTTTTTGTAGATAACATGATACTCTATATGGAAAACCCAAAACTGCTAAAACTGATACATGAATTCAGCAAAGTTGCAGGATATAAAATAAATGTATGGAAATTGATTGCATTTCTATACACCACTAATGAAGCAATAGAAAGAGATATCAAAGAACTGATTCCATTTACAGTTGCATCAATAACCTATTCCTAAAATACCTAAGAATAAACCTAACCAAAGAGGTTAAAGATCTGTACAGTGGAAACTATAGAAATTTTATGAAAGAAATTGAAGAAGACACAAAGAAATGGAAAAACATTTCATGCACATGGATTGGAAGAACTAATATTGTTAAAATGTCAATACTACCCAAAGCAATCTACACATTCAATCCAATCCCAATCAAAATAGCACCAGCATTCTTCTCAGAGCTAGAACAAACAATCCTAAAATTTGTATGGAATCACAAAAGACCCCGAATAGCCAAAGTAACATTGAAAAAGAAAACCAAAGCTGGAGGCATCACAATCCCAGACTTTAGCCTGTACTACAAAGCTGTGATCAGGACAGTATGGTATTGGCACAGATATACAGAGCCCAGTGGAATAGAATAGAGAACCCAGAAATGGACCCACAAATGTATGGCCAACTAATCTTCGACAAAGCAGGAAAGAATATCCAATGGAAAAAAAAGTCTCTTTAGCAAATGGTGCTGGGAGAACAGCAACATGCAGAAGAGTGAAGTTGGACCCCTTTCTTACACCACATACAAAAATAAATTCAAAATGGATGGAAGACCTAAATGTGAGACAGGAAACCATCAAAATTCTAGAGCAGAAAACAGGCAACAACATATTTGACCTCGGCCACAGCAACTTCTTATTTGATATGTCTCTGAAAGCAAGAGAAATAAAAGCAAAAATGAATTATTGGGACCTCATCTCCTCATTTCTAACACCATTTCTTCTGTCAGACACTCTTTCTTCCTTGTCAGCTGGCCGCCTCTTGCTTATCGTTGAGGTCTCAGGATAGACAGCATTTTCTCCAGGAAAATTTCTCTGATAAATTCCCTCTGTTCATGCTATGTCAGCACCCCTAATATGTACTCTCAGAGCACTCCATCCTTGCCCTTACATAGTATTTCACCACATTCTACAATCGCCTGCTTATTTATATTTTTCTTTAGTCCTGTGCTGTCCAATATGTGACTCTTGAACACTAAAATGTTAATTAGTGTGACTGAGAAAATGAATTCTGAACTTCATTTAATTTTAGTAAATTTCAACTTTAAAAATGATATTCAAAATAGTTATTGTAAAATTAGGTATACTTGGATACGTGAACTACTTGGATATGGAGCTACTTATTCAACTGTAAGTTTATTAAATCTAAATATAACTTATAACTGTAAGTAAATTAAATCTAAGTGTAGATGCAAATTAAGCAGCTGAATTGAGATATGCTATCAGCATAAAATGTTCTTTGTATTTCAAAGACTTGGTACAAAATAAAGAATGAAAGATATATTATTAATGACTTTTTAGACTGATTGCATGTTAAAATGGTAATATTTTGATATTTTGGTTTAAATGAATTTTTAAAATTAATTTTACCTGTAATCTAATTACTTTTAATGTAGCTACTAGACCTTTTTAAATTATATATGTGGCTCACCTTATATTTCTATTGTACTGGCCTCTATTATTAGTTCTATGAGGACAAGAATCACAACTGTCTTATTCACTTATTTCAAAAACTTTGTAACATTCATTACGTATCAGGTATCATTCTATGAATTACTTACAACTGCAAGAATTAACTTTTAAAATCTTCATAACAACCTTTTAAGTATTACCATTATCCACATTTTACATGTGAGGGATTCACACAAAGAGATTAACTTAACTAACAGAAGGTCACAGAGCTGACCTTGTGGAGTTAGTCTGTAGGGATCCAGAATCCATATTTTCAATAACTTTGGTATGGTGTCTCTTGTTCATCCTTTTATTACAGCTGTCTAGAGAAATAATTACTATCCAAGTTTGTCAATTAACAACATGCAAATATTCTTTTTAAATTAATCAATCTGTTTATTCAAAAAGCATTCATTGAACCCTATATGTCAAATATTGTTCTGGTTGGTGGGGACAGGATGTGAATGAAACAAATGCCTTTCTTTGAAAGAAAGCCTGTCTAACAGTGATGATAACAATATAACGGACATGGCATTATACAGAAAAGTATACGATATCAATATACTATTTAAGAACCCATAAAAATGTACCTACCTCATCTGGGAGATGAGGGATGGGATGGGAAGAAGGAGAAAATCTTAAAGGATGATGGGGAGTTAGCTAAATGCAATAAGTGGAAAGGGCTGATGAAGCAAGTTCTAAGTAGTGGGGACAAGATGAACAGAGGACCTAAGTAACCTGGCATTTGCTGCTGAAGTGGTTTAATACAGATGGATAACAAGTTCACTCTGGATAGAGTTGGAGAAGAGATCGGGAGGAGGGAACTATGACTTAAAGCACAGAAACACTTAGTAAGAGTCTGTCGCTGTTGTCCTGAGCAGGACGACAGTAGTTTACACTAAAGTGGGGGCAATGGTGAAGTAGACACAGTTCATTGATAATTAAGGGATAGAATACACCCAGCTTGATGCTCGGTTGGAAGGATGGAGTTTGTTGCAGATGCTGCAAATTACTTAATAAATATCTATTTTCTCTTTTTTCCTGGTTCTCTCAGGTGCCAACGTGTCCATATTGAGGCAATGGAACTTGATTGGGGTAATCCAATGGTAGCAATCCTGTTGTTAGCTTTCTCAGTCTCCTTTGGAGCTGGGATAGTCATCTGCTCTGTTCTGACAAATAAGCCAAAGAGAAATCTGCTGGGAAGTTCTTCAGGGAAAGCTTTGTTTCCTGGTGGAAGGGACTCATGCCTGATGCTATGTCTTTCTACTTCTGTTTTCCTTGAAGAAGAAGTAATGCAAGTCTATCTCAATCCCATTGGGGAACACCAAGTGAACTGCAGAAGCAATGCTGGGTGTTGTTAAGCTACTGAATCAATACCACAGTCATCTACCTTGAATTTACTTGTTATGTGAGAAAAATAAAGAAATGTCATTTAAGCTGCTCTTAATAAAGGGTCTATAAATTGAGTCTTCTACTGTGTAGCTGACCATGTGCCTCTTTGATATCAGGTTAAATGAGAATTGTCAAGGCTTTTTTCTGGTTCCTGACTTAAGCAATTGGGTGAATGGTGCAGGGGAGCCTGGGAGCAAAACAGGATTAAAAGGAAGTTGTTGGGCTAAAGATGGCTTATGCTAAGTGTAATGGGTGTGAGCATATCCAAGGCCATCCAATATACATGTTCAAAATGTGAGAGAGAGCTCTGGCCTGGAGACTCAGATTTCTGAATCATTAGCACATTAGTACAGTAGATCAATTCATTGAGGCAGATAAAGATATAATAAAAGAAAAACATACTGCATATAAACTCATGCCCTTCAAGTACAAATATGGCATCTAATTGTCAGCCTTGCCCCCAAGATATATAGGGGGCTGGCACTGGGATATCATCTGGTTGCCTACTTGGGACATGGAGTATGATATCACTTGATTGTAGACTGAAAGCATGTAAGCAAAGAAGGAAATCCTAAAAGCAGGCCCTGAGATAAAAACCAGGTAGTTATTTGGGAGGTTATACTAAGAAACGTAGGCAGGGGAATGGAGATGTGATACAAGAAAATTAAGAAACTTAATAAAGAGTGCGTTATCAGCAATTACTACTGTGTGTAACTGAAACTTAATACTGTTGAAGAAATCATGGAGCCATTGTAGAACATATGCCTCAGAATTATTCCACCTGGGTTTAAGAAAGCTGTGGTATGTGTACACCAATTCTACCCCTCAAACTCCCAGCTTTACTGACATATAAATGACAAAATGGTAAGACATTAACATTGTATCATCATCGGTGAGGGTGTCTCCCATGCACATGGGCAGAGCAAGCTTTGCGGTGAGATGCAGATGCTGGCAGCTAAAGTCTGGCAGACATACACTACACTGGCAAGGTCTTAGGGGTGACAGGCAGGGCAAAAACAGCATCCAAGATGGAGCATAATCAAAGTCAGGAGAGCCGTGGAATATAAACAGGGACAGCCAGAAAGAAGCAAGAAGAGTTGAAGCAATAAAGGAGATAGAACCTAAGAGAAATTTCTGAAAAAGGTATCCACAGTGACAGAGCATTCCAGCAGCCTTGGGCACCAGCAAGAAGCAGTTATTAATGGGCACCTGGGTGGCTCAGTCAGTTAAATGACTGACTCTTGATTTTGTGTGTGTTCAGGTCATAATCTTGTGGTTTGTTGAATTTAAGCCCCTCAATGGCTTCCTGGGCTCCCTCCATTGAGGAAGCCTGCTTGGGATTTTCTCTCTCCCCCTCTCTGCCCCTCACCCACGTGTGTGTGCACTCTCTCTCTCTCTCTCAAAATAAATAAATTTAACAAAAATCTTTAAAAAAGAAGCATTTATTAAAAGAAGTAGCCCGCCCTAAACATAAGAGACACTATGCCATAGAAGTGCAACTTTAGTTGCATTTGAAGAGCAACTCCTGCTTTTACTACTAACTCTTAATTCTGAGTAGACTTGAATTGCATTTTCTCCTCTTAAAAAAATAGTAATCCTTGAGAGAAAATGAAACAACATGACAAAAACTGTCCACTGCTAAAAATGTTTTGCTCTATTTCAGTGGAAGGAAGATTTTCAATAAAAATTCTCTTGAGTCTTTGGAAAGTAAAATGAAAATCCATATTTTTTCATGTTAATTTGTCAGTGGGTGACTTTTCTTAGGGTTGATGCCAGTACACTGATGATCCTGAATGCCAGAAAATGTTGTTAAATCTCTGGAAGGACTAGTACAATGTGATGTGGATTATAATGATCAAAGGAGTGTCCCAATTTTGTAATCAGAAATGAAAATACCTTGCAGGCAGTCTTATCTTTCACAATTTGCTTATGAATTTTGTTTTTGGAGAACCAGAGAGTTCTCATGGTGTCTGGACTTTTACCATGTAGGAATCCAGAAGAGAACAATATTAAAATGGTGGTTCACGTGCCCTGGTGACTTGGAATTCTAGGTCCACATGACCCATAACTTTATACAATGCCTATCCCTAGGGTCAAGCTTTTCTGCTGACTTTTCAAAGGTTTTCCATGAATGAAAATGACCCTGAATATGACACAAGAACTGAAAGTTGGTTGATCTAGGAATACTTTCTTCCATAGAGAATACATCATGTTAGATCTGGTTATAAAACACAAAGAAATTTAATTGGCTGTTTTGGAACATTTTACATATTTCTTGTAATAGCCCATCTGGCATGGTGATGTTTGAAATGCCATTGCACGATGACACTGTGCTGGTCTTTGCTCTGGCATAAAACGTGATATGTGTGGAACACATTGTAAATACCGCAGGGAAAGTCTTCTTTTTTTAAATAGAAAATTTCAGTTCTTTGTAGCACAATGCCCTGAGTGCTGAGTACGCACAACCTTTTTTTTTTTTAAGAGCAAATACAAAACTCTTAATTTATTCTCTCTGAATAACTTTCCCCCAAATGGTGGTGAGAACATAGCAAAATCATCTACAAGTTAAGTAACTGTGATAAACAGCTTCTAGAAAGTTGTTAAGTCAAGTAAGAGTGATAGAATATGCATTGTTTTCAGGGAGAAATCATCATAATTGAAAGAATTATTGAGCCATATCTACTGTAAACCTCCCAGTTTCCTGCTTAAAAATACTATATAAAACAAACAAAGCAAAAACCTAAATAAAAATGCCAGACCAACAAGGCTGGCATTTGGCAGAGTCAGGAAATGTAAGCCTGAAGCTGCAGACCCTTGCTTGTTCTACTTGGGCCCCTCCAAAAATGTCCTCAAGGAAATGAAGTTTGTTTTGAAAATATTTGCCAGACAGCCTGTGAGTTTCTCCCCTGCTCCCCAAAGTGATGCTGACTCAAGCCTACTTTTAAAAACCTAATATTCAGATTCTTACCTATGCATTTGGTGAGTCTGACAAATTTACATTTTAGTTCAAAAGAGATGATTTTAAAAGGGAGAAGAAAGGGGGAAGATAAACATCTTTATAGTTCATCTTAATCATAAATCCTGGCCCAAGATACTGCATTTGGGAAGAAGACGTAAGGAAAAACAATGATGCATCACTGCAGTACTTCTATTTTGCCTCTTCTATCCACATAGAAATTCAATCCCAGGACCTTTCCTAATTTACAGGCCACCCTCCACGTTCCTTCACAGCCCAGCTCTCTTCTCCAAATCTCCTCTATGTTAAGGTATTAATCGACATTAAAGCACAAATAAATATACATTAAAGCATAAATATATTCATATATATATTCACAACGCCAGGTAATATGTTTGCATTTTAGGAGGAGTCTTCTGTAAAGAATGCATTTTACCCAAGGAACAATTCAAATGGTGGGAATTGTGAGTAGCATACCAGGCCATGGAAAGAGATAGATGTGTGAAGGCAGGTCTTTCTGCTCTGAGCTTGGGGAGTTCCACCTCATCTCTAACAAGTCTTTTCCTGTCCCAGAGGGAGACTTCACCTCCTTCCTAGAGGTCCCTAGAGGTTACAGTCACTTAACTTGTACATGAAGTTGCTCACTGCAACACACCACGAGAAACTACCCAGGAAGGAAACCATCAGGGGCTTGTAATGTTGGCATAGCCAGCAAGAATGTGTGGGGATTCTCAGGGACTACTGTTGGATTGTTTCTCCTAACTCTAACAAAACCTGCTTCCTATTGCTTGACCCGGAAATTCCCAGCATGCTTCACCAGACAATAGCATTCAGTGGAACATATTTTGAGAAAGTTAATTTCTATTCGTTCATGCTTTTGGACTCCCCCTGGTGAGGGTGGGTAAAATGTTTCATTTTAGGTCCCTCCCTGGGTTTTTATTTATTTATTTTTAATAGTATCAATATAAGGGAGAGTTTTTTCCAACATGGGACCAAGCAGGCATTTTTTTGTTTTGTTTTGTTTTGTTTTGTTTTCCAGGATTTACCACTTCCTTTCAATCAGTTTGTCTTTGAACCAAGTCTAGGACTTATATATGCTCATTTTTTTTTCTGGTCAGGATAGAGGGTAATCATTTCCAAAGCCAAATAGGAATGGCTATAGATTTCCCTATCATTAATTGTAGTCCTCATTTTATCATTTAGGCTTCTGTTGCACAAAATGTCCTCTGGAATTTTAAGAAACGTTTTCTTTTTTTTGTTTTCTGGGTTCCCCGCCCCCCCCCCCCAGGTCTATTCTCTTCTGTTTGGTTTTCCTTTCTCTGTTAAACTGAAGACTGTTTGAAAATATAATCCCTTTAACATGTTCCAAAGATTAGTCCTTTGGAATGAAGGAGATAATTATATAGCTTAGTTTACATAATTTCATTCATATCTTAGCCACTTGTTTTAATCCTTCCTTCTGAACTACAACCATACTTCACCATTTCACTAATCTCTCCCAACTATAGGAAATTCTTCCAAAAGTTATCTTTTCTAGTTCTACATCTCTCTCTTTTCCTTCCATCTCTGCTGGTCTGGATGTCTATTTTAATTAAATTACCATGTAGACTTTCATTTTTGTTCCTGTTGAACTTCACTCCAACAACACACAATTGATAGCTGCTGTTTTCTTCTTCTCCCAAACTTTATCTTGACCATTTACAGCCTAATTGTTACCCAAATCCTCCACATTGTTAGAATGTGTAACTAAATAACAGCTTCTTCAACTCCCTTTTCTCATTGTACCCACATGATTTCCTTTCTGTTGGCAAATCTTCTGTTATTTTGTAATGATGATGTGGCATGCTGCACGAGCTGTTTTTGCAAATCTTGTGTTTAAACACCCAATCAAATCTGGCTTTCCATTTTCTCCTTTCCTTTGGTTTTAACTAACTAGGATCTTTACCCTCAGTCAAAAATTCAAATTTCATTGTATTTACTTTCACTTCTATTTTGTGTTATAGATGATCATTCCCAGAGTTTTCTGTAACAATTTTTCACATGTTCTTATAGAAACTGTGCTTAACTGTAGTTGTAATATGATATTCCCTTGAAATTACAGGGTGGTGAGCATCTGTTTGCTCATCTTATAACTCTGAAAATGGAAGTTGAATCAAACATCTGTGATAAATCATTAGTTGTGAATCAGGCTTACATATTGTGAGACTGGATGTTGTTTTCTCCTAGAGTTGTTGATCATTGCAAGGTGTTGGAATTTTACAAAATGACGACACACCCCTATTGTGGTCATTTAATTGGATTCTTCTTTGCCATTTCCTGCTCAGGAAATGGGGTTCCATCTAACTGCACAGCTGGTTTGGCTTTAGAAACCTCACATTTCTACTCAAGTGACCAGGCTGATTGTACTGCCAGGTCAATCCATGGGTTTCAACATAAAAAGGGCATCAGTGACTTGAGAGAATCAGTTTTGCCCTGAGTGTCTTCTCCATTCACAAAAGGATAAAGAACCATTACCTTAGGAGTTGGGGGGGAGGCAACACTTTTAATAAGACCAGTAGCTTTGGCCTCACATCAAATGTTCTCCTCATTTTCAGGATATTTATTATTCAGATACAACTGAAACTTAAAGGACCTCAGTAAATTTCTGCTTTCAGATTTTCATGAGAAGATTGATTTTTAGTTCTGATTTCTCCATCCCTTCCAAAGACATACTTAATCTGGAAATAACAGGTTAAAGTATTCAGGAAGATGAAAGACTTTCCAGGTGAAGATAAAAGCCTCTCTACCCATAAAGTAGAATAATTTAGTACCTAAAAAAAGATGAACAGCTTAGTTTATAAAACCACTAGGGTCGGACTAGCAGAAAGAGTTCCACTGACTACTTTGTGTTAGACCATAACTCCAGGTACTGGGGAGACAGCAATGGTTAAACCAAAGAGGCAAAAGTCCTTGCCCTTATGGAGCTCACATTCTAGGGTAGGGAGAATGATAAGAAACCAAGAAAGTATACTATATAGTGGTAAGAGCTAAAGGAAAAAATAAAGCAGGGAGAGGGATAGGAATGTTAGTGGGAGGTGAGCGATTGGATGGTCAGAGAAGACTCCACTGACAATGTGGCCTTTGAATAAAATCTGAAGCAGATGAGGGAGAGAGTCACACAGAACACTGGAGGAAATACATCCTAGGTAGTGGGGCTAAATAGCAAGTGTGAAGGCCTTGAGGCAGGATCATGCCTGGAAAGCTAGAGAAGTAACAAAGAGGCCACGCTGGAGAAAGCAAGTTAGAGAGACAAGCAAGGAGGCTGAAGCAAGAAATGAGGGAGAATTTAGGTAATGAAAGCAGAGAAGGTGAGGGAGGCCTTATAGATCACTGTGAGAATGTTAGGTATGGAAAGACACTGCCTTTGCTATTAAGGGCTTGTAATCTAGCAAGGGAAAAATACATGATTAATTATTATAAAATAAGATAACTAGTAAAAGTAGAAAAGTATAGGGGTGCCTGGGTGGCCTTGTTGGTTAAGTGTCCTACTTTAATTTCAGCTCTGGTCATGATCTCAGGGTTGTGAGATCAAGTTCCACGTTGGGCTCTGAGGTGGGCATGGAGCCTGCTTGAGATTCTCTCTCTCCCTCTGCCTGTCCCCAGCTTGTGTGCAGGTGCACACACATTCTCTCCCTCTCTAAAAAATAAAAATAAATAAGAAATTTAAAAACTTTATTTTAAAAAAGAAGTAGAAAAGAATAGGGGGTTATGGAGTGCCAGGTTCTGATGTACCATAGGGGTCTCTTCCATGAAGAAATGGTGTGTGTGCTGAGGCCTACTGGAGAAGCATGAACTGGATGGAGGTGGGATGGCTCAGGGTGTGGGGAGGTGTGAGATGCAGCTGTTGCTGGGGGCACAAGCAGAAGTACTGAAAATAAATAGCCCTGAGGTGAACATACCAGGAACTGAAAAGGAGTCTATCATGACTAAAGCAAAAGAACAAGTGTGACAGTGTTGCAAGATGAAGCTGTACAAATAGGGGTGTGGGGCAGCTAGCTTATCAACAACATTGTAGGCTATCTAAGAGTTCTGACTGGGGGCACCTGGGTGGTTCAGTTGGTTGAGCATCCAACTTTGGTTGCAGTCATGAATTGTGTGTGCAGTTTCGAGCCCCGCATCAGGCTCTGTGCTGACAGCTCAGAGCCTGGAGCTTGCTTTGCAATTTCTGTCTCCTTCTCTCACTGCCCCTCTCTTACTTGCACGCTGTTTCTCTCTGTCTCTCAAAAAATAAGATAAAACTTAAAAAAAAACTCTGATTGCATGTAGAGCACTAGGGAGCCATGGGAGATTGTAAACCAAGGGATTACATGATTGGGTCTGTCTTCTGAAAGATCACTCTAGACGAAGAGAGTAGACTGAGACGGACAAACTACAATAAAGGGGAAATGGTTAACACAGTCTTCAGTGGTGTGGGGAGGAAGTGACTGTGCTCTGAGACTTCACTGGTACAGAGGGAATAGAAAGATGTGGACATTTACCGACTAGAATAGATGGGACTGGGTGACTGGAAGGAGCATCGCTGGTAGGGGAAATTTAAAGTAGAGAAAAGGATTAAAGATGTCACTCCAGTTTCTGGCTCTGGCAATCTGATTGATGGTGGTACCTCTGGCTGCAAACAGGAAACAAAGGAGAAGGAACAAGGTCAGAGACTTTGGCTTTCAGAACATGCCATGGTTCTAACTCAAATAGCATTTGCTGTATTTTTTCCTGAAAATTCTTTTTCCTAACTGGAATTTTAGAGATGATCTAATCATTAACTTAGGTTAATCTTTATACTTTAATACAGGAATATCACTTCATGGTAGCATTTCCTACAGGTTTTTCAGTAATCTGTGCAGCTATTAGGGACTTGGATTCAGAAGGAAATCGCGAATGATACCGGTTGTAACATAGCTAAGCACGTGGCGCCATCTTCAGGACAGCTTGTTAAAAGGTTATAAACCAACCAGACTCCAAGGTAAGCTTCTGACAGCAAGAACACTTTTCTATGGAGTGAGTATATGACTCCATCTTGTTTCACAATAAGAAGCCGAAAACGTGTTTCTGCCAACTCCACTTGTGTGACCAAATCCTTGTCTTCCTAAAAACTATAGTTTATCACTGGATATAATAAAGATGATGGCCTAGCTAATCATTCCAGCTTGAGTGTCTGTGAGCTGGGCAATGAGCTTTGCTGTGGAAAAGCTTGGAAAAGGAAATTAAGGCAGTGTCACTTGATTTTCTACCATGGTGTCCAGATTCTGCGGGGCTTTTCTGATTTCATAGATTTGTGCTCTTCACTAGGTGCTTCATTAGATGTATATAGCCACGTGGAATTTAATTCTTATGTATTTGTAACAGCAACAGTTTGCATGAATATAATAATTTATAAAAATCATTGGTTAGAAATTTGAACCCAAATTTTTGGTTCAGGAAACACAGTATCATAGATTTATATGATCTCTACTTTAAAAATAAGAGGTTATATGGGGCGCCTGGGTGGCTCAGTTAAGTGTCCGACTTTGGCTCAGGTTATGATCTCACAGTTAATGAGTTCGAGCCCCACGTTCGGCTCTTTGCTGACAGCTCAGAGCCTGGAGCCTGCTTTAGATTTTGTGGCTCCTTCTCTCTCTGCCCCTCCCCCACTCATGTTCTGTCTTTCCCTCTCAAAATTAAACATTAGAAAATTAATTAATTAAAGTTTACAAATAAGAAATCGATATTTCACCCATAGCCAAGCACATAAGAAGAAATAACATAGCTCATAAGATGACTTTTCATTTTAAAAACCCTCTCAACCTTTAATTATTCTATTTGAAGAAGTTCCACCTCTTCTTTTTTGCAGGGTTTGGATGTAAAAATAGGCGCATATATGTGTTTACCAGAATGTATCTGCCACCTTCGTGTACAGGGCTCACTGTTGAACCTACACTGATCATTTAGCACAGTCTTGTGAATAACTGGGAGATAAACAGCTTGGCTTTTATGTGGAGGCAAATGGTTTCTACCATCTTGTGGCACCCTGCTTGCAAATGGGCTTCCTTCCTAGACTGCTCTCATTAAAAATGCATGTCTTTCAGTTGAAGAACTGTAAGTCCCCAGAGTTCCTGTTAATTTTGAAAGAGGTAACACATTAATCTAAATTCCATTTCTGGATAAATGGGGGACCCAGGCCATCCTATCAGTTATAGGCTTAGGTTTCTTGGGGTCCAAGTTATGGGGAGTGAGGGTAAGGGTGGGAAACACAGAACATATGGCCAACTGTAGTGTCTGATAGTCACTACGTGCCCATATGTGCTGAGTGCTTTACATGGATTATCTCATTTAATCCTCAGAACCTATGGGCACATTTTTTTTAAAAGGTGGGCATTTTCACTATCATCTGTGTTCTACAGATCGAGAAACCAAAGCTTAGAGAATTTAAAATAATTCGCTTAAGGCTCACACTCCCTGTCTCATAAAGCTATGAAAATGAATGTTAACCCAGGCATCCTCACTCCAGAACCAGCCAGCTTGATAAACCCCCCCCTAGGATCCCTTCAAGGGAAAACATATCCCCAAAGGGAAAGTAGCACTAATCAAGAACCAAGTTAATAGTCCAAGCAAAAGATTCAGAGAGCAGAAGTTTCCGAACTGCGGGAAGGGGAAGAACCTGGAATGATCCCATGAGATGCAGAAGTTCTTGTCACTTCTTGATAGTTCCAGAGTTTTGGCACTGTCTGCGTGGGGAAGTCCTGGGCAGAATAAAGTCCTTGAGACTTCTGAGGGTGAGTGTGGGAGAGATTGTGACTTGCAGAGATAGGAGGGTAGGGCACCAAGGAATCACTGTAGTTTTCTTCCCATTTTGTTCTAGGTTCAAGTCTGGAGATAAGGAGCTATGGTCCCTGAAAATGAGGTTAACAGCACATACCTAGCACACTGAAACAGGAACAGAAACAAATAACATACTTTGCTCTATTCAGTCAGACAGAGGTTGGAGCACAGAGCAAGGCATGAGTGTAGCCGAGGCCCACTAAGAGGCCAGCAGACAAGTCAGTGGGATGATGGGCACGTGAGCAGAACTAGCTGCAGGGACAAGCTTAGGGCTTGGAGTGTGACACTCTGGTTCCAGGCTGAGCACTGTGACTTACTGTGTGACTTTGGGGAACTCATTTAAATTATTTGATCTTTGGGTGGCTCAGTCGGTTAAGCGTCTGACTTTGGCTCAGGTCATGATCTCACAGCTTGTGAGTCCCGCATATGGCTCTGTGCTGACTTCAGATTTTGTGTCTCCCTCTTTCTCTGCCCCTCCCCTACTCGCACTCTGTCTCTTTCTCTCTGTCTAAAAAATAAACATTAAGTAAATAAATAAATAAATAATTTGATCTTTAATTTACTCAGCTAAAACCATAATGGTGATAGCTACTACACAGAATTGTGGGAATATCAAAGAAACAGTTCTGTGTGAAACACTGTAAACTATAATACTTCTTGAGCCCCTTATATGTGCTAGACATTAGGAATAGAAAATTCAGATATAATCCTTGCTGTCCAGGAGTTCACAACCTAAAGAGACACAAATGCTGGTTATCTTTAGTATTATTAATCCCCCTTTCTTTCTAATTATCCCTCTCACCCCTCCATTTGGATACTGTCTTAGTTTGGGTTTCCTCAAAAGCAGATCCTGATACAAGGATCTGGATGCAAAGGATTTATTTGCAGTTCAAGAAAACACAGGGTGAGATGTGGAAAGTGATTTAGGAGAAGCCAGATCACCAATATAGGGTGCCTATTGGGCCAGCTACCACCTTGGGCCACTCTGGAAAGTGCTGCAAAACACACAGCTCAAGAGGTTTCTCACCTATGAAGGGGCTACAGTATCTTTATAGCAACTTTCATCAATTATTCGTTGAAGATTTCTTTCACTGGTTGTAAATTTCCTGGCACTTTTGACCTGCCAAGAGTACAGGCAGAAAGTCTCTCAACAGCTTCAGGAAAAGGCCTTGGGAAAACAATGAAGACACGGGCTGTGAGCGAGGCAAGGGTGCCTGGTTGGGCTCACTCTATTTCAGCACCCAAGGCAAAAGCAAGGGAGACGAATCTTTCCACACTTATCACTGTAAAGGAAGGAGATAAGGAGGCTAAAGGTGCACTAACACTTTCTAAAAGCAGCATTGACCCAGGCACTAGTAAGCTTTTTCAGAAATTTGGCAGAAGCTGTGTAGGTCAATAGAACTATTGCCTCACTGTTGAACTTTCTGTGATGATAGAAATGTATATCTGCATTGCCCAGTATAGTGGCCATTGGTCACATGGGGCTGTTGAGCACCTGAAATGTGGCAAGTGTGAGGGAGGAATGGCGCTCTTATTTAATGTTAATTTAAATAATCACATGTGGCTAGCGGCTACCATATTAGACAGCATTACCTTTAGAATGGTTACCTTGTTGTTTTATTATTCATAAGAAATTGTTCAGAAGTCATCCTAATAATTTTCTTCACTAGGGACAAGGTAAGTCAAATCTGTTATATGGTTGAGTGTTAAAACCAGTATTAACTTGGAGCTGAGTTGCTACCGAATATCACCATCTTACTCGCAACTTCTGGGACATGGCAAGACACATGAAGTTTTACCATTTGTTATAAAAATGTATTACAAAAAACTTAGTGGTCAAATTTTGAACAACACTGGATAATGTCTCAGCAGCTGTAGCACATACTGATGGTTCTAAATGCATGAGGAGTGGACTGAACTTGGTGGAAGAACAAGATATTTGGGGGTACATGGTTTTTCTTTATAATTTTTTTCTTCATTTCTTAAGTATATCTCATGTTAGTATTTAAATCTGTAAAAATATTTATGGACTCAAATTCTGTATAGCATACTTTACAAAGTTAACTAACTGGGGCACCTTGGTGGCTCAGTCAGTTAAGGGTCTGACTCTTGATATTGGGTCAGCACATGATCTCACAGTTTGTGAGTTTGAGCCCTGCATCAGGCTCCATGCTGACAGTGTGGAGCCTGCTTGGGATTCTCTCTCGCTCTCTCCCTCTTTCTCTGCCCCTCCCCTGCTCTGTGCATGCACAGTCTCATGCTCTCACTCAAAATAAATAAATAAAATTAAAAATAAAAAAGTTAACTAGATAATACATTCTTTCTTAAAAATCAGATTACTTATAATCTATTTTCCCCTTTAATCTTTTATAGTTTTTAATAATCGTTTTTGTACACAATGACTACCTTCCAGAGTCACCATTTTTCTGGTTGCACTTTATTCTGACCATTCGCTCTGCTTTCATATGACTATGTGTTTCTGCAGTGTGAATCAGCTCATGTGTAACTGAGATCAGGCAGTGATTTTGTCTTGGAGATCGCACTGGTTCGCATGTGATTGTTCCCAGCATGTTAATGTTTTGCACCCCTGTGTAATAGCAGCTGAATGCAAAGTGCACGAAGACAGCTGAACATCTCAGGCCCGTTGCACCCTGGTGGCTCCCCCGCGCTCCCCTCTTGGCTCCATCTGGCCACGTGCTCTCTCTGAGGTGCCTGTGGAGAGGGTTTCCTGGTCTCTGTGCTCTTTGCTCTTATCTCCATAACTCCGCAGCCACAGACCTTCCACACACTGCTTTCGTTGATTTTTTTTTTGCAAAATATGCAAGTGTTTTTCTAATGCAAGGTCCTATTTATACAATAATATTTCTTTCTTTATTAGTTACACAATAGTTTTTTAAACTGTGCTGTGTTTTTATGAGGAATTTTATTGTTTTTGTTAGCACATCATTATAGAGTTTTATATGTTTTCCATGGAAATTGAATGTGATTTGAGTGGCTTGATCCCTATACTATTTTCCCATAAACTCTATTATATTTGGTATGTGATTTTGTAGATTTCAGTTGGCTTTTCTTTTTTCTTTAAGAAATACACATGTTGTATGAAGGCAAAAACACCTGTACGTTGGCTCTTCGACTGAATGAGAGAATAGCAAAAACAACAAGAACAAAACTCACAAGGAGATTCTAGACTACATCTAGAAGGATTATGTGCATTGGAAAGTGAATATTCACATATGAACAATATTCTGAGCAACATGCTTTGTTGCTTTGTTTATATTACTGATTTTGCTAAGCCAATTATATATAATGGTAACATCATGACAATCACTGGTCTCATCCAATCCTGGGATGCCAGAAATGACAGGGAAGGTAGTTATTTGATCTTCCATAGACACAGGCCAAAGACAAAGGAAAATGTATATTTTAGCTGTACGCCTAGACCAGAGATAAATTTCTGTCTCTATTAAAGAGAAGAAATGTGTACAGGCCTAAATCATATACGTAATTTCTTTGAGATTTTGGTATGGAGGTTCATTAGGCTTTAAAAAGCCTGAAGAGCATGCACATTTCTTCTTATCCCCATCTAGCAAGCTTCTCTTTTGACCCAATATAATGCCCCTTAGGATATATGTAGGAAAAGTGTTCGTGAATGACATGTCCATGGAGTTAGAGTACTTCTCTACTACATAAAAGAAGTCTGCTACCAAGCGGTTCTTATGGAGAAGTTGTTCCCTAGGTGTGTGTTTGCAGAAAGGGAGTATAAAGATCAATTCATATATACTTGCCTTCATTTAGTGTACCCTTAAAGTGGATTTTGAAGAAAGCTGTAATAAATTACATCTCTTAACCTATTTGTGCATCAATTTGAGTTATACACTTTTAACTGCGTGCCATAAAATTTGGGGTTTCTCACTGCCAGTAGAATGCACGAGTGCTGCCCAGTGATAAGTAGGAAAGGCCAAGACAAACTCACAGCTTGATGCAAAATGTTTTCCAGGTTGGGATCCACTGGCCCAGGTTCCATCTGCATATCAGGTGTCTGGAGACTGTGCTCTGTGTTATTGTATTGCTGGGAAGGCAGACTCTGGTGCCATACCGTCTGAGATCAAAGCTAGTTTATATTATGTCCCTGTTGGTGTAACTTTGGTAAAGTACTTAGTATCTTTACCTCAATTTTCTCATTATAAAAGTAGGGATACGGTAGGCGTGGGTGGCTCAGCCGGTTGAGTGTCTGACATCGGCTCAGGTCAGGATCTCGTGGTTCACGAGTTCAAGCCCCATATTGGGCTCTGTGCTGTGAGCTCAGAGCTTGGAGCCTGCCTCGGATTCTGTGTCTCCCTCTCTCTCTTCCCCTTTCCCACTCGTACTCTGTCTGTCTCTCTCTCAAAAATAAATAAAACATTAAAAAATTAAAAGTAGAGATAAAATAATTTCAATTATATGGTGTTACTGGTAGAGTTAAATGTAATATATATAAAGCAATTAGCTTAGTGCCCAGCATATAAGTGATTGATGCACATTAGCCTTCATGATGTTTTCTGAATGTCTTTTCTCCCCCCAAATTATAAGTGAAATCATGACAGTAAAATAGTTACCATGGCAAAGAAGCTCCCAGCTAAAAAAGCATAGAAATGTTATCACCACCAGAGTTGGAACTGAGGTAATCAGTTACACTGAAAAGGCCAAACTGATCACCAAAATTGGTTGGCTACTTCTTCCCAAAGCAGAGTGTCTGGCCCTATGGACAAGAAGATGCTATATATTACTGAGTAAGAATTTCTGTCAAAGAGAACATAAGGAATAATGCCATTAATGCAGTAGACTAATGTCTAATATGCAACTGGATGCTGCCAGTGACTTTTGCTCTGTCTCATGAACAAGCATTCTTACATTCTTTTGTCTATAACCTGTCTATTTTCTGTACACATTCATGCAGTTTCACCATAAAAGGACATGATGTCTATGACCACACGTTGAGAAGCCATGGAGGGTATAGCCAAGAGTACAAGCTCTGGCTTCAGGTTTTCTGGCTCTTCCACGAACCAGCAGGTTGCCAAATGCTCTGACTTTTGGTTTTCTTATCTGTACCATGGAGATAAGGGTATGTAGCACAGGTTTGCTTTGGGATCTGTATACTTTAATTAACACAAAATAATTATAGTGTCTTGTGTATAATAAGTATTTGATAAATTATAGCTATTAATTATTTTAAACTTTCATTTATTTTTGACCATCTAAAAACAATCTACTATTTTACAGAAAAGTAAATATCACATATGTGCAGAGGCCCTCCTAAGAGTGTTAAGTCATATGTTTAAAAATGAATGAAAACGGCAATAAAAAAAAAGAAAAAAACAAGCTTCTATTTCCATTTAGCTTCCAAGGAAGCTCATTGAGGGGAATCTCTGTAACTCTTAAGGAGAGAAGGTATATAACTTGGTGTCTTGGTGGAGACAAGGTCAGGAGAGAGAAGAATGCACAGATGAGAAGGGAAGTAATAAATGAAACAAGAGGTAAGTAGATTTACTTCTGTGGAAAAGAAGGATGAATAGTGCGGAGAGGAAAATAAGATAGATGATTATAGGCTATCAGAACACTGTTCATTATGATAACACTAGCTGCTTTGATACAAAAATGCTGAACTACCAGTGGCTTCACCCCAACAAAGTGTTTCTTGCTCACATCACAATTCAGTGAAGTGATTCCTAGATGGGCAGCTCTCTCTTAGCGGTGTTTTCGGATCCAAGCCCTTCCCATCTGTGGCACTGTCCTCGACACATAGATCTTATGGGTCACTCTGTGGGAACTTATGTTCCAACCAATGGGAAGAGGAAATCATCTGGAATTTTGGAGGAGGGCAGTTTTTAATGGGCCAGGCCTGGAAGTAGGGCTTATTTTGGCCCACATTCCACCAGACAGAATTCAGTCTCATGGCCATACCTACATCTAACTATACGCTCGAAGGAAAGGACATGGGATTTGAAACTCATCATTGTCTCTCCCTCAGACTCTTTTATGCAAAAAGACTGTGTCACTTTTCTTAATACAAACCAATACAAATTCATAATCTAACTAGGAACAAAAATAACAACAACAAAATGGAATTGTACCTGGAGATTCAATGATAAATGGACTAAATCTATCTCCTTAGTACAAAATAAAAATTTATGGATTAATTTTTATGCAAATCAAAGTTATCACCTCCAGAAAGTCCTTCCATGATTACTTTATAAGAACAATGGGTAGTACTGAGTTCTTAATCTGTGTGAAGCACTGTGCTAAGAGCTTTATATATACTATCCAATTTATTGGCCTTTATTGTATTACTTTGAAGTAAGAATTATTACTTTTATTTTATTGATTAATAAACTGAATCCCAAGAAACATCCTGATTTGCCCAATTTATAAGGACAGTAAGTGGTGGGGTAGAGAGATTCAAACAGGCTTCACTACCAAAGCTGTCAGACTCTACTGCCCTCTATGACTTCTGGTCACTCCTCAATTCAGAATTCCTCGGATATATTCATTTGATGCTCCCATATGGGTCTCTGCAAATTTTGCTGTGTATATTGATCTGCAAGCTGTATCAGTTAATTATTTCTATGTGACAAGCACTCCTCAAATGCAGGGGCTTACAACAAGAATAACTTGTTATTCTCATGATTCTGTAGGTAGACTGGATGTTTCTTCTGTTCCACTTGGTATTAGCTGGAGTCATTCAGGAAGCTGCCCCCAACTGGTGGTGACCCTGGCCAGAAGGTCCAAGAAGTCCTCTCTCATATGCCTGGGTCTCTAGTGCTGTCAGCTGTGGTACTGCAATTCTTTGTGTGGCCTCACTTTCTATGGCTTTTCCTCCCCCAGAACCTCTCCACAAGGCCTCTTTCTACAGGGATAGCTTGGACTTCTTTATAGCATGGTAGCCCCTCTTCCAAAAGGGAGAAAGCAGAGGCTCTCAGTCCTCTTAAGATCTAGCCCGGAACCAGCTCAGCATCACTTCTGTCACAATCTATTGGTCAAAGGAGCCATGGGGCCATCTTGCATTAAAGAAGTTAGGAAAGATGGGGCTCCTGAGTGGCTCAGTTGGTTAAGCATCTGACTTCAGCTGAGGTCATAATCTTGTGGTTTGTGGGTTTGAGCCCCATGTATGGAGTCTGCTTTGAATTGTGTCTCTTCCTCTCTCTGCCCCTTCTCTGCTCATGCTCTGTCTCTCTCTTTCTGTCAAAAGTAAATTGGAAAACAAAACATTTTTTTAAAAAGTGAGGAAAGAGACTTCACACCTTGGTAGGATGAACAACAAAGATTTTATGGCTATCTTCAATCCACCACACATCATTCTTTGTGTGAGTATCTGGCACTGTCATCCCGACTAAACTCCTAAAGGCAAGATATGGGTCTTTTTGGTTTTGCAATTGGTTTTTAGCACCTAGGACTAATGGGTCTCAATAAAGTCCATTGAGCAACTATCGAAAAACCATAATCTATACAACTTATGTGCGAGAAAAAGCAACCTGTAACACACAACAGAACTCAGGCCATAAGGACATCTTAGATTCCTCACTTATGAAATGTGGTAAGAACTCTTTCCAATTACTTTCTTACCAGAGAAACTCGGCAATGCACTGACATCTCTTTACAAGTTCTCTGCTTCTGGGCTCATCTAATTTCAGATGCTCACCTACCTATATGTGCTGAAATATGGAGCCTTTCTGTTGATTTGAGTCTGAACGTCATGACAAATGGTACATTTGAAATTTAGGGCAAATTATGATTTAACACTGTACAACGAATTAATAACCATATAAAAAGATTCTGCTAAACTCAGATCTCTATCCATTGTTTTTGGCTCTCTCTTAGAAGAAAAGGAAATTTCCTAAAGCGTACATTAGAAAGTATCTTGGTTCTTGGGGCGCCTAGGTGGCTTAGTCAGTTAAGCGACTGACTTTGGCTCAGGTCATGATCTCATGGTCCATGGGTTAGAGCCCTGCATTGAGCTCTGTGCTGACAGCTCAGAGCCTGGAGCCTGTTTCAGATTCTGTGTCTCTCCCTCTCTCTGCCCCTCTCCCACTCCCACTCTGTCTCTCTGTCTCTCAAAAATAAATAAATATTTTTTTAATTTAAAAAAAGTACCTTTGTTCTCACACTACCTATTTTGAAGGATAGGTAACTATAGGTCTCACTCTAGGCATACAATGGGGCAACACTCTGCTCCTGTTCACTACTTACAGGTGTTTCCTGCTAGGTATGGCACATGAATGCATGCACAAACACACACTCCTATACAAGCCAATAAGCAAGATGAAAAATAAAGGAAAGTAAAATAGTACAAGCGTAAAAAATGAGACTGAATAGAAATCTGCTGTAGGTGATCTTATCACTAATGATACACAGGGATGGCTCTAGGGAAAGTGAAATAGTTCAGTTAAATTTATCCTGACTTTCTTTGTATTAGATATTAGAATATCTATTAGATATTCTTTGTATATGGTTTGCTGTACTAAAAGTATCACCTTTTTCTTTCATTCAGGCCTCTTTCTTTGCCAAGTTCCCTCTAAGTAGAAAATGACAAAAATTTATGAGGGTTACATCCAAAAGCAAAGGCCTGGGGCATATTGTTGGAAAGATAAAGACTGTTCATTTGGGAGCTCTCTGTTCCTTTATTACCTGAGAAAAGATGGAGTAGTAATTGACATGTGGTTCTTGACAGATGTTGACAAGGGAAAAACATGTAACTAAGGCCCTTGGAGTTTTTGCAAAGGATGATTATGATGCTTGTCTCCATGTTCCACAACCTCAAGAGTGCAATCAAATTTCCTCCCTTACCCTAAGTGCCAAGCAGACATCAATGCAGATGTTATAGGACTATATCAGCATCTGGCCAAAGAATAGAAATCTCTCATCTCACATAAAGGGCACATACAATAGAGGCCATTGAACGTGGAGTGCGTGCTTTGATACATTCTATTGTTAATCTCTCTTGAAATAGATTGATTGCTGTGAAGAAAGAATTCACCAAAAATATTCCCTTTTAACTGCCAGAGCTTGTATGTGGGCATGCACCATAACATTAAACGATTTATTGTTTCGCTCCAAAATTATATCCATATTTTATTTGATAAAAGAGTAGAATAATAGCAATATTAACAAATATGTCATTAGGATAGGACTACATAAGAATAACAATTAGATTTATAAAGGAAATGTTTCCTCTGTATTTGCCAAACATCCAGATGAAAAGTTGAAAGATTGTCAGTTGTGCAGATGTTCTAAATACCCAGATGTTATGTAGAGAAGATATTTGGCAACAAATAAAAAATTTTTCATCCATATGTTTCATTCTAGCTTACTTTTATATAAAATTGTAGAATAATGGTAATTACAAGCATACTTTAGTTTTTAAAAATAAAAGTAAAGAAAAATGTAAGAATACTATTTTTATGTTTCTTTTCAGTATGTCTGCAGTAGGAATCTGAGAATTCTTAGGGTTTTAAAGAAATGGAACTGTTCATGATAAACAAAATATCACACTGATCTGGTTTCAGTAACCCTGAATTCTTTACTCACTTTATATTACTCCATGC
The DNA here is from genome assembly GCA_028646485.1 of Cryptoprocta ferox. Taxonomy (NCBI): domain Eukaryota; kingdom Metazoa; phylum Chordata; class Mammalia; order Carnivora; family Eupleridae; genus Cryptoprocta; species Cryptoprocta ferox. The sequence goes on from CM053578.1 coordinate 57,741,149, forward strand.
TTTAGTAGTGTGGCTAAAGAATAATTTGAGATTTATTTTTTCCTTATATTTTCTGGTTCCCCCCTTCCCATATTCACGCCAGCAACAGGCTCTGTCATTAGCAAAGAGTGGATACATATGAGAGCAAAAGGCACACACCTCCCAAAGGCTTCCTAAATTTGGTTTCCAAAAGTTTAAGCTTCAAGGAGTCAGTCAATATGCAGAAAATGAAGACATTCACTCTTTCTTGCACACCTAAGTTTGTGAAATAATACAAACACTGAAATTAAACAGTGCCCCGAGATACTATGCTATCATGATTGTATTAGTCAGCTTAGGTGGGCTTCAGTGTACTTTAGGAACGATCAAATACAAAATCTCCTGTCAACAACGAAGGGTTATTTCTATCTCAAGTTGAATCCTCTCTCTACTGGATATCCAAGTTGAAGAAGAAGTCCCTATCTGGAATATTGGCTTTCTTCTAGCAAAAGGGGGAAAAGAGCAAAGGTGGCTCATACATCGGTTCTTAAAACTTCCGCTTCGAAGTGGCCCATGTCACTTCATTGGAAAGAGTGAGTACTATGGTCAAGCCTGGTATCTTTGGGTAGGAAATATAATCCTGTCACTAGAAAAGACTCCACTGGGAGGGACCCAGCAGGGAAGAGCAGCGAATATTTTTACCTCAGTATGACTTGCCACAGTTATCATTTTAAGCATGTATTATGTGCTTAATTGTGCAGATTACTGGGTTAGATGTGTTAAAACAGTCACTCATTTAGGGTATTTACCCTTTCGGAGATTATAAAACATGAGAGAAAACACTATTTCAGACAAAGAGAAAACAGAATGGGAATACTACCAGTTCTGAATGTTTCCAGATAGGTATGCAGTATTGTACTCATAAATCTTATAGAGAATGAGAGTAAATTCATGTTCAGAGTGGAGAACAAAGAACTGAGGAAATTGATCTCTATCTAGTCAAACTGAAAAAAGTTTTTATGGTATAATATCTCTTTGAATGAGGTGTGAGAGGGGGAAAGTAATAAATAAAAACTAATATTTGTGTGTCCTTTTATAATTTATAACTGTTATTTTATTTAATACTTTTAGCAACCACTTGAAGGAGATGCCATCACTTCTACTTAGAGATGAGGACACTGAGGCTTTCGTAAAATTATTGGCCTATGTTTTCAGAATAAATGTCAGAACCAGGATTTAAGCAATCTGTTCTAATTTTATACATTCTATGCTTTACATGCTGAAAGGACAAGTGAGAAAAAGCACCAGGTGTACCTTGGGGGAGGCTCCAGAATTTAGGGGAAGACGGGAAGCAAGTAGTCTGAGCACAATGTAGGAGTCTATGCTGGGGGTGGGTGGGTGGCAGTTCTCCTTTGAGAGAATGAAGTAAGTGGAGCGGTCTGGCATATACCACCTTGAGTATCTTGAAGTCCTTAGCTGGTGATATAGAGAGAAATACAAGGGTTTACTCAAAAAATATTTGTTGATGACCTACCAGCTAGAAGATAGAAGAGGTAGGTCATTGCTGACAACAGACTATGGATATTAAGAACTTACTTGGGCTTAAAAGTTAGATGTAAAACCATCTTTACTACTTAATCTTATTTTCCATCTCCTATACACTCAATTCCCTTGGGCTAGGAGGATATGAAGTGGAAATGAATTCTTGACTCTCTTCCAAGAAGGATCTTAGGGTTCTTATCATTGGTGGAAAGAGGCAGAGTATGGCTGCATGGTTGAAGAATGCTGCCTACTTCGGTCCAAGATGACAGTGAGGGATGCTGCGATAGGTTTGGTTTCTGTGTTCGTTCAGGTCTTCTGAGAAGCAGTCACCAAAGTGAGACTTTTTATGGAAAAGATTTATTTGGTGAAAAACCTATGAAGGGTACAGGGTAAACAGGGAGAGTATCAGACTATGATGCAGGCCTTATACCTGTGAAGGGGGATGAGAGAAAGGAAAAGTCTCAGATTACAGTGTAGTTCCAGGAAAGTTTTAGCCACGTTTGAGGACCTGGGGAATTTTCAAACCAAAATGGCCTATCAGAGGAACTATGTGCCCAGTAGGAATGGGTTAGGAATTGTCCCCTCATTCTCCTCAGGCATTGGCCAAGGACACTCTGTGGTGGGAGGTGTGGCCTCAGGGTGAACACAGTAATAGATACAGAGGAGCAAGAAATGGGGCCAGCAGTCAACTCTGCTGCCAACAGCAGGAGATCTGTGTCAGGACACACACCCCTGGTACCGCACAGATCTACTTCTTCATTTAGGTTTGGGGAAAAACTCCTCCATGGATCCTATGGCCCTCCCTTCATTTGGAGAAACACAGGAAGTTAGTGGGATAAATCAGTGTTCTCATCATGGCAGTTGACCTCAAGGCTGTAACTGGTACTAATTTTCCTACCCCTCCTTTATGCATTCTAACTTCCCCTCACTCTCAGTTACCACCTTGTAATGTCTAAGTGCCTTTTGTAGTGGTGTTACATAAATCTTTATTCCTTAAATGTCCTGGCCTTTGGCAATCATAGGTTTTTCAGACCAGGTTACTGCACATGTCTGTTAACCATTATAGTGAGGCAAGAAGGTTTTAGTTAGTGTTCAAATGATCATCTGGGCTCCACACATATTCTTTCCTGACCCTATTGTGTAAAAGCAACCCTACTTCCTCCTGTTGATCAAGGTAAATTACCCTATCATGGTCACTCTTCTAGCCTGCTGGTCCACAGTGCCCTGGTAGCAGCCATAGCTTTAGTTCATGTCCCTTTCTTTGTCCTCTGAAAAGACCATTCTCTCTTTGGGGACCATTAACTCTAACCTTGCAGAGTTATAGTTGTTGGAAGCACAAAATCCCCCAGTGTGTCATTGGGAGGGATGGTAAGCCAATCATGCTTCTAGTCCTTGGTTCCCAAATCCATGTACTCTTCCTACTGGGAACAGAGAACCATGATGTAGATGTTTCTGAATTAATGCACACATTGCATCTCTGCAAACCTATCCTTGCAGAGAAATGGCCTCTGAGCTGAAACTTCAACTGTTCCAGCTCTCTCTAAGGATGGCTGCTTCTGGATAATGCAGTATATGATAAGAGCAGTAGATCCCATGGTCATGTCCTGTACTTCTTTTGCTTTGAAGTGGCTCCCTTGGTTGGATGCTATGTTGTCTAGGACTTGTGAATCAAGGCATTTCATAAGTCCCCACTTAGCAGTGCTGGCTGAGACTCTGCAGGCAGAAAAGGCAAACCTCTGTTTGGAATAGGTATCTATCCTTATTACAATGAAACCACTGGCCTTTCTAGAATAGAAAAAGGCCCAATGTAGCCAAGCAGTAGTCACCTTGGTCTGCTATGTATGTATGTATGTATGTATATATTATTTTTATTTATTTTTCATTTTTTCACATTGGCCTTTTAAATGGGAGTCCATACTAGTGTATCTATCACTACCACTGTGGCCCCTGCATTTATGGACCTACATGTTGGTTTTGGAGTGGCCAATGACAAATGATGGTCTAAAATCAACAAGGCAAGTCATTTTATTCACTTGGTTGTTCAATGCCTCTTCTGTGGCATACATTTTCTGGTGGCCATTAACATGTAATACAAAAATTTCACACTTTTGCCCACGTTTTTTATGTGCATTCACATGCCACTCCTCATACCTCCTTGCCTCTAACTTTCTAGTCCTTTTCCCTCCAAGCTACTGACAATTGGCCACCATCCAGGAATCTAATGAATCATACCTTGGACCATTTCCTCTTGTACATCAAAAGGATGGTAAGTTGCACTACTCTCAGCTCTGCCCATTGGGAAAATTTTTCCTCTGTCTTTTAAGGCCACCCTTGTCATTGTCCGTTTTCAGTGGTTTGCGTATCAAACTATGCCATAATTTGGCCCCAAGCTATATGGTTCCCCTGTTCCCAGCCCTATCTATACCATATTCCCTAAATATGAAACATGTCTTAAAAAGCCTTTCAAGATTATATTGTTGAGATACCTGGGTGGCTCAGTCTGTTGAGTGTCCAATTTTGGTTCAGGTCATGATCTCACAGTTGGTGAGTTCGAGCCCCACGTCAGGCTCTGTGCTGACAGCTTGAAGCCTGGAATCTGCTTTGGATTCTGCATCTCCCTCTCTCTCTCTCTCTCTGTCCTCCCCTACTTGTGCGCCCTTTCTCCCTCTCTCTCAAGAATAGATAAACATTAAAAAAAAGATGATATTGCTCATGTTGTACCATACAAGTTATATATTTTCTGTTATTATCCTCATCTTTTACATTTGATGACTCAACAACTAGAATCATATATTCTAATCAATAAACAGGACAAACACATATTCTATTTCAAGATGCCAAACCTGGCATTACCCAGGAATATCTCATATACATGCACATTCTCATTTTGCTAAATGTTTAAAAAAAGTAAATATATACAAACTCAATCCTTGCTTGTGTGAATATCTTTCTCACTGTTTTCCTACAAAATACTTCCATCCAGAAAAGCAGGTAACTGAAATATTATCCAGTTAATATATGCACATCATTGTCATGTTTTTTATTATATAACAAACCATGATTGGAAAATCAATAGTTTCCGTGATACAGAAATGTTTTTAAGAATTAGGGATGTTGAGGGGTGCCTTGGTGGCTCAGTCGGTTAAGCATCTGACTCAATTTTGGCTCAGGACACGATGCCACAGTTGGTGAGACTGAGTCCCACATCAGGCTCTGCACTGAGGGCACAAAGCCTGCTTGGGATTCTCCGTCTCCCTGTCTCTCTACCCCTCCCCCACTTACCCTCTCTCACACTCTCTCTCGCGCGCGCACGCAATCTGAAAATAAATAAATAAACTTAAAAAGAAAGGATTTAAAGAATTAGGGATGTTGAAGCATGGCAAAACACAGTTACCTTCATATATTTCAAAGACTACTATTTACATGTGCATTTAGACTTGTTCTGAGTTGACTCAGTGTGCAGAAACAGGAAGTGGAATTTATAGGGAAGCAGATTCCGATTCAGCAGAAATAAAACTTTTATAACAAATACGTACAGAATTGGAATGAGCCTTATCTAAAGGCAGTGAGTGTTCAATGGAGAATTACACATTGATGTGTCTAACAAGAGGTTACTTGACTAAATTTTAGGAATATCGTAAAGAGAATTCATGTGCAAGGTAGTGAGAAGCAGAGAGATCAACTCCGAAATAGTCTAAGATAAAAGTGTTGTACAATGAGAAGAACATTGGTTTAAACCCAAACCTAGTGGCAATGTCAACTTTGTCAAATTACATCATTTTATCCTCTATAAATAGGAATAACAAACTACATACCTTGCAGGGTTTTGTGAAATTCTAATATAATAAAAATATGTGTTTAATAAAATGTCTAACTCATAGCTGTGTTCAGTGAAATTTTTTATGATGCTCTGATTTTATGTAGTTACACCTTCTGAAGTTATCAACATTTGACCTTCTTAGTCTATAAAAATGATAATTACATGTGATTTAATCTGATATTATTAACAAATCTAGATAAAATTAAATCCTAATTCCTGAAACGTGTAAGTGTCTAAGATTCAGATTTAGGATGATAGTGTATATATATATATATATGCATAGCATGATGATTTAGATGGAGAAGTTTTGTTTCTGGAAGATCTAATATTATAATGATATAAGATGTACCTTAATTGATCTATCCATTTAATGGAATTCAAATAAAAATGTCATTTTTGTTTTGGTGCTGCATCTAAATTATATATGGGATCACCTGGATGGATCAGTGGTTACATGTCTGACTTCAGCTCAGGTCATGACCTTGCAGTTCCTGAGTTTGAGCCCCACACCGGGCTCTGTGCTGACAGTTCAGTGTCTGGAGCCTGCTTGGGATTCTGTGTCTCCCTCCCTCTCTGCCCCTCCCTCACTCACGGTCTGTCTCTCTCTCTCTCAAAATTAAATGAACGTTAAAAAATAATAATACATTATATATGGCCAGGCAAAAGACCAAGAATAGAAATAACAATCTTGAAAAAGAATAAAGTGGGGAACCTTACATTGGCAAATACCTAGACTTATAAACATCAGTCATTCAGTAATTATTTAGTACTGCTTGGGATTCTGTGTCTCCCTCCCTCTCTGCCCCTCCCTCCCTCATGGTCTGTCTGTCTCTCTCTCAGAATTAAATTAACATTAAATCAATAATACATTATATATGGTCAGGCAAAAGACCAAGGATAGAAATAACAATCTTGAAAAAGAGTAAAGTGGGGAATCTTACATTGGCAAATACCTAGACCAATAAAGCATCAGTCATTCAGTAATTATCTAGTACTTAATGGAGTAAGGATATACACATAAAGCTACAACAACAATAGAAGTATAGCATGATAATTTAGAGGGGAGAAGTCTCCTTCCTCGTTCCATGCAGTTCCAAATGAGTAGGTTGACCTCTTATCTATGGCTTACACCTTGGGTGCAACATTGCTGGATTAGACAGAATTCCAAAACTCATGTGGCCAGGAAGCCCACGTCAGATACTTATGGGTAGGAGAGCATGTATGGATAGAGAAGTCAGTATATCTTCCATACCCCAGCCATATGCTCTGACAGTTAAAGCAGATGATCAAGGAGAAATCAACTATTCTTGTCAACTTGCTCTCTGAAGACAGCTGAGAATAAGGGGGGAATTAATTGATATTTCTGTAAATCAGAGCATCCCTATAAATTGTGACATAATTTTAGCAAGTGTTGGAGTTTGGATTTGTACTCTGCCATCTCTTAGAATTGCAATTTTCTATCATAAGTACTTTCTGCTACTGAAGTCACATGGGTCCACTCGAGACATATGCATAGGTGTATTTTAAAGCACTCTATTTCCTGACATAAGTAAGTGTTTGGTACTTTAATTATAACTCATCAAGAAAGACCATCTATTTACCTGTCTGTTGATCAAAATTTCTAAATTATGGAGGGAGGAAAAATATGAATGCCAGCTGTACTTAAAAGAAATAACAATAATTTACCTATGCAAGAAAATTATAGAGTACACATAATAAGCTATGGTGGATAATGCTCTAGTAAACCAATTGGATATTTCAGTTATATGATTATTCTAGAACTTATATTTCTAACCACTCATATTAAAACAAACAAACCCCCCCAAAATCCCACTACCTCAATTCTTTGGGTAAAAAAGTATAAGTAGTAAAAAAAAAATCCCCTTAATAAAAGTGACTAATAATAACCAATACTTTATGGCTTAAATGATCATTTAAGTTGTATTCTATTACTTCAGCAGAGTTATCACTGTTTTGTAATGAGTCCTTTATACTTGGAAAGACAAAAGAAAAATGGTTTTGTTTTTATATGACAAGTACTTTAGCACAGGTCTGAAAAGTAGAAAGAGTTTCTGTCCCAGGAGAACTGAGCAGATTAAGCCTGAAACAATTTTTTTTAATTACCCCATAAATCAAAGCAAAGATTAGGATGAAGATCTATGAATCAACATCAGGGTCATAGCCTAGGTCTAGGAGAGGGGAAAAAAAACATACCAGGAAATCAAAAACAGTGCAGCCAGTTGTCAGTCTAGGAACATGGCAGATGGTGAAAGTCAGAAGTCACATAAGTAGCTAAAAGAGCCAAGGTCCAAACCACAAGGCAGAAGTTATGAGAAAAACACAACTGGGCTCCAGCCCCCAAGCTGGGAATGGAAGCCAAGCAGAGGTGCCTCGTCACCGAACCCAAAGGGCAGTTGCTGAAACAACAGAGCTTTTTTTGTTTCTTGCCCTTTTAAAAAGGCAATAGAAGATAATTAATGTCTGTGCCTCTCTGGCATGATAAAATTAGAGGAAAGTATGGTCTGATTGAAAGTTTGCACCTGTCCAACAAAATCTGGAGACATTCTGATTCCTGCAACGTGAGAATGTAGACAATTCAGAAGAAATCAGACAGACTGAATGCTTTTGAACCAACTCACCTTGGCCAGGTGACTTTTTCTGTATGATTTCCTTATTTCAGGACAGGAGAAAGACAACTAGGAATTTGAATTGTTATGCATGGCAAGTGTTGACTTCTTTAAATGACATTTCCTGTATTATGTCTAGTTAGTGGCATTAAGGACTGTGATCCAGTTCTCTTCTCAGGGGAGTAGAGTATGGGATCTCTTTACCTCTTTGATTCAAACCAATAAGAGAAACAACAGGTGGAGGGGAATAATGGTTTAATTGAGTGGTTTATAATTTTGAAAAATTCTGTAATCCATGTCCATATTACCCTAAGAAAACACTTGCTTTTCCTTAGCCCCTCCCTCTTCATGATTTTCCACTTCTATCTTTAGCATTTGCAGAGACTGAGAGGCATGCCAGCCCATTGTTCTCCTGGGGCCCTAACAAGATACATGCCCCAGTGCTCCCATCAGTGGGTTCCCAACAGATCAACAAGTGGAATTTCTAACACTTCCCCTGAGTGATGGTATTAAGCTAATGATGTTCTCTGACAGGAAGTTTTTCCCTGATACTGTCTAAATTTTCCACTTCCTAACTCCTCGTACTGTTCACTCCCATGGTTATCACTTTGTACACTGGAAAACAATACCTTCCCCTTCATTAGTTTTCTATCTTTAGACTCAGTTTAGTCAGTCTATATAGTCAGATGGTTTATATTTAGCTCCTCTTAAGTTGCTTCTATTAGTCACTAAAACTCGTCACTCCCTTAGTCATTTTTGTTTGTTGGTTGGTTGGGTGGTTGGTTTTTAAGATCCTTGGCCTAAGAATTAAAACAGCATTTTCAGGGACAGCTCATAAGGGCGGGATCAGATACTTTAGCCTATAGACTAAAATGAGTCTACTTATTCCTTGGAAACTAATCTAATTTTTCATTCTTTATCAAGCCATATCTCCTCTAGTCTTGTGTAATTAGTTTGAGTTTCTTCTATCAATGACACCTTCCTATCTGAGAGAAGAGTTTCTATATGTTGTTATCCCTAAAACTTAGCACTTGCCTGGCACATTGCTTGAAATCAAGATACACTTGATAAATGGATGAATAAATAAATGTTTTAAACACTGCTGGTAAGAATTATTTCTGAAGGAAATGGAAATTTCTGAATTAATTTTTTCTGGATTTATAAAATGTTTCCATTTTTCTCCTGTTTTTTCTCTTTAACACCTCTCAGTGTTTTGCTTCAATCTATATATGTCATTAGACTATTGCAGAACAATTTCATCATGTACAAGAATTTATGTGCATATTTTTGCATAACATTTGTTGAGCCACATGTCTTGAAGTGATTCTTACCATAGGATTTCTGGCCTGCTAAGTGACTCAGTCTGATTCCAACACTTTATAGACATGAAACCTTACACCTAGAGAAGATAATAGACTTCTCAGATTATAGGAGATATGATTATGATTCAAAAGTTTTATACTATAATTTTCTCTTTTGTTCTTGCTTTATTCTTGTGTTGGAAGATGACCCCATGTCAAGTGTATTGGTCAATTCTTTCACATCACTCAAGCATATATTTTTCCCCTCCATTTGGAAATGTGGCTCCTGTTTAAAGAGCTAACCTCATCTGTGGCTCAAATTCTGCAAATTGCAGACTCTCTGGCAACTCACTGCTGACTCCTGAGGTTTCCCAGAAGCTTGAAGTTTATAATTCTAGAGAGTTAGAAGTTGACTTCTTGGAGTTTTGAGACCCACTGTGGGCCAATAACTAGCATCCATAAGAAGCTCTTCTTGTGGTCTCTTTTCTGCACATTCCTATTTTCCTTGGTGTATTTGTTCTTTTGCTTCTGCATGGAATTTTGAGGTTGGTCACACGGTGGCGCTGTAGCTAATAGCTTTTCTTGTGTATTTTCTCATGGCCTTAGCTTTGTTTTTAAATTACAGATACCTGAAATATGTGCATCTTTAAAATTCAGCTGCAGGTGAAATGATTTAATGGCTCTTGACTTCTAGATTAATTTTAAACATTAGAAACATTGTAAAAACAGACTCTTGCTAATAATGATCATCGTAATGGCTGGAGGCACAATCATTTACCAACATTAACCAAGTAATTAAAATCCATCATGAGTTTAATTTGAAAAGATTTAAGTTCCTTTGCAATAAATGGCTAATGATATTAGCTTCATCTCTGTGAGGTCAAAATTTATCATTATATGACTTTGTACTTCCACTGCTTGATAGAAACTCACTCTTATTAACACAGGACATATTATGCCTATTGTTTACCAAGCACATGGCGTTCCCTATATTGGTACTGAATTGGGCCATATGGTGCACCACATACAGGCAATCATCACTCTTTTATGGACCTGCTATTTGATAATTTATTATTTCACAAGGCAAGTGACCTTAACAGATGTTAAGATTAATTACGATGGTCAGTAAAACCTGTAGGGAAGGGGAAATGTTCTGGTTTTATGACTCATTTTATTAAAATTAGATATGATATTTATAATAATCTTTTTTGATATAATGATCTTTTTTGATATAATATTTTCCTAACTTTTTAATAATGCCTTTAAAATGTGTCTAATCTAAAATTTAACAGTAACTATCCAGAAATATTCTGTCTCTACAGACAAAAGAAAAAAAAAGATTTAGTGCTAATATTTTTCCACAAAGAACCTGCCTCTGAACTTTAAATTTTCTCATCTCATTATTTCTTTTGATGAATCATGAACAAAATCTTGACATTGAAGGGTACACTACCCAGCAGGTACTCCACAAGGATAATAATCTTCCAAAACTTAAAAAAAAAAAAAAAGGAAAAAAACACAACAAACAACAAATACCCAAAACAAACTTCGGCAAAAAAGTTTTTGGAAGGAAAAAAATATATATGTTAATGGTTACTGTTTTATTTCCAGAAGTTTCCCCCAAAGGAAGCAACCAAGTTAATATTTCTCACTGATTAATATTAGAGAAAAGCCTTCTACAGGCTCACTGGCAATGTTAGTTGTTGGCCCCCAAAACAGGACAATGTTGTTATTCTCATTTTTCAAAGAGCTCAAGATCCAACATGGAGAATTAACATGCCCAAGATGGTTAAATGAGCGGGCTGAAGGCATGTCAATTGGCCAATAAAATGCTAATGTGAAAAGTAAATACTTGCTAACTAGTCAGTTTCTAAACTCCAGTTCTTTAGAATGTCAGTCTTTAAGTAGGCTAAGAAGGTTTGGTGGATAGGTAAGAAGTTAAAAAAAATTTCCCCAAGGAAAATCAGATAATTTAAAACTTGTACATAGAATTTGCTACAATATTTTAATGAAGTAAAATTACAAAATTTTAGTTAAATTACAAGCTTTGGTAGCTTTCCTGAGCTTAAGCTATTCATTCATTCATTCATTCATTCATTCACCTATTTATTTAGAATAGCTGTGGAGTACCTACTCTACAGAAGATGCTGGATGTCGGGCATCCTAGAAAGTTAGGATTGCCAGGGTAGACATTAATGATTCACAGAACTACAATTCATCTCTCATATACTTGTGTCATCTCCTTAAATAACACATCTTTTTGTTAAGAGTAAAGACAAAATACAGAATTTAGCATAGCATATTAGAATGGAAGCAGCCATAAGAGGGAATCAGGACAAAAAAACTGAGACCCAGAAAAGTAAAATTCTTTATCAAAGATCTCAAAGCTAGATAGTAGCAAAGAGAAACTGAATACGAGGTTTTTGGAGTTAAACAGCTTCCCAAAAGATCTTTAAGCCATTAAACAGCTTCCCAAAGACCTTTTAAACATCTCCTTCCTATACCTGAAAGAGTAATTTTAATTCCTCAAACCTATATACAGGAAGTGTGTGCCGAGATAGATTTTTTTTTATTTGAGGGATAACATAGTAGAATATAATAGTTTTATGTTTGTTTTAATGTCCATCTCAATACAAAATATCCGGTGAAATTTTATGTGACTTAAAGATATGAAAATTGTGCTCCCTGGGTTTTAGGGAGCTTCAGTGATGACTTTAATGTTTTAGGGACTGAAATTTCTCCCTTTTCACATACAGAAAGGGAGACAATACATCCTTGTATAAGAATTAATGACTAAAAATTTGTCCTTTAGTTACCGATTTATTATCCCTAATAAAATTTCTAAAAAGTGCTCTGGTTTGTGCTACAGTCATTAGAAAATTCTCTGCTCTAGTTATTTAGCACCTTTTGGCCAATAAAGTTTACAAGTCCCAAATTTCTTTCCTTGCTTGTTCAGGTATTTTTAATAATTATTTTAAAATTTTGAAATAAATATGTAAAAGTAATTTAAAAAATATATGAAGATGCTATGAAAATGTTAGAAAGACAAAATCCAGAATCTGTATAGCAAAATGGAGGATCCTGCGACACAGAGACAGGTATCCAGCTGCCGGTCCATTAAAGCTTGTGTGTAATGGTCTGATCACTTATCTGCTTAATTTCCTGCTAGCCAGACATGATCACATCAATTTCCTTTACAAGCAACTATTACACAATTACAATTTTGAAGGAAAGCGAAGTCATTTTAGACTCTAAACACACTAATACAATGAGTTCATTGAGTCTTTCCATGGGGAAGAAATAATATCATCTACTGTGTTTGGAAAGTTTAATTTTGAAGAGTTCAGAGTATCCCACATTGTGGCAGGTATCTCACAAAAAAGCTCAGAAAGCTCAGAAATAAAAACCTGTTTTTTGTTTTGTTTTGGTATTTTTATAGAGAGAAATTTTACCAAGGGAAGAGTATTTAAGAATGTTTTTTTAATCCCCAAACAAAAAGAAGGTCAACCAATGTCTTTATAGCTATAGTACCTCCCTCAGCCAGGGCTAACAATTATACTGTTATGTTTATTCACTCATTTTTCTTTTAACAATTCTTTGCTTTTCTTGCTTACTTTGCTGCATCTCTAGAGAAATTACTACTTAAGTTTGCGTGGATTTAAACATTATATAAATGGATTCGCGTGTTCTTTTCCATGATTTGCTTCTTTCACTCAACTTTAAGTTTCTAGGTTCATCCATGCAGACACATGTGGGTCTTCCCTTTGCACTGTAATATAATTTTCCATTGTGTAACTCCAGTAAAATTCATTTTCCACTCTATGATTAATGCATATTTAAGTTGTTGCTGTGGACATAGCTTCTAGAGAGCATTCTTACACGTTTCCAGATGCACGTGTGTCACAGTTTTTCTAGGTTATATACCTAAGAATGAAATTGCTGGGTCAGAAGATATTTTTTCCGAACTAGTAGCAATTACTCACCCACAAGCAATGGAAAAGAGCTCGGCTGTTCCAACCTTGTCAAGACTTGATATTTTCCAACGTTCAAAAAATTTGGCCAAAGAGTAAAAAATGGTATTTCCTTGTATTTTAATTTGCATGTCTTTGATTTCTAACAAAGTTACTCATTTTTTGCCCACTTTCCCATTGCATTATTCATCTTCTCCTATTAATTTTAGATTTCTTTAAATATTCTAGATTCTATTCCTCTGTGGGTTATGTGTTTATAAATATTTTCTGCCAGTTTGTGACTTGCATTTTGCCTTTTTTAAAACAGTATACATTATGAATAGGCGTTGTTAATTTTAATGCAGTCAAAATTATCAATCAGATCCTTTATAATTTGTATATTTTCTGTTATCCTTAGGAAATTTTTCCTTAACTGGGATTTTAAAATAAATTCTGTTTTCTTTAAAGTTCTAAAGTTTTTACTTTCACTTCTAAGTCCTTAATCTGTTTGGAATTGATTTTTTTTATGTTGATTTATTTATTTTAAGAGAGACAGTGCACACGCATAACCAGGGGAGGGGCAGAGAGAGAGGTAGAGACAGAATCCCAGGCAGGCTCCACACCATCAGTACAGAGCCTGATGTGGGGCTCGAATTCACAAACTGTGAGATGATCACGACCTGAACCAAGATCAAAAGTCCATCGCTTAACTGACTGTGCCACCCAGGTGCCCCTAGTTCTAATGTTTACATCTTTGATCTATTCTGTGTTAATTTTTGTATATGGTATATAATATATAAATGGTATTTTTTTAAAGCATTTTTTAATGTTTTATTTTATTTTTGAGAGAGACAGAGATAGAGCACAAGTGGGGGAGGGGCAGAGAGAGGGAGACAGAATCTGAAGCAGGCTCCAGGTTCTGAGCTGTCAGCACAGAGCCTGACATGGTGCTCAAACTCACGGACCGTGAGATCATGACCAGAGCCAAAGTCAGATGCTTAACCGATTGAGTCACCCCAGCACCCCTAAAAAGAGCATTTTTACTCTTGCTAGTATATAAGTACAAAACAAGCAGTTTTTACTTTTCTTTCCATATGACATATGGAAAAGTGCAAAATCATAAGTATAAAGCTCAACAAATTTTTATGAGGTGAACACATCTATGTAATCAACCCCCAGATCGAGAAACAGGCCACTTACTAAGCACCCCAGAAGCACCCCCCCGACCGTGCCCTCTCCCAAACACTACTTACCCCTAGAGTAACTCATATCCTGATTTCTTTTTTTATTTGATACATGTATATATTGTGAAATGATTCCAATATCTTTACTTCTAATATCATACATTATATTTGCTAGTTTTTAAAGTTATAAAAATGAAATCATATTGTATGTACTCTTTAAAATCTGACTGAGGTGTTTTTTTTTTTTTGCTCAAAAATTTATTTGTAAGATCCAAATTGTTGCTTGCAATTGCAGTTCATTCCTCATAACTATATAACATTTCTTTATATAAAGATACCACATTTTATATATCCATTTTACTGTTGATGAGTGTTTAGGTGGTTTCCAGTTTGCAGCTATTGCAAATAGTGTTGCTATGAGTATTTTTGTACATTTCCTTTAGTGAACACATATACTTATTTCTATAAGTATATACCTAGGAGTGGAGTAACTGGGTCAATAAGTTATATATACGATCTGCATTGTATATATTGCCAAAATTTTTTCAAAGGGATTACCTGGCACACAGTTTTAATCCCTCTTAGAAGAATAAGAAGGATAACTCTCTAGTGACAATTTCAAGTTCTGTAATAATAGGAGGTTGGTAAGGATGTGGCATATTTCTGAACAAGGGGCCTTCCTAACTCAACCTTAATCACACCTGCTCATAGGATCAAATGACTGCCCATGATTAAAGCTCTGCCATTTTTTTGTTATTGTTTTGGGGTTTTAGGTGGCAAAGTATTGAAAAATAAGTGAGTTATGGGAGAAATAGATCTCTATAAAAATTCATCATCAGTTCTAGAACTTTATTGTTTTTATTTTTATGTTAAAAGGAATAAAACTACCCATGTACCAAAGAAAATTTGATTTTTAAGACATTCAGTTCTTTCAAGTACAGGCAAATCTATATAGAAGCAAAGGAAGATGGGAAAAGATTTCATGGACTGGTCCCTGCCTACATCTCTAGTCTTATCTCTCTTACACTCTCCTGATTCCCCCTACACTCCTGTTGTTCTGAACTGGTTGCATTTCCCCCAAAGGTGCTAAGTCTCTTCTGCTTGTATGCCTTTGTCCAGATTACTCTACCTCTGTCTGAAATGTCCTACCCTCTTCCTCCTTTGCCCAACTTAAACACATAGTTCCATCTCTGGCTTAGGCCTCTTATCCAGAAAGCCATTCCTAAGGGAGGTGTCCATGCTTTGTTACCTAGGACGCCATTTTAGTCATTGCTCTGGCCTATGCTATAGTTGCCTGTCCACTTATATGCCTACCCAGCTACAAATGAACAACATGAGGGTAAGAACTATGTATTCTTTATCATGGTACTGTAGACATCCAATTAATATTTGTTGGATAGATGAATTTTAAAAGTCTCCAGATTTTTTATACACCCTGGGTATCACTGTGATGACTGTCCATTGTCAAGTTAAGAAGAGGGGTTCTGAAGCGTGAGGCCCTAGGTACGTGGTGCTCTTGGGTGTTCTGTGCTCGTCTCACTGCACAGAACCTCTGCAGTCGCCACTCCTTATACATTCCTTATAGCTTTTAGGCTTTTCTGCCAACTTCTGATTAAACTACCATACACTGCCCCCCAACCTGTGCTCAGGAAGCTAAGGGTTAAAATAAGAAGAAATTTTTATATTCAGAGATGTGTGCTTCTGGAAATCTCTCTACCTGTCTGAGACTCTGAGACCTATTTCAGGCAGATGTATAGGATGGAAGACCTGTTCCTTAATTATGGAAACTTCCATGGGCTATGTGTGCTGTCTTATACTTTATTGCTGATAAATTGAGAATGTCTCAAATTTAAATTTTGTGCATTATGGAATGAATATGATATAACATCTTTCTTTTTCCCAAGTTGCATGGTAGACTTTGGAGCTTCATTCCTTAGCATTTCTGCCTTATAAGGAGTGTAAAACTATAGTCCTTACCCCAAAAGATGCTGTCATATTTTTGCTTGTCTTAACAGGCAACTAGTGTAGTTTGTATAATTTTCTCTGTTTCTTCCTGATCAGAAGCTGGCTTCTAAATGCCTTCTTTGGTCTTATTACTGCTGCAATGCTTTCTTCCACCAGGATGTTGCAACTCTAATTTTTCTTGCTTGACTAAAGTGTGTGATTTGGTGGAACCGTATCAGCAATGACATCACCACCACATTCACTTTGGTGGTTGACATCTTAGGTTATCAATGGAAGCATTGTAAAAAATTGTACAGGGTCAAGACCCATTTTGTTCAGAAAGTTTGTATAGTACTTGGGCTGAGAATTCCCAAAGACTACGCTTTATAGCATGTAAAAAAACCTCAAATACTATGTTCTTAAGTTCAGTACTACTATTGAGCACTCAGCCTTATTTCTCTTTGGGGGTTGGGGTTGATAAGGAATTGATATAAAAACAAAGATAAATGATAGAATACATTCTCTTTAATGATGTGTTACATCAGATAAAAGTATCTGAGAACTAATTGTTCTCAATCTTGGCAGGCCACTGAGTTTCAAATACACGTATTTGAATGATAGGAATGAAACAGCACTGAAAGTATTGGTAGTTGCTTCTGATTCAGAGAAATGCACTTGTTTCTTGTACAGCTCAGCAAAGATAAAATGGACATAAAATGGACTGACAAGGCTAGCTTCAGAAATTGACCGGGGATCATAATTTACTCGCAACCTTGACAAATCAGTCACTTTGTATCAGACTTTATAAAAATCTCTGTGTAGAGATTCCCCCACATGGTTTTGTAGAACACCAGACAATGGATGGAATTGTGGGTGGATAAGGAGCTGCCTAAATGTTTACATATGGAAGCTGATATAAGACCCACCTGATCTGAAATGCCTCCTTTATTACTTGCTGAAGAGGGCATGAAATTTCCAGCCTTTGAGACATTTCTTTGGGGTAAGATATAGTCTCCAGAAGGTTAGTACAAGAGGTTCCCACTGAAGCAGGTTGATAGAAAAAAGAAGGCAGCAGGCCTCACCCTCTTACATCAAACCCTATTAGTAATCAGCATATCAATGTGTTATTTTGGTTTGGCTTGGCTTTAGTTTTTTGTGTAATTCATTGGCATCACTTCTCATTTTGGAAACCAGGGAAGAAACATGTAAAAGGGTGGGTAAGATTGAGTTCTTTCACTGCTTAGGAACTTACTCCACTTCTTCAGGTAGCACTGACATTGAGAATAGTCTTGAAGCAGACAGAACTGGGGCACCCCAGATGCGCCCAGGGCAGGAAGCCAGTGAGGACATAGTTGCTAGGAAGGAGATCTAGAAGGCAACTGAAATCAACTCCATAATAATTTGGAGAGAAGAATCTGAAGAGAGAGAGCACAATCCCTAGACTGGATTGTGGGACCGCAGGCATAATGCTAACTGGTGTTCTTCTATTAGTCTTCTATTAGTGCTATGGCTTCTATATCTCACCAACTTTAACGTGAAATCTTATAAGCACCTTAGTAGGCTGGTTGTTGAGTAATTGTGGGAACAATGAACCTCATCATTTTTCTGAGGAGGCTTTTTCATGCCACTACCCTAGGCATTTGCCAAACAAATGTTTTAATATAGAATTTAGGCTTTAATCACACTTTTGAAGCATCTACCAAAACTACAGCTACTTTTAATAGAATTGTCTTTTCCTATCTTTCTGCTTTTACTCAAAGCTATTGATTAATTTTGCAGGCCAGATACAGAGGTGTACTGCACACCATGACTCTGAATTCAAATGCTGAGCTGAACTGATAAGTCCATAAAGTGGGTTGCTGGAACTCTCTGAAGCCTTAACAAATCTCTGGGTAGATTGATACTTTTGTATATGCTTCTGAGGCAGGAAAATGTGTGGAGGCAAAAATGGAGTGCTGCCATTAGAGCCCTTTATCTTGCTTCACCTCCTTTCTAGATACAAACCTAATCTGTTGACCACGGCATGGCTCAGGTTGCTTTTTCCTGAAAGGGAGGGTCCATCATTTTTCCCTAGGCACAAGTTATAAACCCTGTTTTTCCTGTTACACTTTGCAAATTTTATTTTAACCTTCTACAAATGGATTTTGCTGTAGTCTCAGTTAAATACATATAAGGAAAAGAATCACATCTAAGTCTGTGACTCCTGGCTATGTAACTCATAATTGTCCTTCTTTCAAATACACGTAGTCACGACTGTATTATAGCTCTTTGGAGAAAAGCTACTAAGTAAATCCAATAAAGCATAAAGTACCTTACCATATCCATTTTATCCAGGGTTTATAAAGGAGCTTTAAATATTTCTGACAGTCTGTTCTCACTATAAAAATCAACCTCCCCCCTCCAACAAAATATCCAAAAACCTGTAGTCAATTCATTCTGGGGGTAAAAGCCAGAAACTCAAATAAAACATTTGTGGTTAAAAAAAATACACATGAAATTTGATAATTTAAAGGGGGCAACCACAATTAATAAATGTAAATTTCTGAAGTCTAATAAATATTTACATCATTTAAAATAGCAACTAATTTGGGGCACCTGGGTGGCTCAGTTGGTTAAGCGTCTGACTCTGGCTCATGTCATGATCTTGTAGCTCTTGAGTTCGAGCCCTGTGTCGGGCTCTATGCTGACAGCTCAGAGCCTGGAGCCTGCTTCAGATTCTGTGTCTCCCTCTCTCTCTGTCCCTTCCCCACTCGTGCTCTGTCTCTCTCTCAAAATGAATAAACATTAAAAAAATAAAATAAAATAGCAACTAATTATAGTAATCTGCTAAATTCCTAATTCAGCTTTTCTGCGTATCCACGAACATCTTTGTCTAGCGTGATGGGGTAAAGGGAAGGAAACAGAAGCAAACGATCAGGACCTCGCCTAACTTCTAAATACTGACTCTAGTTATTTTTTCTTTAAGTCTGTATATAAGCCTGCATACGCTGATTTGAAAATTGATGATTAAAAAATAAAAGACATTGCAAGTTCCTCCTCTGACCTGTGTGTTTGAATGTACATGTATATAAGAGAAAGAAGTCATTAGAGGCCACACATGAATATGTATTTACCTGTTGGGTACGCCAACTATGAAACTGCTGTCATCTGTAACTGCTGGCAAATTAGGGGCCATGCCTTACATTCATTACATTGCTGTACATATCATTTTGCAGTTCCCCCTACATTACAGAATGGAGAACTTTCTTAAGAGAATGTAACCAAACAAGCCAGGAGCCAAGACTCTCAGAGGCAGAAAGTGAAGCATGCAGCATTCTGGCATGATGAGACAGGTCAGAGGACTTCTACAGAGTCATAATGACAAGAACTTCAATTACACACCTGAGCCTTTGTGCTCTACCCTTTCACAATTAAATCTTAAGTCACATTTTCACTCCACAACTCTGCGCTCACAATAGTTTACATTTCCAGGGGGATGTAGGAAATAAAAAATTCAGGGTTCCCTGTATTCCCGGAGCTGATAATATGGCTCTGGAGAAAAAGTAATTTATGTAATTTGACCCTGAGAACAGCATGGAGGTTGGTCAAAGAAGGCGAATTTAATATGATCTACTAGTCATAGCATATCCAATCCCTTCTGAAATGATTTTCATTTTGTTTGTAAAACCCTGCAGGGGAATTTGTTGCATAAGTTTATAATGTTATCTTTCTTTTAGTTTTATTAAGACTATCCCCATCAGGCGTCAAGGAAGATTCATTAATTCTCAAATTCCAGGATGGAATGAACAAGCCTATTTCAATCTGTTGTTATCCTTCATTATTTCAGAGACTTCAACAATCTCGTCTTAAGTTCATATTTTTGTTCTAAACAGTCCCTCTGAAAGCGTTCACTGAGAGTTGAGTTAGCCCCTCTTTGGCTCCTCTTTGGCTCTGTGTCGACCCAAAGCACTACCCTAGTGACAACTGAATCAGTCACGTCAGTTCAATGTGTGCAAAACATGAAGTACATTGGACTTAGCTTTACTCAAAAGTACTTGAGGCACCTGGGTGGCTCAGTTGGTTAAGCGTCAGACTTGATCTCTGCTCAGGTCATGATCTCTGGTTTGTGAGTTCAAGCCCTGCTTCAGGCTCTGCACTGGCAGCGTGGAGCCTGCTTAGGACCCTCTCAATAAATAAACTTAAAATTTTTTTAAATGTTTATTTATTTTTTGAGAGAGAGAGAGAGAGAGCATGCATGTGCAAGCAAGCAGGAGAGGGGAAGACAGAGAGGGAGACACAGAATCTGAAGCAGGCTCGAGGCTCTCAGCTGTTAACACAGACCCCAATGCAGGGCTCGAACCCATGAACCCCTGAGATCATGACCGTGAGATCATGACCTGAGCCGAAGTCCAACACTTAACTGACTAAGCCACTCAGGCGCCCCTAAATACATAAACTTAAAAAAAATATGATAGATATTGGTAGTGAGAAGGTGGTGCTAACAGTGGAAAAGAAGAGACATGGAAGGAAAAACAGGAGTAGGAGACGGGAAGGAAGGGTATGGAAAGCCAGGTGGGAGAAGAGCAGCATCACAGATTTGGTGAGAGCAAACAAGCAGAGGCAGGTGTGTGGCAGAGAAAGAAAGGTGCAGGAAGTAAAAAATCAGGAAGTGGGGAGATGAGGACCAAACTGCATTCTTGATGGCTGTGAGTGAAAGGAGAGAAAACACACAGACAAATAGTTTCAGTCATTCTTCTCTCAAGTGCTGAGTATATGTTGCATAGTACTAAGTTTGCCCCATCTCAGGTGTGTTCAGAGGTATTTGTCACCAAATATGTCACAGAACTTCCTGGATGAGGAGAACTACAGCCCCGTCATGAGAGCCTCTTGCTCCGAGCTTCCACTGGAATTTTAACAAGGACAAGTGAGAGAGAGAGAGAGAGAGAGAGAGAGAGAGTGTGTGTGTGTGTGTGTTTGTCACATTTTTAGCAAGCCATACAATGGAATAGGAACCATCAAATTCTCCCACAAAATATCTTCCAGTGATATATTTGGTGCACTGGGTCTGGACTATAATAGCTAATATTTGCTGAGCCTGACGAGCTTGGTACTATGATTCCCTTTTCACAGAGATGATCTCATTCAGTCTTCAGACCCTAAAGAAGATATAGACATTTACAGACCTCCATCCTACAGACCAGGAAACTGAGGCTTTGAGAAGTGAAGTCACATTTCCCAGTTAGTGAATTCTGGAGCCGGATTTTTGTATATCAAAATGCAGACTCCATAAAGAGTATGTATTTGACTGATTTCTCTCTAGGCCCTAGTACAGCATCAAGATGTATAGTTAACAAATGTCTAACCATTTTGTAACCTAACTGGCCATTTGTTCATTGTTAAAAAGTGGTTTGGATTCTTTTTAATTACTCAGTGACCATGTCTACTGACACATTAACATCTTAATAAAACCAGTGGATTTCCTGACCCTTCTTAAGCAGAATATGCACTGTCTTTTAGAAGTCATTGGAGAATCAAAGAAGCAGTGTCATCTCTAACAAGGGCCTCTGTCTAAAAGGGCCAATTGAGATCCATACATACAGGCCTAGTTTATTGAATCCCTCCTTTTAGTAACATCTCTAATGTCATCAACTAACGACAATTGAAAACTCCATTCTTCATTGTAGGACTGTCCTTTTTCTCACTCTGCTTCATGCAGCCCGACTGGGCATAGTGCTCCCATTGAATTCAAGGGAGGCTTAATGCTTAGATTATTCCAAAGAGTGCAGAGTAAGATTATGAGCTGAACATGATTCAATAAGCAGGAAGTGTTTGAATCTGAATTGGAGAAGTCTGCCATATTTTCTCATGCTCAAACCTATGCATAGCACTTACACACTGAAAAAAAATCCTATTTTAAATCTATCATCATAATAGTGTGTTCAATCTTTGCAAAGGAAAAAGAGAGAGGCAATTTTTAAATCCCCAAATGTTTGGCCTTCACAAACGACTTATGGCACAGTGCTACTGTGAGGGCATTGTGCTAAGTGAAATAGGCCAGCCACAGACAGACAAATACTACATGGTATTGCTCATTTGTGGAATTTCTAAAAAGTCAAACTCATGGCAACAGAGAGTAAAAACTGGTTGCTGGAGCTGAGGGGAATAAAAGCAGGGCATGGATAAAATAAGGAGAGTTTGAGAAAAGAGTAGGAACTTTCAACTATAAGATGTATAAGGTCTGAAGATCTAATGTAAAACATAGTGACTACAGTTGATAACATGTATTGCATAATTTAAATTTGCTAAGAACTTAAATATTCTCACACACAAAAAGATAAGTATGTGAAGTGATAGATGTGTTAATGAGATGGGGGAAATCCTTTCACAATGCATATGTGTATCAAGTCACCATAACATATGCTTCAGTTTCTTACATTTTACTTTTTTTGAAAAATTATTTATTTTGTCTTACATTTTACATTTTTTAAATTAATTTTGAATAGATAGAGACAGTACATGCACTCGTGAGCACTGGAGAGGCAGAGAGAGAGAGAATGAGGGAGAGAGAGAATCCCAAGCAGGCTGTGCACTGTTGGCACAGAGCCTGACAGGGGCTTGAACCCACAAACTTTAAGATCATGACCTGAGCCAAAATCAAGAGTCAGACACTTAACTGACTGAGCCACCCAGGCACCCCCTTTTTTTTAAGTTTACTTTGGGAGACAGAGAGGTTATATTTTATTTTTTTTAATGTTTATGTATTTTTGAGAGAGAGAGAAAGAGAGAGAGAGAGAGAGAGAGAGAGAACACGCACAAGTGGGGGAGGGGCAGAGAGAGCTGGAGACACAGAATCCAAAGCAGGCTGCAGGTTCTGAGCTGTCAGCACAGAGCCCTATGTGGGGCTCGAACTCACCTGTGATATCATGACCTGAGCCAAAGTCGGACGCTTAACCGACTGAGCCACCCAGGCGCCACACATTTTACTTTTCAATTAAACTTCAATAAAGCTAAGCACTACTATGTTAAAGTTGAACTCTTCAGATCTGAACTTTTTCCTTTGGTCTGAAAAACAGCATGATTTAACGGTGAGAACCCTGGATTGAGCAACAGTGGGTTATGGTGTTAATCCCCACAAAGTTGATCATCAGGCCACCTTTCCTCTCGGTTCATCTGCAGTACCAAGGGACTCATTCATTCATTCAATACAAATTTGTCAAATGCTTATTATGAACTCTGTGCTATATGTTGGGATATCAAGACTTTAAGAGATAGTCATTGCCATCTAGAAGCATATAGTTTAGTCAGGGGAGAAAAGAGAAGTAATCATAAATCTAATTCTGAGTGGCGAGTGTAGTGACAGAAACATACAGCGTACTCTGTGGCAACACTAGGAAAGAAATCTAGCCTAGGCATTGGTGGGTGGGAATGTCCCAGCAAAGTGCTCTAGAGGAGATGAATGAGAACCAACACAAGCCCTAGGAGACTGAGAACAAGTTATCTAGATAAAGGAGTGGGTGGGAAAGAAGTGGTAAGAGTATTTCAGGAGGAACAATGTACAGAGCCTAGGAATGAGAAGATAATGTATACATGCAGAACTGGAAGGAGCACATAATGGCTGGAGCTCTGTGGGTGTGCAAGTTGTGAATGTGTGGGTTTGTGTGTGTGCATGTGGGCTGGCAGGTGAGGATGAGGGTGGAGTGGATCAAGGGACGTGGGAAGAGACGAACTACAGAACTAATTAGGGACCAGTGGGTGAAGAACCTTGAACGTGAATATCCTGACCCGACAGCAATGGGGAACTAGGAAAAAGCTTTAAGGAAAAGGCTGGCATAATTACATGAATATTCTTACAGAGCATTCTGGAGACAGTGTGGAGAATAATTTGTGGGAAGCAAACCCTTGAGGCAAGCAGGTTTGACTGGAGGCTGTTACACTGATCTAAGCCTGTGGTTCTCAAACTCAAGTGGCCAACAGAATTGCCTCAAGGGCTTGTTAAAATAAAGACTGTGGGGCCCCAGCCCCAGAGTTTCTGAATGAGTAGGCCTTGAGCAGGACTTGAGAATGTGAATTTCTAACAGGTCGTCAACTGATGCTGATACTGCTTGTCTGAGGACCACACTCTGAGAACTACTGTTTGAAGCAATATTCATTGCTAACTGTAAAATTCTGGCATTCTTCCTTATTAAAAAGCAGTTTTTTTCCATGAATATAGATTTTGTGAAACACATTCATCATATTCAAAAGCATTTTTCATGAGATGAATATGGACCTACTGATAAATCAAATTCATCATCCTTGTCCTAGACCATTCTTATTTGTTTCCATTTTGTTTCCTCCGTTTTCTCAAGTTGAGTTTTATTTGATACACCAGGAAGAGTCCCATGGTGCATCCAGTAATTTGCAACAGGATTAAAATGCTGAAATGCCACTGCAGCTGACTAAATCCTTTGTCTGCCTGAAATACAATAGACCAATTGAAGGCGGTAATATTTGGGCTCAGATTTTAGAAATGAAACCTTGTAGAGGAAAAAAAAAAGTCTTATCTGCTTTACATGGTGTAAAAAACCCATTCCTCCCATTTTAAAGCCAGGGGAAAGACAGGTTATAACTGCAAACTGCACACAAACCCATAATCACAAATTCCTTTCCTTATCAAGTATCTAGGGAAAAACACTATATCAAAGACGAACAATGCCTCTTCAGGGGAAAAAAAGGAACGCTGTTACTTTAGAACAAGGCCTGCATGTCTCTACATCTCAGTATAATTGAAACAAAAAAGTTCTGTGTTTAATTTTTTTCGTCTAAAGGACAATGAATTTGTAAAACCACCAGGCCGCTCCTACTTAATGGTAGACTGTTCATCCCGCAGAAATCATTCAGCTGCACACTGAGTCTATTAGTGTTGAAACATAGACTCATCTCATAAGAAAGCTAGGGTCAAAACAGTCTACATGTAATGATTTACTGACACCATGTAATGATCGGCTGACACCATTCCATGTGAATTCTCTTTCTTTAATGTAATACCTGAGGTGCAACATCACCAATTCTTCTATTTCAGCTGTTTTTTTTCTCCCAGAAAGCCTTGCCTTGTTATGTTTGTCCAGAGTGTCCCACTTACAGTTGATTAATATCACAGTTCCGTCAAAAATGCAAGGATGCTTCCATATTACTGAAAAATGTTAATCACCTGAATCTTAATAGAAGGCTAAGTAATGGGACTAAGAAAGGGACTAATGAAGCTGATTCTATCAATCCAGGCATTCTCTCTTTGCGAAGTAACTCTGCTGGTGAACTCACAATTGGTTTCACTAGAAAGGATTACAGCATCCCAAGCAGTAGGCCATAATTATAATTACAGGTGTGGCGCAGACTGCAGGCGCAGATGAGCTCATAAGGAACAAAGATTTGCTCTGCTGGAGAGTTTATCTTCACCAAAGAACAAAGAACAGCAGCATAAATGAGTTGCCATGTAAACAAATTGAGCAACCACTGACAGACAACAGAGGGTGTGTTCTTCAGCCAATATATACACCTCTCTGTTATAGTGAACCTCTCTCCACCACCTCCATCCTTTCCCTGGTGGAGGTGAGTTTTGCTTCTCTGGACTCTCTTGACCTCCAGTCAGTGGGCAGGAGCTGACTAGGTAACAGTAATGAATCTTTGTTCCCCTTGTCTTCCACCACCTGCCCCCACCTCACTCTATTTTGCAACTACCACAAGAAGACAACAGAGTCATGTCCTTGAATGATAATGTTAAGGACTTCATTTCTGTATCAACTGGGAGGATGGTAAACCAAATTTACTTTAGAGATCGGACACTAAAGCGGTAGGCACACATTTGTCTTTACAAATTCTTCTTTTGGTCTGACAGTGAATTAGGTTGAATTTTAGGCTCTTTGGAGCAACATGCTTTACCTCTTGACTTCCAGATTTATATGAAGGCAATTTTCAGGGCTCGCAGCCAAGTCTCAACTGGCAAAGTGAATCAGGAGAGGACGGCAATTGTGCAAATGAAAAAAAAAAAGAAGAGCTACCTCAAGACCCCATTTGTTTAATTTAGGTAGGGCAGTTTTATGCTTTTCCCCTATTTTCCGTTTGGCTGTGCTCTCAAAGACTGGTGGGCTAGATGTGAAGAACAAAGTTGAGGGCCCTCAGGGATTATGGTTTCAGTGTGGCCTTCCAGAAGATTATGAAGTAGATTAGAAGATTTTTCAGGCAAGCAACGATTTAACCTGGTATTTATGAACTGACAAAGGGCAAGTTTGCAGGTAAAAATATCTATAAACTTTGAAAGAATGACATTTTCATAAGATTCTTTCATCTGTCCTCAACTATTTTTATTGTATGTGAATCAGAGTCTTAAATCAAACAACTTCATGTCAGAAATTTGGCTGCGGGGATGGAGCTTCCTAAACTGGAGGGTGACAGCTGATAAAAGGGTAGGGTTAGGGGGTCAGGGGATGTCATTTCTTAAAGTAATGAAGAACTTAAGAAAATGATGGGCAGCTCTGCCTCTGGAAGCCCTAGGAAGGGGTGGGGAAGACACTGAAAAATATGCCTAGAAACAGTGATAGTCTCCTTCTGTCTTTAGTAGCTAAAACTGCATCTCCTCTACTACTTTGCAGACATTGGTTTGGCAACTTGAGACTGAGGGCAGAGGAGAAAGTTCAGTGTGTACCAAGTGTGGTTGATCAAAGGGAACGCAGCAGAGCATGGCCTTGCCATTGTAACTAGAAGAATCACAGCATTATCCCCTCCAGCCAAAGGGACAAAGGCGAATTCGAAAGCTAAGCCCCTTGAAAGCTATTAAAGATTAGACTCGCTGACAGGCAAGCTCCCTTCAATAGTGACCTCTGTCGTTTCCCAGCACTAGCCGCCGGGCTTCCTGATCCCTGTATGCTGGGGTCCTGCAGAAAAAGGCCTGAAGCCGAAAGGCTCGGCCTGGAAACCCAGGGTCTGCAAATCCAGGCCTGATGTGTACATCATGTGAGGGGGCCGTCCCGGCAACCTCGCAACCCGCGTGTCACGTCGCGTCTCCCGGGAAAGCCTAGGCCCTGGCTTCTGTTTCCAGGCTCCCCGACCCCGTGGGAGGAAAGGACCGAGACAGGCCCCGGCACTTTGAAACCTTTATGCTTCCTAGTTGTCCACTCGACTCCCAAGTTTCCGGGGGAACTCGCCTGCAGGGTCACCACCCGGACACGGAGAGGCGCGGTTGCCCCTGCAGAGGATCCACAAGCCTTCTTTCGGGGTGTCTCCGGAGTAATGACTCGGCGGGTCCTGTGGCAGAGGGAGTTGTGATACAGGGTAGGAAATCACATGGGGAGTCTGGCATTCAGATATGGCAGCGAATGGTTCATTAAAATGTTTTACAAGAAGGCATGCCTGCATGGGACTTTTGCCAGGCAGACATTAATTGGAAATGAATTAACAGTAATTAACAGGAAAAGTTTCTGAAAGGGTTGTGATGATATTGCCTAATCTAAGGGTTGCCTTTAATTTAACCACTACCACTAAAGGCCATCCTATGTCTATTTCAAGGGCTTTGTTGACAGGGAGCAATAAAAGGCCAACATGGTGAGAATCCTGTTGTTTTTCCAGAGAAGTGCACTCTCACAAGTGTGGATTTAGGAGAACAGGCCTAGCATTTTCCTTGATCTCTAGGTAAATGTAATCTAGGGTTTAGCGTCAGGGTTAAGGGAAGAGTTAATTTACAGTGCTATTAAGGTCCCAGCCACTTCTGAGATTCCCTTGAAGCCAAGGATTAATCTGTACCTTTCATATGGACTTATTTCTTATCATTTTTAATCTTATTTTTCACTATGTATCTTTGTACTTCCTCTTTGCTGGCCTCAACTCCTTAGCATTTCACATCCAAGGTGAGAGTAAAATAACTTGTGGAAGTTACAAAACACAGTGCAGTACTTCTAAACAACACAATGGTCATATCTTATCTACCATAACTAAGGAGCACTTACTATGTGCTCATTAAACACAACACCATAAACATAAAATGAAATCCCCTTTCTCAGTGCCTTTAGTTACTGCTAATGGTTAGTGTGCCAAGTGTTCTCTTGATTCTTACAACTCTGAGGTTGGGTGCTATTAATATCTCACTTTAGAGGTGAGGAAAATGAGGCAAGAAGAATTAAGGCCTAGATAATAAGGGGTGTGAGGGAGTTAAAATTTGAATCTAGCCAGAGCTATGTATTTGAGTGTTATGACTTAAGAAAATGTCGCTTCCAAACAGTCTCATAGGTGATAATCTTGTTAGTTTTCTTCTCAAAGTTAACCCCCCCTTTTTTAAATCTCTTTCTCCTAATAAAAAAAAAGCTTAGATTTACCAGGAAATATTTTTTATTTTTCTTAATTTTTTTAAGTGTTTATTTATTTATTTATTTATTTTTGAGCAATAGAGAGAAAGAGCACAATTTAAGCATCTGACTGGCTCAGGTCATGGTCTCAAGGTTCATGAGTTTGAGCCCCACGTCAGGCTCTGTGCTGACAGCTCAGAGGCTGGAGCCTGCTACCAGGAAATATTTTAAACCAGAGTTAGTCTTATTCTTCCAATCATAGCAAACACTACCATTCAGATTATGAATAATTTTATTGCACCTTCGGTGTGGCATAAAGAATATTATAATTATACTATTTATACAATCATTTTTCCAACATACTGGATCTGCTACTTAAAGGAGTAGTCACATGTGACACTAAACTTTCAGAGGAAGCAACTATACCACACTTGGAGAATGAGTCACAGCGTAATAGGGAAGGGCAAGAATGAACGCGTTTTTATGTTGCCTTCACAACTAATGCTTCTCCTGACACTTCAAATGAAGCCAGGCCCACCCAGAAAGTGGAAGAAGAGAAGCCTCTGAGAAATGGACCATATGCTTTATGTCTGTAAAAGATACATCATGACACCTTTTCATGTGGCTATCTCATTGATCTCTAAGCTGGTTAGTAGAGGGAGAAGATATAAATGTCTGTATTCAGGGGATGAGATAATTAAGAACTAATAGAGTTAAATATCTTCCCTTTAGTTCTAGGAGAAGGCAAAAAACAGAACGTCACTATCCATACTCTACAGCTTCCCCTCTATCACTAGTTTCTAGGCAGCAGCATAAAAATACCTTCCTACCTGGTTTTTGGAAACCAGTAGGTTTTCTTATCCCTCTAGATACAGTGAAGTTTTTGTGCTCAAAATCAAAGTCACTTAGCTCAAACAGACAATTAGAAGGTGGTTACAGGTATCATAATTCTTCAAGGCATCAAAAGGCCTCCTGTATTAAAACCTGCTCTAGGGGCACCTGGGTGGCTCAGTCGGTTGAGCGTCCAACTTCAGCTCAGGTCATGATCTCATGGTTTGTGGGTTCGAGCCCCGCATCGGGCTCTGTGCTGACCACTAGCTCGGAGCCTGGAGCCTGCGGAGCCTGGAGCCTGCTTCGGCTTCTGTGTCTCTTTCTTTCTCTGCCCCTCCCCTGTTCACGCTCTGTCTCTCAAAAATAAATAAATGTAAAAAAAAATTTTTTAAATTAAAAAAAATAAAAACTGCTCTATATAAATATTAAATAATTGGAGTTTTGAGGGTAAAACCGAAGATCTTGGTTTTTGTTTTTACAGCTCCTTTTATATTTCAACGTGGAGAAAGACAGTAATAGTTCTTAAATAATAAATCCCTTAAAAAGAAATCTCTAATGTTGTGTCTATGCTGGTCTTTAATAATAACAGGCATAGGGTATTGACAGCAAGAGGCCTTCAGGCACCTACCTAACCAGACCTGAGGCCCTCACTGCTACTTGATCCCATAGGGTTTGCTCTGTTCTATCAGCTTCTCATTGGTTAGTCATCACGTTTTGGCACCGTAGTGAAATTTCACATTGTTACAAATAATAGTGTGAACAAAGACCAGAATTTTCTTTCTGTTATGTTATTCAATTTGCTCTGAGTGCTTAACAAAAACAAAACAAAACAAAACAAAAAACATTATAGGGGCACCAGGGTGGCTCAGTTGGTTGAGTATGCAGCTCTTGATTTTGGCTCAGGTCAAGATGTCATGGTTTGTAGAATCAACCCCACATCAGGCTCTGCATTGACAGTGTGGAGCCTGCTTGGGATTGTCTCTCCCCCTCTGTGTCTGCTCCTCCCCCACTCACACTCACTTGCTCTGTCACTCACACTCTCAAATTTAAAAACGAGAAAAAAAACCACTATATATTCAGCCAATTACATATTCTCTCCTATACTATTTCAGTATAGTTCAATCTTTTGATATCACATTTCAGACTAACATTTGAGGACGTTAGGGGTGGGGAGAAGAAGTATCCTGAAATAATGGGGGAATAAGGATGGGCTAGTACTTGGGAAAGAGAAAGGACAGAAGTGTTCATCAGAGTGGGAGCAGATAACTAATTAGAATGATTTGGCAGGTCTATAACATGCCATAGCTCGGGGTGTGTGTGTGTGTGTGTGTGTGTGTGCATATGCCACATGGCCTATTAATTCTTTAGCACGAAGACTATTGGGCCTGGTACATTAGTACAGGCAGTGTGTTTAGTACAATATAGGTTATTTTTAAAATAATTTTTTATGTTTATTTATTTTTGAGAGAGAGAGAGAGAGAGAGAGAAAGCATGAGAAGGGGAGGGACAGAGAGAGAGGGAGACACAGAATCCAAAGGCTTGTCAGCACAGAGCCTGACATGGGGCTTGAACCTACAAGCAATGAGATCATGACCTGAACCGAAGTCAGATGCTTAACTGACTGAGGCACCAGGTGCCCTAGTATAACATAGTTTCTTAATAAAAGTTAGGAATCCCAACTTGGATTTTTTTTTAAAGTTGTTGTTTTTCCAGGTAGTCAGCTAAAGATTTATTCTTTCCTCCACTTCAAAGAAAGGACCATAAAAAAATGTTCTACTCTTCTCCTACCTTCCCAAAGAAAACTTTTAAGAATAATGGTCCTTTGTTTTCTAGTTGTCTCTGACTTTAGGCAAGAGCTTATCTATTTCAATTTTGTAATTTAAAAATGTTTTACTTTAGTATCCACTGTGTACCAAACAATGTATAATTAGATGATGGAAACAGAGAAAAATGTCCCCTGATTTTCAAAACGTTACCATCTCAGTATTGGAAAAGGTAGTTTGTTTCTAAAATTCTTGATCATATTTAAAATTTACTCTTAAGTGCTATAAATGTTAGAGTTAAATCTTTAAAGTTAAATATTTTACAGTTTTCTAGAAAAGGGACATGTGAGGTCTGAGGAGTCCAGTGCTCCCGTTTCTTATTTTGTCAATAGACAAAGATAGTGTTTGTATAATTCTCTCTTCTTAGTTATTATGTATTGATTAGTTTTTCCTGGGCTATGAACAAAAGTAAATGTGACTTGTTGTGAAACTCAATGTTTTAATACCTGTGGTATTTAACAAATTGCCTCCAAAACTAAACACAAGAAGCTGCAACATCCTCCCAAAATGTGGAAACAGCAAAGATTAAATTCTCATGAATGAGTTTTTGAAACCTTTAACAAGTGTCCAATATTTCATTGAGCTCTTCTGGACCTCAGCTACTCCTGTCAGCTATGAAACTAGTGTTCAGAACTCCAAGAATGGTGTAGTTTCCATTCTCCACTTAACCGTGCCATCAAGGTTTAGGAAGCAACTGGAATGTTTCTCAGCAGGTTCACCTGGAGGCTTTTCTCAGTCACCTTGAGAGCTCTGAGTAAAGATAATTTGTTGATTTAGGTGTACATCATGATTTCCTAGAAAACATGATTAATTTCAGGTTCTCTTAGGATGTCTGGACAGTGGTTGAGTGGGCTTGACAGGGGAAGTGTTAAGGTGACTGCGACACATGGTGAAATTCCCTAATATAACTGGAGACTTTTTGAGAGAGACAGAGACAGCATGAGAGAGGGAGGGCCAGAGAGAGAGAGAGAGGAGACAGAGAATCCCAAGCAGATTCTTCTCTGCTAGGTCAGAACCCAATGCAGGACTCGAACCCATGAACTGTGAGATCATAACCCAAGCAGAAACCAAGAGTCGGATGTTTAAGCAACTGAGCAAGCAGGCATCCCTCTAGTATAACTGGATAGTTTAGACAAGTAAAGAAACTACAAAGAG
The DNA here is from genome assembly GCA_028646485.1 of Cryptoprocta ferox. Classification (NCBI taxonomy): domain Eukaryota; kingdom Metazoa; phylum Chordata; class Mammalia; order Carnivora; family Eupleridae; genus Cryptoprocta; species Cryptoprocta ferox. The sequence goes on from CM053578.1 coordinate 57,773,577, forward strand.
GTTCCCTGTTGATGTGTTGATACAAGTACACATTTAGAGTGGGTCTTCACTTGATCTAAATTAATTTTCACCAATTGGGCTAGGATCCTTAATTTTTAGAACTATCTTTCAAAAGCAAAGGAGAGATTTAAGTACTGCCACTTATTTCTAGAAACCACCAGGAAAACATTTCCAGTTTTATGCTGTATATTCTCTTCAGTTTGCTCATTGTATTTCATCACTGAATTTGTCATGGAATGACTTCTGAATCCACATCTAAGTATTATTGGGATTGTTAAAGTTTATGGATATTTTACCTTTTCCCCAAAAGAATTTAAGGCAGCTTATAAAAATATATCCAGTAAAGAAAGTTTTTCTAATTCAAGACTGTGTCCCAAATGCAAGAGGTCTTTAGATTTATCTAAAAATTTATTTTTAATATTTATTTTTGAGAGAGAGACAGAGACAGAGTGTGAGGAGGGGAGAGGCAGAGAGAAGAGGGAGACATAGAATCCGAAGCAGGCTCCAGGCTCTGAGCTGTCAGCACAGAGCCCAATGCAGGTCTCGAACTCTCAAACCACAAGATCATGGCCTGAGCCGAAGTCAGATGGTTAACTGACTGAGCCACCCAGGTGACCCTAGATTTATTTTTAAATAATGATACAAAACATGTGAGATAACTCCAAGTGACAGATAAGCAGCAAAACTAAATTTTATTTTCTATGCTGATTTTGCACTAGTATTATCATCACAGGTAATAATCAAGAGGAGTATGCCACCTGAAACTGGGCAGAGCTACTGGGCTAGCCAAAGTCAGTACAACACACCCAGGGGCGTTGTCACAACGCCCTGGATTTCACCACCTCTGGGTGTTCACAGAGAAAGGATGACACTCAAAGGTATGCAGCCAAACAGTAATTGTTAGATGTCATCTTCTGCTGGGAAATAAGATAATTAAATAATTGCTTTCAAGCTACCACATACAGAGACTATGGCCTCTCTCTGGAAAATAATAACCCTTTAAGTGGACCATGCCCATACTTTATACCATGTGACTTTTTAGGATTCTGCAGTGTTTAGCTTTTGAGATTGTAGTTTGGATACATATCAAAGAAGCACAGCCAATTTGGCATTACTTGGAGTCTGACCAGCCAACCAGGACCCCTTCAGAAGGTGATTTTCCAGTCTGAATTTTTCAGGGCCTTACTATCCCCCTCTTATTTCCTTCTCCATTATGTTGATTGCATTCACGGCTTATTAGTGGTGCCAGCAGAAATGTTGGCTGAAAAAGTCAGGAAAAGCACAATCAGTCACTGAAGGCCGCTAGGCATATAGATGAAAGATTTGGGGAAAAAGGAATTATGGTTTTAAATGACTTCTTAAAATGTTTTCAGATTTGATTAACCTATAATATCTTTGAATCTCATTTATGAAAGAAAATAGATCTTTCTGTGTTCCTCTCAACCTATTAATGTGCTCCAGTGAATTCCATTTTTTACAACCAGGAGACAAATATCCACTTTTTTCTAGTTTTCCTATAATACCATCCCTGATTTACACTTCTCCAATGATTTTCTCCACCTGCTTCCTTCCCATTGATTCCTCAGCTCACCCTGGGGTCACAAGTCTTAATAATTGCTAAATCCAATGAAAGCTTTCAGTCTGATCTTGCTAAGCCTCTGCTACATTTGATGCTGTGACTCATTCTTTAGTTCTTGAAGCTCTCTTTTTCTATAATATCCATAAGGCTATATCCATCTAGCTACTCTGGTATTATTCTGACCCTTCTCTTTCTGGCATCTCCTCTTCCACCCACACAAATGCTGCCAGAGGCCTGGGTTATGTCTTCCATATGCTGCACTTCTCAGACTAGATGCTTCACCTGAGTACAACTGCCCATTTTGATTGAACTGATACCTATTTGCTAATGATCCCCACATAGATATCCAGGCTTAGCTCTCAAGTTGTAAATTTCCATATCCAGTTTCCTGTTGGTCACCATTACCTATATATTTTACTGGCCTCTCAAACAGAAATGACCATGTCGAACTTTGGTCTTTCCTCTTCCATTGGTTCCTCTTTGAGGACTCTCTTTCCTTTAGTGTCTGCACCAAACTGCCAAATACCCAAATTAAAAATCCAGAAGTTTACTTTGTTTGTTGACTGCATGAATGTCAAATGTTGATTGGATATTGAAGTGTGCCTTACTCAAGACTCTTGAATACCAATATCTTTTGATTTATCATTGCTATACCTTTTAGCTCTTTATGATTTCTTCCCAATTGCTACTTATTTAAGATTCATTAGCAATTACAGGTCTTAAAAAGACTTGATACTAATAGTTCTTATAAGTGTTTAGTTTTCCTTCTTACATAGTTCTTTTAAGGGCTTTAAGTTGTACTTTTATAGAAAGTTATACATTCTCTGCCAGCATCCTGGAAACCCCCGTTTAAAAGGAAGTTAGGATGGAAGGAAGGAAGGAAGGAAGGAAGGAAAATGGAGAGAAAGAGGAGAGAGTGGAAGAGAGGGAGTAAACAAAGAGAAAGAAAGAAAGAAAGAAAGAAAGAAAGAAAGAAAGAAAGAAGAAAGAAAGGAAGAAAGAAAAAGAAAGAAAGAAAGGGAAAGAAAGGGAAGGAAGAAAGACAAAAAGAAAGAAAGAAAAAGAAAGGGAGAGCAAAAGAGAGGGATTAAGAGGGAAGGAGATAAGAAGGAAAGAAAGAAGGAGAAAGAAAAGAAAGAAAGGGAATAAAGAAAGAAAAGGAAGAAAAGAGAAAACTAGCTCAACACATACCTCTGGTTCATGGACATGCCAACTTTCTTCTGGGATGATAAGCTGCCAAGCACCAAAGTCCTGTAACTCATCATCTCCAGTGAATGAGAGGAAGAGGTGGTGTGGAAAGAACATCCTGTTTTGCAGAACCTCAGTAACTGAAGTGCTGTCATCTCATGTTATTTTTTTTTCTTATTTGTGCATCTGTTTAATCTTATGCCATCCCCAATACTACATGGTTGACATAGGTAACTAAAATCCAGTTTATGCAAAGAAGCTAGAGCATAAGAAAAGCAGGGCAATTTAAGTGAATTCCTTGTCTGACAGCCTAGGAAGTAACGGAAGCACACAAAAATGTCCTAGGTCTCACAAGCACCACCTTCCGGTTTCTGGAGATCTTTGAGTGGTGTGATGCCAAATGTGCTGACTTTTCATTACCCCTCCTATATGAATTACTGTATTACCAGAGGCAATTTATTTCTATTTTTAGAAATATACTTAGTTTGAGAACATCAACCAGGTAAATTCTCATTAATAACAATACTGATATTCTACAAAAAGAATGTTCTACTAGCAACTTGAATGCCTACTATGTATTAAGTATGTGGTAATTATTTTATAAATGTTCTTTTACTGAAACTGCAAAGTAACATTCTGAAGTAAGGTTCATTATTCCATTTTTAATATGACGAAACCAAGGTTCAGAGGGCATAAATAACTTTCTTAAGGTTATGCAGGTGGTAAGTACTGGAACTCAGATGAAATGTCTGTTTTTGTCTAAGCTTAAGTACTCTAAAATCCCTTGTTCTTTTTGTTAAAATAACGCTTGTTTAATTTGACCCTTAGTGGGCATCTTGGACGTTTTTAGCTTAAATAAGCTATACTTTCAAAGTGTTGGAGTGTCATTTCAAATTCTTGAAATGAATAGTACATTTATTGCTATCAGAGTCTCAAATGCTAGAACTTGACAAAGGTCAGCAATTAATTAAATGTTAATATTTGATATTTGTTTTAAGATAATAAGCAACAACAGTATGTTTATTCAGAGGAAGGAAAAGAAATACCTTTTGCTTTCATGGATCATAAAACCTGTTTGGGTAAGTTAGTCCCTATGCTTGTGATGACAGGCAAGTTGATAGTGCTTATCTTTATGGCTCTTCAGTAGAACTTGATATTGATCTATGAAATGAAAGGATTTGAGGAGTACTAATTTCATATTGCTTGTTTACTCATGAAACATGAGTTCATCAAACACATGAGGAATATTACTTAAAGAAAAGATGACACTGATCTTTCAGATCATTTGAAAATTCTGTTTGATTTCAAATCTGCAGGATGCTTACCTCTTCAGAAACTCACTCAGAGGAAGCAAGTCTTGAATTAGGAGACAAATATCATTAACTGGGAACTCCAACCTGAAGGTTCCAAATCCTCCAATCATTCTAATGGGGGAGAACACATTCTTAATATGAAATTGAATTATTTTAAGAGCGCAGATGATTTTACCTTGTTTGAGAAAATGTTTGGGATTTTAGTCATTTTACTTTAATAAAAACATCTGACTAAATCCCATCTTTTCCACTTTTTCAAGTTCATCTACATATGGAAGACTATCTTCCAAAATATTAGATTAAAATGTGATTAATTATACTTTCCTGCACATTATAATCTTTAAAAAAATTAGAGATGAGAAATGAGCTTATATCTTTTTCTACCTAGAAACAAAACCAATGTTCCACAAACCAACTACTGGAGGAAGAAATACATAGGTAACAAAAATAATTCATTTATTCAAATTCCCTTTTTGTGAACACACAAAAAATAAAACAGATATTCTTTATTATGAGGCCATACCATAGAGCCATAACTTTCCAGAATTGTATCAAGATTATATTTCAGATTGGAAAGAGAATAGCGTATCGGTATAACACTTAGATTCAATCAAGTAAGCAGATAAAATTTTATGGGATATATCTGATAACAAGTGGTATAATTCAGAACAACTTTTGAGTTCACTTAAACCTAGTTGTACTATATAAAAAGACAAAGGAGGCACTGAGAACTTAGCTGGGTTTCAAACCCATAAAGCTGGCTCTCAATAGCATGAGTCACCCAGAGATAAAGGCATCCAGTGATTTACTTGAATCATTCATTGCCAGCCTGGAAAAGATTTGGGAAATTAGCAGTGTCCTCACTTTTTGATGGCACGGCAAAAGAAAGGCTAATTCATGAAAAGGAGAAACCCCTTTCATTTGACATTGGATTTCCTCCTAGCTCAAACACAAATGGCATTACTAATAACAAAGCAACATGCTAGGAGGCTAGATGGAGATTATGTGCCTTTAAGAATAGGCTAAAGGGTGACCTGGGTGACTTTGAGACTATAAATGATCTCATTTGACAGACTATCCCTTCTTGTCTTAAAACACACACACACACACACACACACACACACACACACACACACATCAATAAGACTTCATTAACTTCCCAAGCAGCTGTGCTTTGTTGAACTTGACAGTTTCCATTTTTACTCTGTGAATAATTTCTTGTCCTGGTTAGAATGTATGATTCAGGTACATGCAGATTCTTTGTGGAGTTTTAGGATGATGTATGCTTACAATGAGAGAGTACATTATCCACCATCTTTGTTCTCTGTAGATGTTGACAGTCTGGCTATACTCTGGCCTAATTGAGAAACTGGGCCATGCTAAATTAACCACAAACTCATCATGACACTAGATCATACTTGCATCTCCTCCCCAGTGCTAGCACTGCCTCTTCTGATTTCAGGAAAGGGGTCAAGGCTCAGCAGAATGGCAATCCATGGTTCAGCCAGGCCCATACAGGGTCCCCTCTCCAGTAGAGCAATGATACACATTGTATGCTAGGACCTCCTCAGAGATGGAAGGAAAGAAACAGGCAATAGTTTCTTAATTCCAAGAAATTGTTAATCCCAGACTTGAGGAAAGACCGGAAGGTATTCGGTCATTTTTCTCTAACTTGAATGTATACATTTTTCAGGATATATCTAGAACAGCTGGGCTGCCAGCCATGCTTTTTGGACGCTTTCTTTGGTTCCTATTTGGAAAGCACCAACCTGGTGTTGACAAGCTGTTTTTACCCTCCATGGTTGCTTCGTGGCTGAAATGTGAATGTGTTTTTACTGTGTAACTAAAAGCAACTCTTCCTTTCTGTTTTCTGGTTGCCTAACTGGGCAGCAGTTGTTATTTTTCCTCCATGTTCCTGCTCAAGGAGTTGGTTTTCAGGGAGGATGATTCCAATTCTGGCCTTGGTTTCCCTTCCACTTGAAGTGTCTCTAACTGGCACAGTCTCCTGATACTTGGACTGGAGGTAAACTCATTTTACAACTGGTTTCTGCTAGTCTGCTCATATAGTTCCTAGTTTAATAATAAACCTTTTTTTTTGTTGTTGCTCTTAGCACAATTTGTAAATTACTTGCCAGAGCCGCCCTTACTAAATGTCTGTGACCTTATTGTCAAAAAAGTCTTGACAAGCAGAAGCTGCTGCCTGGGGGTTGGAATGTACTACTTCCTGTTCTTTCTCTCCAAACTGAAGCATTCTATCCAAACAAAAACTGAACTTGGGGCACATGTGACCCAAAGCTAGCTTGAAATGAAACTCTCTGAAGATGAAAAACTTTACACATTAACTCCTGGTTCCACTCCATCTACTTACAGTGCCTAAGACCACAAAGAGGGCCTTAAAAAAAGAACCAAAGTAAACAAAGGGTTGGCTCAAGCTGTGGACTAAGACAAACAAGCAACCAACAGGCCACAGATAGCATCAGATTAATTGCTGCTGATTTCTGACAAAATGAAAAAAAAACTAAGACAATGGCATAGTACTGTTTAAGTAAACCACCCCACAGCCCTGCCAGGACACTACTCAATCTTAGGGAATTTCAGTGTAAAGGAAATCAGTACATGAACCCCAAACCAGGGTACATATGACCAGAAAGAGCAGAAGAATCCTATGTCTTCACTACAAAAATATCCTGACAACAAAATGGGCACTCTGTTATAAAAGCCTGGGATCTCATCTTGATGTTTTCCTTGTAACCATCCTTCCAGTTTTCCTATCAATAATTTACTTAAGATACAACATAAGCCCTAACACAAGGGGCACATAGCCAGATATTAAACTGAAGGCTTGCTTTCTTTTCTTCAGGAAATGAAGTAACAATAAATCATAATATAAATGGAGACAGGAAATTACAAGCCAATCACTAGGTGGCTTCCCTTAAAAGGGCAAATGTAAGGGAAGACACTTCATTTTTCAAAGGGGAGATGCCACCCAGTAGAAGAAAGACAGGGGGGAAAGAGAAGTTAGAAAGACGGTGACTCTGGCTCTCTGAGATGATAGTAAGTACCCAGGAGATGGCTGTATATGGGAACTCAGAAGGCTGAGCCCAGAGCTATGAATCTTTTGGTTTTTGTCCAGACAGGGCATGAAAACCCATGACACTTGTGGAAGGGCTGCCTTTCCCCTATGAACCTCCATGGCAGGCTCTGCCCTGGCTCTAGCAGTAGTCATTGGAATAGTGGACCTTGCCTCTACCTTATTGTGGGCCAGATTTTAAGGATGGAGATTTTGTGACATGGAAAGTACTTCCCCTTACTTAAAACCATGTTCCCCCTGGTCAGATGCCCAGCACCTAGCATTCAGAAGACATCCCATGGCCAGTGTGCAGCATAGCAGTGCCCAGCAGGACAAGTACAAGGCAACCTTAATTTATACTGCTTTACATCTTTGGGGTGGCCAAGACTCAAAAGAGTTATACCTCACAGGCCTGGCTTGCTCAGCTGGAGGAATCCACCAGGATGACCCCACATATCACTAGGGCATGAAAGTACTTCCTATTCCTCATCCCGAATATTTGTTTGCATGGCGTTGGATACCATCTTGACCCCTGTGGTTGCTACTGAAGCTGGTGTTTGCTCTCAGCTTGTATCTTTGACTCAAACTCTCCAAGGCCAGATTCCTAATCCACTAGCATCACTGCTCTCCTTCGAGAGAGACCAACTTAGGCAATATTCCCCTCCCCCTGACTCTACAATTTCCATAACATTAGGGAATCCTTGGATATACGATCAGGAAGAAATGGGAGCCTTAGATGAGGCACAGAAAAAACTTTTCTTGCAAGTGGAAGGCACACTGAGGTCATCAGTTTTACACTGGAGTGATTGACGGAGGAGGCCCTCAGCATATAAAACTACTAGTGTCCAAACTGGGAAAGCCCTGGGTAAGCCAAGATAAACTGGTCATTCTGTTGCACATAAAAATGTATAGGGAATCATCTCATTTTCTGTATATTCAATAAAACTTTAATTTGGAAACTGAAATTTTAATTCACAGAGAAGCTGATAAACTTATGCTTGACCAATTATGTAATAAGCATGTAGATAGAATACAATCAATTTAAGAGGAATAAAATGTTTTTCATAAGGACTTACATATTGATATAGGTCTATCAATTTAACATCATTCTCACGTTGTACTTTACAGTGAGATTCAAGGCCCTCAACTAAATTGTTCTATTAGCATAACTGTAAAGATTATACTTAGAATTTATGTGCTGGTATGTAACTTGGAAAACATTTTAAACCCACTTATTTGAAATTTACATTAATCTTGAGATGTTACTCTCAATCATATTTTGTTGATGTAGAAAGGCAAAAGTCCACCCAGCTCATAAAGGACAGAGTAGGATCTCAAATGTAGATCTGCTCAACTTCAGAGCCTGAACTTTTAAATTCTTAAGCAACATACCCGACAAAGGGAATAGCATGTGAAAAAGCCCTGAGGTAGTTTAAAGAGCTTAATATTTTCAAGGAACAAACAGCTTAGTATAATATGATGAGAAATGAAGCTACAGAGTTTTTTGGAGGCACAAAGTGTGCCAGAAGGCAGTGTGCCATGAGGGCCTTGTTAGAGTTTGGCCTCTAAAATGGCCAAATGGGATGATATTGAACCAGATGAATAAAATTATCAGACTTGAATTTAGAAAGTTTCTGCTGCTTCTTTGTGAAAGATTTCCCTAGGGAGATCAGTTTGGAATCTCTTGAAGTTATTCAAACAGGCAAAGATGGTGGCTTGGGCTAGGGTTGTGGCAGTGAAGATGGAGAGAAGTAGATCGATTGGAGAGATATTTAAAAGGTAGAATCAGTAGGCTTAACTGTTTTTGGGGAATGAGAGGGAAGCAGATGTCAAGGATGACCTCAAACAAGGTTCCTAGGAGGACCAGCAAGACAGCTAGTTAGAATGCTGATCTTTCAGAGGTATTATAACTCCACTGGGTAACTTAGTGACCTATAAATACAGCCCACTGTGTATAGGGCTAACGTACACAGTGGCCAAGAGTGAAAACAGAAAAACAAAAATGCCCTCTCCACCAATGTGTGTGCATGTGCGTGCGTGTGTGTGTGTGTGTGTGTGTGTAATTATCAGAATTTAAATATTCTGCCATCTACCAAATAATTATTAAGTTTGGAGAGAAAAAAATAAAATAGCCGGGAGAACAAAAACTGCAGGAAAGTTAAAAAAGTTTTATCATTTTCGCTGAGAACATTTTCTTGCTTTGGTCAATAGAAGTGAATTAATAAGTGAATATGTGTCTATTTATATGTTTTTAATTTTGAAACTCATCCCCCTCCTTTCCCCCTATAGTAAGTTGAATAGCACTCACAAAGATTCATTTTCACCCAGAACTTCAGAACTTAACCTTATTTAAAAGCAAGGCAATTGCAAATGTAATTAATTAAGGATCTCAAGATAAAATCATTGTGGATCTTAACATGGATTTTAATCCAATGACTGGTGTCCTTAAAAGAAGAGTGGAGAATACAGAGAAGACAATAAGAAGACAGAGGCAGAGATTCATTACACAGCCACAAGCCAAAGAATGCTTGTGGCCACCAGAAACTGGAAGAAGGTAGAAAGGTTTCTACCCTGAAGCCTTCAAAGGGAGAATGGCTGGACTGGCACCTTGATTTCAGATGGCTAAACCTCTAGAATCTTAAAAGAGTATCTGTTGTTTTAAGCCACAAAGTTTGTGGTAATTTGTTATGGCAGCCCTAGGAAACTAATACACCCACTAAATAAATGTTGAACAAATGGTTTGCTATTGTCTGTGGTTTGGTCCAACCTTGTTCCCTGGTCTCTGGCAGAAGTAACAGGGAGTATGTGATACACTATTCAGTAAGATACACTGGTAGAAGACTTGAATGGGAAAATGAGTTAAGACTTAGACACGTTGAGTTTCAGTTGTCTGTGCCTTATCTAAGTAGAGATGTTAAACTGTCAATTGGATATATTGTACTGCAGCACCTCGGTCCGGGAAGGCTAAATATGCTGGGAGTTTTCTGTTCCCAAGTGGTACGTGACCCATAGGAGTGGTTCTGTTTGCCTAGGAAATGTTGCAAAAGAGAAAAGTTCCCCTGGGAGGTCTATCATTTAAACATGGGTTGAAGGTGAGGAGATGCTAAAAGAGACTGGGAGGGAACATTAGAGAAGGCAGAGAAAAGCCAAGGGAAGGGGGTGGCATTTCAGCCAGAGGAGGAGACTACTTGACCATGTTGAGGGCTGAGATGTCAAATATGAAGCAGATTGAACGTGGCCATTGGCATTAGCAACATGAAGATCCCTGGTGGCCTCAGCAGAGTGGGATTCGTATTGGAGTAGCTTGAGAAGTATATACATATTTGAAATATTTTAATGTATTTTCTAAAAGGAGGAAAGTGAATGGGAAATGAGAAAATCTAGGAAACAAAGTTTACAAATCTTGGCTGTGAAGGAGAGTGGGAAAGAGAATGCACTGTGTGTGTGCTTGTGTGTGTGTCAAGATGTAAAGGACTTGTCTGTATTTAAATCCTGTTGAAAGGGAAATGTGAGAGGGAGAACTGTTTGAATGGAATTAGTTTCATGAAACAGTAGTAGCGAGAGAGGTGAAATAATCAATAGCGCAAAGTGCACAGAAGGTGATTGGAAGTGAGATTCACAGGACACATGGAGGAAGATGGCCTTAGATAGGAGGAAGGAACTTTCCTCCACCGTCACTGTAGGAAAATGATGACAGGTGGGAGTAGCTGTGGATGTCAGGTATAGATTTTGTGAAGGGAAGTTCAGGCTGTGAGTTCCCATCTAATGTATGTCCTTTTCCAGAAAGTTAAAAGGCTATGCCTTAGTTTTTTTCTAGTTCATTCTCCGTACTACTCCATACTGATATCCTCCTCAATGTCTACAATTAACCTAAGTAGATGATATTTTAGGATTGTGTTTTCTCTAAAACTTCAGACTGCCTAGCTCTGTATTTGATGAAAATGTCAGTACACTATATGTTCTAATAAAATAAGAAGTCTTATAATTAATTTTGGTTATTAATATCTCTAGAAAATAGCACACATATCCATAGAAATATATTTTGCTACTTTTCTGAGAGTGACAAATTATAACTTTCGAAAAGAAAAACGATATGCATATTCATGGAAAAAATTGCTTTGGGGACTTCCTAATGGATTCAACTGAACTTTTAGAAATGTAAGTGGTCGTAACTGCTGTTTTATAATTATCCTCAAAGTAAACTGAGTAACTACTGGATGGTGGGTTGCTCATATAATTACATACAATGTACAGCAAGTACATAGGTGTGGAGAAGTGATTTGTTTGGTAGGTAGGTAGTGACACAACTTAATATCTTTTCTACTGTTCCTGTTACCAGGCACATGATAAGCTGAATTTAGCAGCTGGCTCTTGATTTACCCTTTGAGTTTTCTGGCCCCTGGCATGTGAGAATTCTAATATTGTGCCTGAGCAACACTGAATAATAAACCAAATACTACTTTGAAAATGTGTGTGGTCTGTGCATATCTTTTTTTTTCTTGATGAGCTATTTTTCTTCTGAACTAAACCTTTTAGTCCTTTGTTAAATTCCTTATGGCATATTCACCCTCAGGAACAGCAAAAAGTATAGAACATCCCTGCCCATTTTCTTTGAACTAGCAATTACTGCCTGATAATGATGTAGTAGAAATAGCAGCAGGCTTGGAAATCAAGACTGAACTACTAATAAGTGTTAATTCATTATTTAATCTAGTACATTTGTTTTGTTGCTATACGTGTTAGCCATCTGATCTATGACTAATAAGCCACTCTATTCAAACTTCTTACTGTTGGAGATACGGGCATGGGTAGTACCTCAGTGAAGTTTAGTACATTTTGCCACACTTTATCTGCTTTATAAATCACAGCAGGTACCATAATTCATTTCAGTAAGGTATTCATAGTGCAATTGTCTGGCTCTACATGTGATAGTAAGAAAGATTTTCTGTTAAAACCCACGTGCTGTTCACTTAACGATATTCTAGATTTCATTAGTCTTCTGATGACAATAAAATTACTTTCATTTACCTTTTGAAAAGTGATACTCTATCTGTATGTAGATTTTTTTCAGTTCCTTAATTTTTAGCTAAGGACTTATAATTCAGTTTTTACATTGTCATTTAGAGAATGTTGGTTATCATCATTGAAATAATGGAGGTTAAAAAATGGTAATGCAGAGAACACTATAAATTTTCAGGATTGGCAAATTGGGTTCTTATAGGTCCCTAAAATGTTTGTGTAACAAGCAAAAAATAAACAAAAAAATAAGAATTTAGAAAACAAGGGCTTAGGTTTATATACAACTCACTGCAAGACCTTCAGCAAATCACTTAATGTCTCTGAACTTCTGTTTTCCTGCCTATACAATGAAAATATCAGACTGGGTGTTCCTTCTAATGCCCTGTCTAGCTCTACTATTTCCAGGACAACCACACTTTATAGTTCAGAGAATAATAACTATGAATAATGATTTCTTTCTTTCAGAAAAAAAGCATGCACACTAAATTAATATATTACAAAGTAAGGGAGGAATATAGTACAATCAAAAGGACATGTTGTGAATCAGACTAGGGTTCCGATTTTAGCTTCACCATTTGTGGCTTTAAGCAGTTCATGTAAGGCTCTCTGGAAGTTTCCTCACTTGTAAAATGGGGGTGATTATTCCACCTTGATATGGCTATGACAGCAAAAAACCAAATAGATGCACAGAGCTTAGCATAGTGACAGGCAGGGTAAGTACTCAACAGAGGTTAGTCATTCTTGTCATCTTTGTCAGATAGGACTGCCATGAGTACAAATGCACCCAGTACAATTCAGGTGTTCAATAGATGGCACCCATTCTTGAATATATGCAGAAATCTAGAGGTATAAGACTATTCTTGAATATATACAGTAGAAGTCTAGAGGTTTAAGACTAGTCACATGGTATGAGAAAAGAAACATTAAAAGTAGGCAGGTCATGAGAATGAGGCAAGGAGTTTCTCACTAAGGTCAGTAACCCCATATTGGAGAAGCAGGTTAATGATGTTGACTCAAAGTTGAAATCTACTGTGGTTAGCATTAAAAAATATAACAGTTTAGAAAATTATGTAAAAGGAATCAAAAGGAAATAAAAGCACCTCCAAAAACCAGGAAGCTAATTCACTCAACAGCAAAACCCAGGGAGGTGGGAAGAGCAATTGAGAAAAATCAATGAAGCGAGAATTCTTCCTTGAATCCAGACACAAGCAAGATGTTGTGCAGAACTCTCATTAACAGACCTGTTCTGAACTCACTTTACCTCCTTTGGCTGCTTCCCCTCACTATGTTTTCACACATGAGAATACTGAACTTGTAATCCAAAAGCTCACTCTGCTGTACAATAGAGATGCGATTGTGGACGAGCCTCTGAGCCCCTTAGAGTCTGTGCTCTCCTACCTGAGGAAACACTGTAATGAAGAATTATGCAATATGATCTGCTTCTATGTAATCTAGCTAAAAAAAATACAACCTTTTATTTGTAAGTTATAATTTTACACTGAACCTTCCAATGGCTGATTAGCTTAAAATGAGCCCCTCACTGTGTCCACCCAGCTATATCTAAGAGTTACTCAGAGATATTATGATCCTCAGCAGAATTCTTTTAGTTTCTTCTATTCTTACATATATATTTTCCCAGGCCATAATTGATTTTGCTGCTGTTTACTCTTAGGAGATAGTTATCTGAGAAAATTATCCTCTATTGGCATTTCTGCTCTTATCACCGGTGTCTGCTCTGACTTTCTTCCAGCCATGTTCCATCCTATGCGGTAAGGCATTCACCAGGCCTACCTGCCCCTTTCTAGTTCATGGTCTGGGTACCCAGGACTCCAGAATCACCTGCCCAGAGAGACTTCAGGCTTCAGCCCTGGGCCCTTCATTCTAAAGCTACAACACGTGAATGTGTACATCCTATAGGCTCAATGGGCAGCAAAGGTATGTGAACATATGTATAGAGATTGGAAACGTGACCTGGGATATCCATGCATGGGTGAGCAAGGACACTTCTCATATGGGACAGAGCCAGCATGGGGAGAAAAAGGGAATAATTTTGGCCAAAAGACAGAAAAGAGAGAAGAGAATTTTAAATTTTAACTGGCCTTCTAGGCCATTATGAAAATAAGAGTCAAGGTAGGAGGATGGGACATATTCTAGACAATTACGTAGTTTGATTCATGATGTTTAAATATTTGGGCCTGGGTGTACGTGTTTCCTTCGGACTCCTGTCCAGGCGTGTGGACATTGGGGTAGGCTGTCTGACTGAGGTGATCGCCACTGATACATCCTCTTCAACTCCTGGGAGGGCTCTGCCCTTGTTAATTCCTCTTAGGACAAGTATACCAGTCCAGATTTTAATAAGATTTCACTGAAGACCTAAAAATAACCAAAGTCTAATGCAGAGTAACCAACAGCTGTAGTCAGCAATGTTTACTTTAAGACCTGCAAGCTCAAGTGGATTGGCAGAGTCCCTGACTAGCTCCCACAGTGTCTGGTATGGTGAAGACTAGCTCAAATCTACCAGTGAGAATCCCTCCACATTTCCAAACTCCAGTCTAAGCTCAACTATTTATTGTTGTTATTCTTGTTCTTGTTTTAAATGAAGTCAGAGTTGTTTTTTGAAACCAGAATGATTGACAGTAACGTAATCTGCTTTCTTGAGATAAGATCCCACCTACCCATCCCACCCCCACTTGTGTGTAATTTGATCTCAGTGGCCTGGAAGAGATCATCACAATTGTTCTCCCCATTTCCCAAAATACTGATTGCTCTGTCTTAACTAGCACATATTTGGACTGCGAACGGAGCAGTCCAGGCAGCAAAGCATATGTCTCAGGTCAATTCCCCATCATGGCCTCACCTGTAATAGGAGGTGGGGGTGAGAAAGCGTGAGACTTTCAAGCCTCTCTTGTCATAGCTTGGCTTCAGCTCCCAGAATCTTGTGAATAACTATCTGGACAAAAAAATTTTTACAAATTTTCCAAGAACAAGATATCCTTGATTTTCAGGCAAATCATACAGCGTGTATGTATGATTGGGAGGCTGGGAGAAGACTGGGAGAAGGGGACTTCTCTAACTTCCAGGGGCAAAGTCCTGCTAATATTCTCAAGTATAGAATTAAATAGAATTCAATGTATCAGTTGGAATTCGCAGCACTTGGGTTAAATTCTTATAGTCCAGGGCTTTCTGAAAATATGGGCCTTCATCTATATCTATATCTGCAAAATTTAAAAGGCTCACCAAAGTGAGTTCTCCCAGAACAAAATGAAGTATGAGGTATAAATCATCTGCTACCTCTCCCTGCTTGGCAGTTTTCAAATTTCAAAATTAGTAGAATCAAATCTCTACCATACATTATTAAATGTGTTTACTACTAAACACATAGGTATTCATTACTAAAGTGTATAATAATATCTGTCCTGTCTGTATCATGGATATTGAAATGATTGAAAGAAAAAGGATAGTATGTTAGGGTAATACAGTAGCATCACGAAGTAGGAGCAGCACAGTGACATTTCTGTTAGCTACTTCACACGCTGTATGTTTTGGCTTCAAAAGAAGATTGCAAACCATAAAATGATAATCCAAAGATTAGGTAATTCTAGAACCTTTCTTTTCGTACTGAGGCTAGCTGTTCTGGAGAACATATTTGAATTCAATTCGATGTTTTATTGAATGTCTCCTATGCACAACCCAGTATGATAGGCATTGAAACTCAGACCTTGGCTGAAAGCAACATTTTCAGTTCAACTACTTAGCTGCATTTATAACACTCACCCTAGAAAACCTGTCATAGCTCTGTCGCTGCTGCTGAAGACCAAGGATTTCTTTCCTTCTTCTCTGTTTTCCTCCTTCATTAGTTTACATGACCAGGGAGAATGTCAGGATCTGCCTTCATCTAACAAGTGAATCGCTTTGTTTTGTTACATGAACACTAGATTACATGAACACTAGGTGTGAGACATCGCTATAATGGTAAAGACTAGATTGCAGAATCAGTGGACCTCCTTTCAAATTCTTAACAGTTGAGTAATTTAACACCATCAAATCAGACTTTGATCATATGTCAAATTGGACTAAGAAAGGTACCTATCTCAAAGGAGTGCTGTGAGGATTAACAAGAATAATGAATATAAAGCCCTTAGCATAGTAGATTCAAATGTGAATCATTAAAAAAGAGTAACTATATTACTTCTGAACTAGGTACTAAAGGAAATACAGATTGTAAAACGAGACCCCTAATGACCAGTATAAAATCCTTCTAAAAGGAGCAAACTAGGGGCGCCTGGGTGGCTCAGTTGGTTAAAGCATCCAACTCTTGATTTTGGCTTGGGTTGTGACCTCATCGTTTGTGGAATCAAGCCCCAAGTCAGGCTCTGCACTGACAGCACAAAGCCTGCTTGAGATATTCTCTCTCTCTCCCTCTCCCTCTCTCTCAAAATAAATAAATAAACTTAAAAAATTAAAAGAAAATAAAATGTGTAAACTATACATGAATAATGTGGTTTATAGTAAGAGAAAGGGAATTCTGCTATCCAGAATCCCAACTATGCAGAATATATCTGGGAGATAAGAAATAAGTGAAAAATGAACCAGTGAAGCTAAATTAGGTATCGCAAAGTACATATATATCCTGTACAAGTATTACAGGCACAAAATAGATCATGAGCAATTGGAAACATAATATTATAATATTCTACAATGGTAATCATGATTTTTCACATGTAGCTCTATTTTTGATCTTTCATAGGGAGGGTTATATTATCCATGTTCATATGCAATGGGCAAAGCTACCCCAACTTGGTCCTATTCTAGAAAGAACATTGTAGAAGTTCACTCTGGCCATCAGCATGTAAGACACACACACAGAGATACACAGATTACAAGGCCGCACAGGCAGAGCAGCTATTCCCAATCACCCACTCCCCACCTATGTCAGTAGAGAACACTGAAGGAAAGCAAACTCCTTCCTGATAAGACAGCTTTTAGAGTCTAAAATGGAGCAATTGTAGACTGATAGAAAATGTCTGGGAAATAGCAATAGAGGTCCTGATAGAAGAAAGAAATGTGAGCTCATACACATGAGTTTAGAGCAACTTCGCAAATGTGGTAGATTTTTAATGAAAGTTAGTTTTTATTATTATTGTTTCTAGGAAAAGAACTTGGACACACCAAAGACTATCAGTCAAACCTAGACAGTTTGAAGAATGTGTATAACAATTTAGAAACCTAGAAATTTAGAACCAAGGAGCATATAAGAATGTTTTGTTTATTAAAAGAGTTAATTCCTTAGTAGAAGACAAAGGAACTCAATCCTATTGAAGACCTTATGTAGATGATACCATGTTTAAGCAAACTCTGGGTAATCTGCATACATAGTTATCGCTTAGCTTTAAACTTATCATGGTAAAAAATTCCAATTCAAGACTCTTCCAGGTATTGTTATACCTGATAATATCTGGATGGACATAACTATAAGCTCTTAAGTTCTAGGGCCCACCTGGAGTGGGCTGATCAGATAAGCATGCAACTTCACATACAGCTGCCTTAAGATGCTTGTTGGGGCATGCTTATAGTATAGTCATACAATGAGTCATATACTCAAAGATGAGATTTTCTAAGCCCTTATTCAAAACGCATTGAGTTCCCTTTTTTTCTAATTTAACAACAAACTCTTATTGAACTTCAAATACCTACAAGGCCAAGAATAAGTGTCTGCCCAGCCAGAGTACCTTTATACTCATAAATGAAATGGTAAATGTGTTGTGGGAAGCAATGAATACCTGCAGGCCCCTGAATTAAGATCTCCACCTGAAGATCTGTGTGAGATGGAAAAATAAGTACAGTTGTCCATTAAAGACAATTTTATTGTTTGGGTTTTGAAAATATAATTCTTAAGTTTGTCAGTCACTCCCTCTAAGAAGGAAATGCTGCTTTCCTGTTAGCTCTCATTTAACTTACCAGAACGTTTGGAAGCATTCATATACATTTTCTGCTAGTACATTGATTTTAAAAACTTTTTAAAATAAAAGTTAATGACTCATAGGGTAATCTGTGTGACTTAAACACAATGGCAACCTGTGTAGGTGGTTATTGTGTGTCATATACTGTGCCTGTTGTGTATATTTTTTCTAATTAGTCATACATCCTGAAGCAGTTAAGGATGTCTGTGGGACGAAATATGAATTATGCTAGGACTGCTCTTAGCCTGACCTATGGTGAACTTGAATGAGTAAAGTACTCTCCCTGGAGAGAAAATTTCTCACTGTATAAGGTAGGTGTATTCATTTCTTTCAAGGCAACAGGATACATTTAGTATCAAAGAAAAGAGAGTTTATCAAATATATCCTGAGTGAGACCCTCTGGTGATTTGTTGTTTTTCAGGTTCAGTTTCTTGACTTCTAAGATCTGTCCCCTAGAAAGAGAGTAGTCCAAACGCTGAAATTGATCAAGAGCCCAAATTCTGTTCATGAAGTCTTCCTGGTGAAGGGATGAAAAGGAATTTAATTTAGATTGTGGTAAGCAGTCTAGGATAATTTTTAGATACACTATAAGGCTATCAACTTGTATTTAATTTGACCTGATAAAGTTTAATTACTCTTAGACAAAGCAAGCTCTTTCTAATTAGATTTGATGTGAAAAAATTAAAACAGCAGATTAACAAAGGAAAGTGATCTCCAGAGAATAAAAGCTAGGGAAATTACATGTTGTACTTAAAGGAGTGGTCTGGAAAGAGCACTAACAGCTAAACAAAGGAAATTCAGTGTGGTAATGTAGGAGGAATGGTGGCCAAAGAAAAGAATGCTGTGTTAATGAGCTTCTGGGTCAGTATCTAAGACTGTAGAGGGAAATAAAGAATAAAACCTGAGCATTAGAAGAAATTCTTGGTGATCTACAATCATCCCATTATACACAGATGAGGGCATAGGTCTCACATATTAAGGTGACTTGTCCAAAGACACAAAACATGACAACATACTGCTGTTGAGGATATAGAAAAGCAAGCTCTTATTGATTGCTGGTAGAAATGCAAAATAATTTGGCCATTTCAGAAGGCAATTTCTTACAAAGTTAAACATAGTCTTACCATAGAATCCATCAATTTTACTCCTAGGTATTTACCCAACTGATTAAAAAATGTATGTCCAAAAAATATGCATGTGAATATGTGGAAAGTTTTATTTATAATCATGCAAACCTGGAAGAAACCAAGATATTCTTTAATAGGTGAATATGTAAACAGTGATACACCCATACAATGTAATGTTATTCAATAATAGAAATAAATATCTATCAAGCAATAAAATGACATGGATGAATCTTAAGTACATATTACGTCAAAGGAGTCAGTATGAAAGGCTAAATACTTTATGATTCCAATTATGATGTTCTGGAAAAGGCAGAATTATAGAGATAGTTAAAAAGATCAATGGTTGCTAGGGGTTAAGGGAGAGAAAGAGAGCACTGAACAAGTGAAGCACAGAGGATATTTTAGAGTGATGAAACTTCTGTATGATACTATAATAGATTCATATCATTATACAAATGTCAAAATCCATCACAATATACACTATAGAGAGTTATTCAATAATATAATATAAGTATAGAGAGTGAACCTTAATGTATAGCAATTAAAGATAATCATCTAGGGGGTCAGGGGATCCCAGGATGGGATGTGCAATGTGACAAAAGAATGTAACTGTATTACAAATGTGTAACAACACAACAAATGTTTATTGCAAACCTCACTGAAGGTGTGAGGAGAAAAGTTACTGGCCTATGTAACTCTGGAAATAAGTGGGGTCTGTAAGACTTTAAAAAAGCAAAGAAAAGTGTGTATAAGCACTGCACTCTAGTTGATGAAGTTGTTTCCCACAAGGGTACAAGTTAACAGTTGTAATACCATTATATGTTTGTGTGCTGGAATTGAACAATGGAGTAAACGGATGATGGGTAACAGAACCCAGAGAGGTTACGGACAAGCAAGGGGAAGGGGCTAGAATAATCTGTGTGGTAATAGATTAGAGTTGGGAATATTAATATGAACTCATATTTAGTGTAATATACTGCAGATGGTTTATATACAAATAGCTCTAGATGTATATGTGTATATACATGGGCTATTATTTATATAAATGTCTCCTTACTCCATCAGCCTAGAGGGCTAGAAGCGAGGATACCCCAATAGCTGGATACCAAATATCCAGACCTTGGTTTCTCATACCATTCACAAATAAAAGGAATAAGAGCTTCTTGGAGAAATGTCTGATTCTAGGACTAGAAGTATATGTAAGACTAGAACATCTTGCAGTGCCAGAAAGCAAGGAACTCTTTAGGAAACAAACAAATCAAAACAAAGTACAATGATACAGGTATGTCAATGGGACACAGGAGCCAAATGAAAGAGTTCCCAGTGGTAAAAACTGGAACCATCTGAGCAAAAAAGTAATGTTAGATTATAATCCAAACTATAAAATAAATATCCATGAGCCCATACAGTTATAAATACATTATCAAATAAATAAATAAATAAATGAGGGAGAAAAGACAAATCTCCCTTACAGAAAAACTCCAAACAATTTACATAGATATTCTGCCCTCGAAAAGATAGAGCAAAACTCCCCTCATGTGCACTATGCATAGGGAGGAAATGATAAAAAGGTGGGACAGAAGAGATTAACTTCACAGTGAAGACACCTGACAAACACTATCTCAGCTAGGTGACAATGGTTAACATCAACAGTGATTTCAACATACTGTCATGTTGATAACATATACTCTTGAGATATGATGTGATGAAAATAGCATTTCACCTTGACAGTCTTCCTTCCAAAAAACATATAATCCCAGGCTAATAATAAGAAAAACATCAGTCAATTCCTAAGTGAGGGACAGTCTACAAAATTCCTGACAATACTCCTCAAAAATATACATATTAGCAAAAACAAGTCTGAGAAACTATCACAGTCAAGATGAGTCTAAGGAGATATAATGACTGAAATATGGTATCTTGGATAGTTTCCTGAAACAGAAAAAGGACATTAGGTAAAAACTAAAGAATTATGAATAATGTGTGAACTTTAGTTAATAAAAATGTGTCAATATTGGCTCATTAATTGTAACAAATGAGCTATACTGATGTAAGATGTTAATAGCAGAGGAAAGTGACTGTGGGATATATAGAAACTCCCTATTACTCTTTGAAATTCTTCTTTAAAATTGTTCTAAAACCAATTCAAAGGTTTATTTTAAAATTGTGTTGAGCAGAGTTTCAGAATGGAGTGAGATACACACACGTTTTCAAGAGAAATAATGAGATATGTGTTCCACAATGCCCAGAATCACAGGGCTGACCATCTTGATCTTGCCAAAAGTCTTTAAATAATTTTTTAGAGATGGAAGGGTATACATTGTTTCAATAGGAACACACTACTTTTTTTAAAAAATGGAATTGGGAAACACTATTTTACTTCAATTTTTGGAAGACATTTATTTCATTAAAAAGTAATATATTTTTAATACACACTTTAAACTGTTCCATGTTTCCACTTCACATTGATAACTAGCTGGCAACTGGGTACCAGTTTACAGCAGAGATCTCTTAATGCTTTCTAAAATGCTAAATACTAAAGATAGGGTTTCTGTCCTTAATATTTTTCCAAACTAAGACTTTCTGAAATGCATACATTTTTCAATACATTCACTTGTTCAGGGTCAGGTCATCCAGTTCTTAAATTCTTCATTCTTCATGTTTCTCTTCCTCTCATCCTCTCTGCAAATCTCTCATTAGACAGAAAACGATTATTTTTACAAGGGGAAAGAAAAAATACAGACGATCAAAAGATTAACTAAAATGTGCTTTTTGAATTATCTGTAGACTTGATTTTTGTCTCCTACTTAATGCAGTATCACCCAGTATCACCTGGACATATTTCCAGATGTCCAGGATGGAGAAGAATAAAGATCATGGCAGAAAGCAGTCCTGGCAAGTAGACAACATGGTCAGGGGTCTCCTGTCCTGTGTTTCTTTCTGACTGAGTCACATGGTTTTCTGGTGTCCTTGGGTCTATAAGCATCCCCAAAGATCTGCCTTCCCTGTGTGACCTGGTTATCAGATTGCTGGTGTCTAATAAAATACTCTATCACCTTAGAAGAGGATGAATCATCAGTACATTTCCTTCCAAACCTAGATCTTGCTTAGAGGCTTTGGCCCCAAACACTCCATTTATAAGCTCTTACAAGAGTGTGAGAATCAGTGGCAATGCCTTGGGCCATTTAATGAATTTACAATGTGTTTGAGAGCAAGAGAAACAAAGAGGTTTTTACAAAAGTTGGCCAATCTGTAGCAGCAGTTCTGGTCAAATTCCAGGAGACCTCAACTAGATGGCACAGATACTGATTATTCCAAAGTCCCAATATTGTCAACCAACAAGCAACAGAGTTCTGGCTGAATATACAACACAACACAATTATCTTTTATTTTCTGTTCTCTGTATTTATGTATGCATATGCTATATGTCAGTCTCTCAAACACACTATTCTTCATAAACTTGTGCTAGCCTGACACATATCACTTTTCAACATTCTGTAGACCACCAATCGCACTGATGCCACTGGCAAGTTTGTGTGTGTGTGTGTGTGTGTGTGTGTGTGTGTGTGTTGACAGGGAACAGTTTATTTCAGAAATAATTCTTATTTTGTTGACAGAATTTCAGACCTTTTGGTTAAAGGTGGGGGGCAGATGCTAGGAGAAAGGACCTATTTCCAACTGAAAGGACACACCTAAAAAGACAGGAAAAGTTATAATGAAGGGTGGACTTGTTATAGCCAGATACCCAATGGGGTTCACATAGAAGGTTGACTCTGCTTTCCCTCGGTAGAGAGCAGGGGCTGAGAAAAGCAGCAAGTAGTTTTATCTGTGGAAATTATCTCCATGATGGATGGAAATCTGGGTATGTTGGAGGGTAAGAGAGTAAGGAGACTAGAGTGAATGGGATGTGAGCATGGTCATACTTCTGCCTCATGATTCTTTACTTGGTTTTGACATCTTTGTGTTACTTGAAAGGGAAAGGGAAAGGGAAAGGGAAATTTGGAAGAGTAAGATAAAACAATTGATATCTATATTAGTTTGCTGGGGCTGCCATAACAAAGCATAACAATCAAGATGGCTTAGAATAAAAGAAACATGGTCCACAAGTGTGGAGGCCAGGAGTCTGAAATCAGTGTGTCAACAGGGGCATGTTCCCTGTGAGGGTTCTAGGGAAGGGTCTGTTCTAGGCCTCTCTCCTAACTTCTAGTAGTTCTTTGGCTTATAGTAGTAGAACTTCAATCTTCTCATACTGTTCCCTTGTCTGTGTGTCCAAATTCCCCCTTTTTATAAGGGTATCAGTCCTTATCAGATTAAGGACCCACCCCAGTCCAGTATGACTTCATTTTAACTAATTAATCTGCAACAACCCTGTTTCCAAAGAAGGTCACCTTCTGAGGTACGAGGAATTAGGATTCCAACATATGAATTGGAAGGGGGCACCATTCAACTCATAACACCATGAAACTATATATGGGGACTTGACAATTGTCATGAAAAATGGCTGTTCTTATAGTTGATGGGTCTCTATGCTAAAAGCCTTCCCTCTTTGACTTGTGAAATAATGGAACTGGTCTTCTGGCCCAGGACATGTGGAAATCATAACAATGGCATGGATTTGGACTGCATTAATTGTGAATATTCTCAAAAGTAGATTCCCTTTTTAGAGATAACTCATTTGTTTATCAAAATGCTCATCTTCTTACTTCAGTTGAAGTGCCTATCATTTCTTTTCATGTACTTCCAAAATGCTTCCCAAATAATTCTTCATCTTGATTTTCCCTCTAACCTGGTGAAATCTTTGAGGAGAGTTCAATGGAAGAGACTATGTGTATAGTAATTTTATAATCAGTAAATGTATTTAAGAGTGACTTATCTTATTTTTCTTTGATGCTTTAATACTTGCTGAATCTCTGCATTTCTTAAAACTTGGGTAAAAATAATTTTAGTTGTTTGGTGTAAGAATATTTCTGAATTAATCCTGCATTGAATTAGATGTTCAAGAGCTGCCACCACATCTAACAGACTCCAAATCTCTGATTATATACAAGTTTTAACAGACTCCAAATCTCTGGTTATATACAAGTTTTAACAGACTCCAAATCTCTGGTTATATACAAGTTTTAATAGTAAGTTATTTTTATTCTGAAAAATGAATTCATCAAAGGTTTCCCTAGTGAACGTTCTTATTGTTAATTAACAATAGAATGTAGCAAACAATAAAGGAAAAGTAAGGGCTGGGCAAAAGGGTTCAACCGTTACTTTTTTAAGAACATAGAACCTGAATAGGAAGTGAATATGCTTTTTATTTTTTTTAAAACCTCACAAGAAACCCAGACTTCTTTCTTTTACCTCACTGACAAAAAGAATATGAGAACATTGATATTTTCCAGATCCCAGAACAGATTCAGTGATAATTCTAAACCTTAGACTTTGGCATAGTTGAGGTTTTATGACAAGGTATTCTGGCAGGAGAGAGAAGACCCTACTTAGCAAAGTATCCTTGTTAATCTTGAAAGTACTGTCCTTTGGATCCTTTGAGATTTTAATAGATGCACATCATTTGTTTACATCATTTCAGTTCTATGACTTAATGTATTTCCAACACTGGCTTCAAGGCCTTACTTATTTATCCTCCAAATGAGCCTGGTGGAGAAGAAACCAAACAACAATGTGGAAAGTAATTTACTCCCTGAAAATCACTTCTGTCTTCTTTTTCATAGGAAATGACAGTATTTCAGATTTCTCTTTTAATAATATATACTAAAGGATTGCCCGTCAATGCTACATTTCCCTTTGGAGAAATAAGATGGTATCCCACAATGTGGCCTACACTTCCCCTTTCCTGGGTTTTGTGCAGCTGAGAGGCTGAGGATCAAACAAAGAGAGGAGAGAAATGAGGTACAGTAAGATCTGGAGAGGGCATATAATGCATGGTCTGACCCTAGCTGCCCAAAGTTTGGAAGAACCTTAGTTGACCTTCTCCATTTGAGGTCTAGCAGGACACTGACATTTACCTGCTGCAGATACAGACTTCAAAGATGGAGACAGGAGAGCCTGAATTTTGCCAGAGCATCTGCCCAGAGTGTTCCCTTTACATTTTGAGATGAGATAAATGGAGCTGCAAGTCAACTTGAATCACGTGTGTCAGAGGGGAAGCAAGGATTTGGTGGCGCTTAGACGTTTCTCTATCATACCAGGAATCTGTCAAGCGCAGGGTGCTCACATTTGGCAATCAGTCTGAGCACTCTTTATTTGTGTCGCCAGCTTACCCAAGGAAGGCCTGAGTTATAGGCCACCAGACGACAGTTTGCCAAATATACTAATTTCCCTTCAGCTATTCGTTCCCTAGGAACTCAGAATTTCTGAAATCACTAAAACTTCACAATCTGGAAACTATTATGCACATTTCTATTTTTGTTTCTCTTTATCTTATAGGGATAAGAAACCACATACATTTGGAGGGTTTTACCTCCATAGCATTTGCTGCGTAGACCCCATATGTTGTAATAGCAGAGAATATAGACAGAATAAGAAAATATCAGGAAAGAGAACAACCAATATTATTAGGTATTAGCCTTTACTGAGTGTTTCCTCTGTACTAGACATTGAATTAAGCACTGTATGTGTATTACTTTAGTTATACAACAGCCTGAGGAGGTAATTTTGAGGTTTAGGTGTCTGCTATATCATACAATTCTTTAGTGGTAGAATGGGATTCAAACCTAGAACTGTCTGATTACAGAGTCCAGTTCTTAACAGCTGTGCTATATTGGCTGCCATGCTTTGCTTCCCCTGTTCAGTTTGGGATGGAGGTAGAAGCATGAGAGGAAAATGAATGCTTAGCACAAATCAACAAAACTAAAAAATGATTAGAATGCATGTACCTTTACTTTGGCTGTAAATTGCTGTTTTCTAGAGTCCTATGTTGTGACAGCTCACTACCATGATTCATGTGTGCATAATTACTAACATTGCTAAATCAAGTGAGGAGAATATAGCTTTTGATGAATCAAAGTGTGAGATAAAAACCTTAGACTGATTTCTGGCTCAAGAATCACCTTGAAATACGTAACCTCAATCCCTTAGTCAATTTCTTTACTGTGTATTTCCTGTCTGAAGGCCTCAGGACTGTTACACTGAATGAACTAGTTGATTAACATCTGCCCACTGGCTGTAGGTTTGGTGCTTATGCTCTGCCCTAAAGTGTCCATAACTGATTTTGTACCCTGAAGTCTGAGATCATGAAGACATGAGTTGGTACTGAACTTAGGTGGTGAATTCTGACCCAATATGGTTGTAGGAACAAAAACGAATCTACAGTTTGGGAACTGAATGCTGATTGGCCACTACATCACAACTGGGAAATGCAACTTGGGTACCCTGAGATTATTTGGACCTCTGTATTTCCTTAAAAGTAATTTTTTTTAACATTTATTTATTCTTGAGAGATAGAGTGAGACAGAGCTAGACAGAGCACAAGTGGGGGAGGGGCAGAGAAAGGAGGGGACACAGACTCCAAAACGGGCTCCAGGCTCTAAGCTGTCAGTATATAGTCCTACACAGGGCTTGAACTCACAGACTGCAAGATTACGACCTGAGCTGAAGTCAGATGCTTAACCGACTGAGCCACACAGGCACCCCCTTAAAAGTAATTTTTATAAGTGCTTTATAGCAGTACTTTTAAACTTTCATTTAATACTAACTCAAATGTATTTTTAATAAAGAATAAATGAAAAGAAAAATACAAACCACATTCCATTACCAAAGACAAATACTGCAACAAGTCTATTATCATTCAATATTTTCCTAGTTTTAATAGAGAGGGATGTGTGTGTATGTGTATTTTTACATATCAAAATATTAATATTTGTGCCATATAGCTCAGCCCTTAATATTTGTTGAATAAAACATTCAATTAAATTCTGTGAGTTATTTTTGAGAGGATTTTTTTTCAATTTACAAATATAGTTTTAAGATGTAAGTTTCATAATAAAATTATTGACTTTGAATCCAAATGCCACCATAAGAGTAATTTGGCACTAACTTCATATTATTGAAAGAATATTAATGTGGTCAGTTTGGTCAGGTATGCTTTGTTCCTTAGGGCTTCTCTGAAGTGGTAAATATTTTGCCTGTTGATAGTAAGAACAATAATAACTGCAGACATTTGCTGAGTGCTTAGTTGTGTTAGGAAACAGTTCTAATTGCTCTTCATTTATTAACTCATTTAACACTCACAAGAATAGTACAATTCTCTACATGTTATCAAGGAACAAATTAGAGTAAGTTTCCCCTTGATCAAACAGTTAATAAGTACTGGACCTGGGATATAGACCCAGCCAGTCTGGGTCCAAAGCTTCGAATTTTACTATTAGTCTTAAAGAAGGCAATCTTTAATTCCTATTATAGTATGATTTCCCTTCCTGAATTTTTCATTTTAATCCATCATTAGTCAACTTGAATATACTTTCAAGAAATCTTTTTCAATAAGTAGATGATTGGTATATATTTACAAGTCTACATTTTATATTTAATATATTTTTGATGGCAAGTAACAGAGAACATCACTCAGACTGGCTTAAGCCAGTAGTCTTAAACTTCAGCCTGCATTGGAAGTCATCTGAGGAACTTCGGAAAGCACAGATTGCTGAGTCCACCCCAAGTTTCTTATTCCATGAGTCTAATAAGTTCCCCAGTGAGGCTGATGCTTCTGGTTTGGGACCATACTTTGAGAAAATTCATTGGCTACAGAAGTCAAGATTCAGGTCTTAGATTGGCTTAAATCGATTTCTCTGGCTCTATTTCTCAGCATCTTTCTTAGGTGTTATCTCCTCTGTGTCTCTGCCTAATCTTCAAACAGTAGCAAGATGACTGCAGCCATTTTAATCCTTGAATCTGTGTATAAAAATATCCGAGAAAAAAGAACTCTACTCTTTCAGTAATTTTTTTTTTAAGAACAAGTAAATTCCTTTACCGAAGCCTACAGAAAATTTCTTTGGGTCCTGACCTAAATTAGATCACCTCATTATTCTTGAACAAATTCTACTTACTGGTCAGGGGAGCACTGTTTGCTGATTGGCTTAGGCATGTGTTCCTGAACCAATCACAGTCAACAAGCAGGGCCTGCCTATAAGATCATTTAAGAACTACTCTGGAACAGGGGGAATTGTAGTCTTTAGATGGTGGAAAAGAACTTTGCTATTTTACCTCTTTTCTATTGTTTTGGTTCAAAGCACATTGAAAAAGACACTTAAAGGGGCCCCTGGGTGGCTCAGTCAGTTACGCATCCAACTTCAGCTCAGTTCATCATCTCCTGATTTGTGGATTCAAGCCCTGCATGGGGCTCGGTGCTGACAGCTCAGACCCTGGAGCCTGCTTCACATTCTATGTCTCTCTCTACCCCTCCCCAACTTGTGCTCTCGCTTTCTCTCTCTCTCTCTCTCTCTCTCTCAAAAGTAAATAAACATTAACAAAATTTAAAAAAAGACACTTAAAGAAAAGTTTTCTTTTAGGAGAAATCTTCAGAATCTGTCTTTGGAAAATTATAGACTATAAAATTTTGCATTCCAGAGTCAACTTTAAGGCTAATATTTTAAGTTTACATATTATATTAATAATATAATTACATATTATATTAATATATAATTACATGTTATATTAATAATAATATAAGAAGGGGTACCTGGGTGGCTCAGTCGGTTAAGCATCTGACTTTGGCTTGGGTCATGATGTCATGGTTTGTGAGTTTGAGCCCCACATGGAGCTCTGTGCTGACAGCTCAGACCCTGGAGCCTGCTTTGGATTCTGTGTCTCCCTCTCTCTCTTCTCTTCCCCACTCGTGCTCTGTCTCTGTCTCAAAAATAAATACTAAAAAATATTTAAAACATAACAAAGGTTGCTAATAATCACTTAAAAATTAGAAAAATAATATAAAAATATTTCCAATTATAAACAAGTGTATGTATTTTTAAATGGTATCTTTAACACATAATACTGAATGAGATTTTTTTTCCTAAATAAAACAAGTATCTGTCTATATCTCAAGTCTCATTGTAGTTATCAAGAGAGTGTAATTAATCTATAGGCTATCTGGGACATGCCAAAAACTGTATTTCACATGCATTATCTAATTTTATCTACTTGGCAACCCTAATAATAGGTAGTAGTATTATTATCTGTGTTTTGCAGATAAGGATTATATAGTGCTTATACTACAGTATTATATAATAATACATATTGTCTACTCTAACTGACATGAATATAATGATGCATTTTTCTTGATAACTATATAATACATGCCCCTATATAATATATGTAACTTATTTGTTTTAAAAATTACCTTTGTGAAGTATCTATCAAAAGAAATAAAGTTAAGGAAGATATGCTGATGTATGTGGTTGTTTTCATATCTAATTTGTTTAATTAAATTTAATTATATATTTAAGTGTTCATTATGCATAAGACATCATGTATAAAAAAATACACACAGTATATCTATGAAAGAGAGAGGTGGGGGGAGGGAGGGAAGGAGAGAAGATAATATCCATAAAGCTTTTAATATAATGCCTGGCTCATGTTCACATTAAATACTCCATAATATTGTTAGCTGTTATTTGGTACTTTTATTTAATTCAGTATAACAGATTTTTATTAGGAACTCTAAGCTGTGAAGCGGCTGTTCAAGGAAATGAGTACATATTCATAAATACAAGCATTAAACACCATATATTAAACTCTAACCCCTTTAGCATAGGCTGTTCTTAATATACTCATTACAGAGGCAATTTCTCAAGCAAATTAGTCGTGTAACTTGTTTCTTGATAACAGCACAGAGAGTTAAGACTGCCAAAATCAACAGTGAATTTCAAAGGCTTCCAGGCTCTCTGTAACAAAGGCTGAGTAAGTCATGAGTCACGATCAGGAAACTTCTATTTGAGGGCCTTATTATCTTTCTTCATATCTGGGGTGTGGGAAAGACTGGTAGCAGTGGGCAGCACGCAGGGGAGGAGTTCCGTTCTGTTTCCAGGGCCACAAAATGAGTGAGAAGCACATAGTGAAAGTTCTCCTGCTGTAGTTTTTCCTGATTCAAGGGAGCCCCCAGGATGAGTATACTGTGGTCTGAAAATATATTCAGGACGATGGAGCTGTGCTGGAATTTATAGTCTATTCAAGTCTGTGGTTAAGTCTGTCATGCCTCATCACCCAGAAGTAAACCAGACTGTCTTGCATCTAGTCACTTTGGAGTGCTTGCTGCTTCTGTCTACCTGTTTTATTTATTTCGGAGGGGGGAAGGAGAGACTGTGTTTCTAAGGCTCAACTTTGAACCTGCATATAATATAAATGAAAGAGAATGGTTTTCCAGTTGCCCAGAAAGGGTTCAAATTGTGGCTGTCATATACTTGTTGTGTGGCCTTGGGCAACGCCTTAATTTTTCTACACCATAAGTTTTCTGTCCTTCAAAAGATTGATATTACCTCCCTAGTGGATTTGTTGTAAAAAAAAAAAAAAAAGTTAGATTGCAAATGAAGAAAAAGGGTCATCACGGCTGGCACATAGTGGTCTCTCAAGAAAAGAGAAAGAAAGAAAGAAAGAAAGAAAGAAAGAAAGAAAGAAAGAAAGAAAGAAAGAAAGAAAACACCTAGTGAGTTGATGCTATGCTAAATGTCTATTATATTTAAGACAACCATATAACATAATTTATATTCCAAGGACATTTTTTCAGAGTGAAAGGGTCACTATTAATAATTAGCCCAGGATAGCAGGCCAAACAAAGACTGTCTTGAGCAAATCTGAAGGTGTGCTCACTCTAATTATAATCCTGTTGGTTTGTTGATATGGCTAAAGGGAGGAGTCAGAACCCCTTATCCTTGATATAACTTTGCAATCATTTACATTTTGTATTGTCGTTGGCACGAAAGGCCAAAGTTCCTCTCAGACACTTCATGGTTATTTATCATTGGATCACAAAAACAACATAGTCTGTGGTAAGTGGTAGAATAGAAAAAAGTAAGTGTATGACCCAGTTTTCTTCTTCCCCTATTTTACCCACATTCCCCCTCCACTGAAGAAAACCTAGGTCTACTTCTTGCCCAAGTAGCCACTGAAATGCTTAGAACCACAAGAATAGCACCCCGCCCCCACATCACAGAAATATCCCTGGAGTTGGTGGGTTAAGAGTGGGAAGGAGATCTTTCATAAATTTTGCTTTGGAATTTAAAATTGCCATGATCTGGAAAGCATCTTCTCCTTTCTGTTTCTATTTAATCCAAAATATACTTTGGTGATATACTTGATGGCATTCAAGACACTGACTAAATTTGGTGGCAGGGGAATGTGGTTATACACCCTGATTTGAATTCCCATTTGATAGGAAACAGATGTTCTTGCTATACACCTGATGAAAGACTATTTAAACTGAGAATAAAAAGGAGAATTATGACAATTTTAAATACTTTCATATCTTATAAAATTTCAATTTTTAAACATAGAAGACATGGTGTATAAAATATATGCATGAAAAATCTGACATTACCTATTTTTTATCTTGAAGACTGACTCTAAACTATCTTAACTTTTACTGTTAAATCTTGATTTTTCTAATAAACCAAAGGCAGGTACTAGGAGCCCTATCCAAGAAATTGTCTACCATCTAGGCTTTACCATCTACATATCAGGAAAGAGGTATAGAAGAAGTTAACTCCAGACCTTCAATGTCAGTAGGCTGAGTGCTGCTTCATGGACACCTGGCAAATTTCCTGCTCATATAAGTACACTTGGGAAGATATTTTATTCATTCGTTTGTTCATTCATCCATAGGAATTTATTATGTTGCTAGTAAGTGCCATGTTCAAGGCCAGATACTGAAGATTCAAGCATGGTCACTGCCATGCCAGGCTTGGAGTCCAGTGAGGCAGATAGCAATGCTATAAGTAATTACTATAAAATGAAACCCAGTGTTAATGATAGAGGGAAACTCAAGGCACTGTGGGAAACTATAGTGTTCCAGGGAACATGGAAGGGTCTCTGAGCATGTGACTTGTTAAGTTGTGTAGGGTGAGTATGAGTAATCATTTTATAATGGAAATGATGTCCAAGGCAGGAGGGACAATCTGTGAGAGATAAGAAGAGAGAGCTTGGTATAAGGATCTAATGACTATTTTGTCTAGAATAAAGGTAGTCAATATACTGGAGAAGTGAGCAGAGGCCAAATTACGGAGGCTTTGTATATTAGGAGTTCAAACTTTAGCCAGAAGGTAGTTGGGAAGTCATTGAAAGGTTTTATATAGAGGGCTAACACTATCAGACATGCATTTTATGTAGAGAATTCTGGCTGCAAGAGAACAATTGGAGAATTATACAATGTTCACAATCAAAATTAATAGCAGTTTCTACCAAGATGTTGACAGTGGAAATGGGGAAATTTAGGAAGGAGTATTAAAAGGATCTGATGATTAACTGGACACAGAGAGTAAAATAAATGATGCCTAGGTTTTGGCTTAGAAACAAATTGAATGGGGACACCTTTAAATGTATACAGAGAGAATATTTAAGAAGAAGTGGGTTTGCAGGGAGGGGATACTGCATTCCATTTCTGACAAGTTGAGTTTGAGTTTGAAATATCCTTGATATATTCAAGTAGAGATGTCAAACACAGAGTTGATTGCATAGGTCAGGAGCTCAGAGAGCATCTTGAACCATATTTAGAGATTTTGGATTCATTAGCATATAAATCGCCTTTGAAGCTCTGGGAGTAGATGAGACACCCTGAACAAAGTAGGTAGAGTGAGAGAATATGAGGGTCAAAAATAGAAGCCTCTCATTACATCAACATGTAAAGGAGAAGGAAGGCTGCTCTTGCATTTCTCTGGCAAGAAAATGAGTTTTCAAAAGGCTCCAGGAAACAGGCAGCATATGACCCACAGCGATGATAAGATAAAGTATCTGATATTATGTTCTGGGTTAGATTCCAACTCAAGAAAACATCTCTTGGGCTTCTCTGGATGTGAAGAAGACTCACAGCCTGACTATCTCCCTAATGTTATTACAGTTTCTTTGCTTTTCCTTCCCTTCTTTGGTAATGCTCTATCCAGGACATGTTCCCCTGGTAACATGCCAGGCATGAGCAGCTTGAAGACTGCCCCCACTTTATTCTTAGATAATATTCTCACTCAGATTATAGAAAAAGGAAGTTTTATGATAGGAATAGTTGGAAAATAAAGTATATGTTTACTCTGGCCATGAACTATAATTAGAAAGGCCCAAAATACTGTAAGTAGCAATCCAATACTCACTTTTCTCAAGAATCTCATAAAACTTAATTAAGGAATACAAAGGTCCTGATAAAAATTTTTAATGTACACTGATGAAATAGATCCTCCTATTTTCCTGTGTTTCTAGTCTGCATCACATCCACTTGCACATGTGTCCATTCTAAGAGATAGATCTTAGATTCATAGCATCCTAAATCTGAAAGGAACCTCAAGAGAGCCTCTCACTCAGCCCTCTCTCCCCTGTCCCTGTGCCCACTTCTAGATGAGGAAACTGAGGTGCAGGGATGATGGCACCTAGAACTACCATTTACATGTTGCTATATATTTAAATAATAATGTTTATATTCAAGGGAATATTACTGATGAAGATCCCAGGCTCTTGGAACTGATTGTCTGGGTCTGACAATAACACGAGCTTTGGGCAAATTTCTTAGCCCTTCAGTTCTTTTGTTTCTGCATCTATGAAGTCAGCTTTTATAGTATCTACTCATGGGTATTGATAGACAATTCTCCATAGGTTTATTGTGATTCTGCCTGTCTTTTGAGCAGACACATTGACTACCTTTGTTCTGGACTACCTTAAAAAATTTTTTTTTAATTTTTTAATGTTTATTTATTTCTGAGAGAGAGAGAGACAGACAGAGTACAAGTGGGGGAGGAGCCGAGAGAAAGAGGGAGACACAGAATCTGAAGCAGGCTTCATCCAGGCTCTGAGCTGTCTGCAGAGAGCCCGACGTGGGGCTTGAACTCACAAACCGTGAGATCATAACCTGAGCCGAAGTCAAATGCTTAACCAACTGAGCCACCCAGGCACCCCTAAAATTTTTTTTTGTAATATTTATTTATTTTTGAGAGACAGAGAGAATGAGCAGAGGAGGGCAGAGAGAGAGGGAGACACAGAATCTGAAGCAGGATCCAGGTTGTGAGCTGTCAGCATAGAGCCTGACATGGGGCTTGAATGCAGGAACCGCAAGATCATGACCTGAGCTGAAGTCAGATGCTTAACCTACCGAACCACCCAGGCCCCATGTTCTGGACTACTTTAAAAAAAAATGTTTATATAGACAACAGCCTTCAAGGTTATATTGTCTGCCTCAGGACAAAGAGCAAGCTTGCTTACCATCCAGCAAAATAAAGATGTCTCCCTCTGGAGGTATGTTTCCTTCCCATTATAAAAGATTTGGGTTCCCTTATATCAGGATTCTTCTCCCACACTACAACCCATCACCAGGAGGCATCACCTGGACCTCAGAGAACTGGTGCAGATCCTGACACTCTAGCTATTAATATTTATGTTAATAATTAATAAAGACCTGCATCTATGACTCAGGAGGTTCACATCTTCTGCCAATAGCCATGTAATTGTGTCAGGCTAACATATTAGCTTCCAAGTAGTGTAAAATCTCAGACCCTTCACAATTTTTGAAAATATATTTCTATAAGAATGGACTAAAGCAAGTAAACATAAAGAGCCTGGCACATATAGACTAAAGGCTGAGTGAATGTTGGTTGTTAATGTCAGTATATATAGTTACATTTGCCAAATGCATATGGTTTATTCATGTGCAAAGCCAAGACTAGAATCTATATATGTAAAAATTCAGCCTAATGTTCTTTTTTACCACTTCATTTTACCAACCCCTTCCACCCCAACATTACATTTTATGCATATTTAACTTACAATTAATGTTGAAAATAAGGTAATTTAAGAGGAAGAATTAAGAATTTTATACCAACTTATTTGGTCAATATGTTAAAATTTGTATGAGAAAAACAATAAATCTGGTGATCAAAGACAGCAGAGCATTAAAGTATTATTTTAAGAGAAAAGTGGCCAAAACCATGGTAAGCTCTGATACCAAAACTAATATTCTCATAAATACATTATAAGCAAAATATTATAAAGTCTGAAAATTCCCTAATGACATTTTAATTCCCTATACATTTTAATATGTATATTTTTATCTATGAAAATCTACTGTTTTTGTTAAATGCTCAAAGTAAATTTCTAAAATGTATATATGCCACAGACAAAATCTCTGAAATAATGGCTCCCTAGCACTAATCGTAGGATTATGAAATATTCCCTAAGACATTTTCTACAAATCATGACTGAAGATTTAATACCAATATTACCACTGGAATAAAAAATAATATTAATCAAATACTTGCTTTATAGCATTCATACTTAGTATTTTATATGTTTTCTTTAATGAATCCTTACAACAGTCCCGTGGGAGAGAAATTATTAGTAACTTCATTTAATGATGAGAAAATTATGCACAGAAAAGTAATTTACTCAAGTTTATATAGCTAGTAAGATCTAATGGACCAAAGTGAAATAAAGTCTGATGAGTAGTGATATTGTTCCATTAAATACTAATTATACCAACATAAATCTTTAGTTAGATTTACCAAGAAAATGAATATGGTGAAATCAAATGTTAAAACTAAGAAACCAGGGGTGCCTGCGAGGCTCAGTGGGTTGAGTGTCACACTCTTGATTTTGGCTCAGGTTGTGATCTCACAGTTCCTGAGATTGAGCCCCACATCATCCTAAGGCCCTGCACTGACAGTGCGGAGCTTGCTTGGGATTCTCTCTCCCTCTCTTTCTCTCTCTCTCTCTGCCCTGCTCCTGCTCGCATGCTCACTCATCTGTGCCCGCGTGTGCACCCTTACTCTCTCTCAAAACAAATAAACTTAAAAGTTTTTTAATTAAGAAACTAGACTTTTCACAAAACCATAAAAACAATTCAATAGACCAATAATTGCAAATCAAAAATCAGTCCTACCCCTTCCATAAGCTACTCTCTAGGAGCCTGGGTTCTAACTCTATTATCTGGGATGGAATGTAAAATTTTTCAAGAAAATGCTTGCCTAATTCAATATTAAAAAAATAAAAATTTTTAAATCACTCTTCTTCCAGAGACCCTTAAAGATTGTACTTTTACTATGAATACAAACATTACAAGAAGATAATCAACTTTTACAGTTATTTCCCTCACTCTAACTCTCCCTGCTTTTCTACTCACACACTTGACATCATGTTTTTGAAATCATGAGGTTAAGATCAATTTGTAGTGTGACTAATGTCTGAGTTACAATGTTCTTAAAGAAAATTCAAGTTTTCTCCATTATTGTCAACTCATTTCCAGTTATTTCTCTTTTTGATTTGCTTATCATTGAAGTCCTTTAAAAACACTGGGGCCTTTTTTCCCTATGTCTCCTATGCTATTTCCAGAGTTCTGTTTTCTATCTTTAAGTCTGTCAAACATAGAATTTTTTTAAGACAACAATTCACCTGTTCTTTTTCTTTTCTACAGTGTACTTTATATTTTTTAAAATCAGTGTGACCTTTTTCATTCATGATCAACATTTGCTATAACAGCTTCCCCTGAAACAAAAGGAAATAACTAGAACAAGTAACATGATGAATGATCAGACTGTGGTGACTAAACCTAGTCTGATGCCCAGCTGGAGTACTTGGCCACCTACTTTATGTAATTTTAGGGATCTGAAAACCCCACATGTCTCCAGATTTTCAAATACTGACTTGCCATGATCCTTGTTTAAAGGATCCTTCATCATCAGTTTAAAGAGGTAAGGCCTTATCTTTAGTTGGCTGTCGCTAAAAAACAAAAACAAAAACAAAAAAAACCCATAATCATAAATAATTATTGTTAGAAAAACTACTTATCAACTTGGGTTCTAAGGATGGGGTATTTTACCATGCTGCAAGGAATCAGAAGTAAGGAAAGAACATTTCAGGGGTGAGATCTCTCCAGTGGTAGAACACAGGAGGGCACCATGCTAGAGAGGTCTGAGTTCTGCAGGATATGGGAAACTTAGAAGACATTATTTGTCTCCCTATGTGTCCAACAATGGGGGAAGCACTGAAGGAATGATAAAATGATAAGACCTAGGCTCTGCCTTTAAGTCACTTCCCATCTCACTGTGGAGATCAAGCCCACACAACCCAGGTAGAACACTGTAGGTAATTATTATGTTTTTTATGGGCAAGACTATTAAGAGTTCAAAGACATTAAAAACATCAGGATTACTAACTGCATTCTCTAGACACAGCAATGAAAATGTAAAGAGAAGAGGGAGAGTGGTCAGAGAAGGAGATAGCAGTGGGCAGCCCACTCCACTGATAAAGTGTATGGATGTATGGAAGCAGTTACCAAAAGATTATGCAAAAATATTTTTTGGCACATTTGGCTTTAAGATGGGGACATCTTAGAATGGGAGACGTGGAGTCCATGTGAAAAACCGTGCCCCACACAAAACATCTATAATTCAATTTCTATTTATGGAAATTGGAATTTGCTTGTTACTCTGCTAATTCATGATGTTTGACTCCACTGGGGTATAGCAGGTATGATCTACAAGCATCTATGAAGTGCCAATGTTGGAATGGTACTGAGGACTGAATTAATAGAACCCATAAGCCCTGTTCTTGCCCTATAGATCATTATAATATTGTAACCTAAGGAAATGTTGATAGTAGAAATATCATTAGCACATTCTTTGTAACATGGCTGAAAAGGACTGGCCTATGCTAGAACACCTGTGTTTTCAGTGACTTCTTCTTTGTTCTTCACTCGTCTCTTCTCAAAGTTCCTATTTCGTCTCAAACTTTCTTAATGAATCTTGGTAGAAAGTTTAGTGAGTCAAATCTAAGAGATGGTAAAAGAGTGGCATTTAAGGATGTGGGAAATCTTGAGTTTGGCTTTTTTGAATCCTGAAGAAATACTGCTTTAAGGAGTAAAGGCCACTCTCTTCTTCAAAACATTTCACAGATAACTGCCAATGGAATTTCTGTTACAACAGAACCAGAGTTTTCAATGTGAAATAACTCAATTCATTAGAAGCAATATTTCAAAAGAATAAGAACTTAAGGATTTAGAGAACTTAGACCCATTCCCAATAACTCAAACAGTCTTATTTTTCTCTTGGAGAAGTCATTACCAACACTGTCATGAGAGGAATCTACCCTTATTTATTTAAAAACAAAATTGGCCTGAAAAAGTGGAGTGAAAATTACAAGAACCAAATCTAGCTCTTCTTAATTTTGATTTTTATTTTACTGTTTAATGTAGAATTTTGAAAAACCTCTGGATTCAGGGAAATGAAGAATCTTCCAGTGTAATGAGTCTACAACAAGAACACATATGACTTGAAAATAAATTACTGGCTCTTAGGGAGTCATCTACAATTTTAACTTTGGAGGTAAATGAGGCATGATGCTATTGTTATTCTACTTGTTATCTGGGTCTTTTCCTTAGGGAAAACATGTTGAATAAGTATTTTTTTTATTATGAACACTTTGGTATTATCAACATAATTTGCTGGAACTTGGAATTTTATGGAAACACATAGCCTTTTACCAGTTCTTGCTTTTTTTTTTTTAAGATTTTATTTTTAAGTAATCCCTACACCCAATGTGGGGCTTGAACTCCCAATCCTGAGATCAAAAGTCATGCACTCTACCAACTGAGCCCACCAGGTACCCCACCAGTTCCTGCTTTGAATATGTATTCCTTTAATGCTCTCTTGAGAATTTAAGATCTTAATTACTACTGTTCTTCAGGATACTTTGGAGAAAACATTGTTGTATGAATCCCTGAAAAGTATTAACATAGCTAACATCTGGGTATTTTATGAATATTTATATATTATGAAAATTCAAGCCTAGTTGAAATTTATTTTTTCCATTTCCTTTTTTTTAATGTTTATTCATTTTTGAGAGACAGAGACAGAGCACAAGTGGGGGAGGGGCAGAGAGAGGGAGACACAGAATCCAAAGCAGGCTCCAAGCGGTCAGCACAGAACTTGAATCTGGGCGTGAACTCATGAACTTCAAGATCATGACCTGAGCTGAAGGCAGATGCTTAACTGACTGAGCCACCCAGGTGCAACCCTCCCCCCGCCCCCGCCCCCGCCCCCGCCCCCAGCTCCCAGCTCCCAGCTCCCATTTTCTTTTTTTTTTTTTTTATAAATTTTTTCTTTTACATTTATTTATTTTTGAGAGACAGAGACAGAGCACGAGTGAGGGAGGGGCAGAGAGAGGGAGAGAAACAGAATCCGAAGACAGGCTCCAGGCTCTGAGTTGTCAACACAGAGCCAGATGCGGGGCTCGAACCCACAAGCCGTGAGATCATGACCTGAGCCGAAGTCGGCCACTCAACCGACTGAGCCACCCAGGCGCCCCGTCCCCATTTTCTTTTCTTAAGCAGACATTTCTGTATTGGAAAGTATAAGACTACACAGATCAGAGCAACATATCAAGGGAGAAGGATGTCTAAATGTTTAAATGTGGGAAGAGATTCAGTGGATGTTTTCTCTAGACATTAAAGAGATGATATGTTAGACAGTTCCTGAAACAGGGCTAGAGCTTTGATGTATTGTTTTTGGTTGACTGATATACCAAGGACATGGTTGCCCTTCACAGTCAGAAGTAAACATAGGATGTGAAAAGTAAATAAAGTCTGAAAGAGCAGCTTGTGCTAGAGCATTTAATATTCTTCCTCTGTTAGCACCATTCTCCACCCCAGCCTGTTTTATAAATGCCTATGGTATGGTAAAGCATCAGGAGGTGGAAATAATGGAATCTCTGAACATGAGAA
Source organism: Cryptoprocta ferox (assembly GCA_028646485.1). Taxonomy (NCBI): domain Eukaryota; kingdom Metazoa; phylum Chordata; class Mammalia; order Carnivora; family Eupleridae; genus Cryptoprocta; species Cryptoprocta ferox. The sequence goes on from CM053578.1 coordinate 57,813,732, forward strand.
AAGAGAAAAGAAAGATGAGATCTGAAATGGGGGTGGGGCTCAGAGTTGGAAGCAAAAGTGTGCTTTGTCAGTTAACTACTTAGGGGAAGTGGTCCAATCCATGGGACCAAACAAATAAACAAAAACAACCAAAACAAAACAAAAAACCAAAAGATAACAGAAAAGTAGAACTGGAATCTAGGGCTTTGGATCCAAATTGTACACACGATTGGCTTCTCCAATATCAGCTCTGTGTTCCCAGTTTATGAATAAGAAGAGGGTCCTGAGGGCATCCAATCATTACTCATTGTGAGGTAGCTAGAACTCTGACAATGTGAAGCAGTGACTATCTCTTGATACTGTGTAGCTCTAAACTCTTTGTTCACTTTCTTTTTTATGATTTTTAGGAGAGTGGAGAGGCCCCTTCTGTGGTAGCTGTTCTAGAATAACTGGGGATTGCTAATTATTATTATAAACTATCAATAAAATGTAATAAAGAATTCCTGTGGGCAGAGCTTTTGGAAAAACCAGCTTCTAATGCCAGTCTTATAACTAATAGGATATGTGAAATATTAGATAACAGTCTGTGTACATCTCAATGGCCTCTTTTAATAAGTCAATCTCTACTGATGTCCTGCTGTTAAGATTAAAGGACACCAAATATATGCAACACTTTGAGAGGAATGAGGCACAAGGTTTATATTTGAGCTATAGAATTTCTTTTATGCTTAGTGTGGAAAAAGCCTCAGCCAAAGTCTCTGTGTGTAAATTCTGAATTGTATACCATGAGAAAAGTAAATCTTAAGGGTCTATGCCCATATTTATTTGCAGGGGGTGTGGGGGAATAGGGAGAAGAGCAGGATATGGGAAAAGGACCCAGTAAAATGACAGTGAAGACCAAGGATTATTTTTATCTGAGTCTCTCTCTCTCTCTCTCTCTCTCTCTGTTTGTTTGTTTGTTTGTTTATTTTGAGAGAGTGAGATGGGGGTGGACGGAGTGCATATGAGCAGGGTAGGGGCACAGAAGGGGAGAGAGAGAGAGAAACCCAAGCAGGCTCTGCACTGTCAGTGCACCAACTGAGCCACCCAGACCCTCCACTTATGTGAATCTCTTAAACATTGCCGTGGATTGTACTTCTGTTTTTTACATTAAAATAAAATGGATCTTTAGGAGGACCTTTCTTCTTTATGACATAATTACAACAATGTGTCTTCTCCCTTATTTACTTACAAACTCCTTGTGGAAGTCATGTCTCATTTTCTACCTATATAAGACACAGTACAGAGCTTTGCACATACAGATGTTCATAAAACATCTGGTGAATGAACACTATCTGTTGATTTTCCAGCTGTTATATAAAGCTGAAGTTCTGTTCACATGTTATTAATGATAGCTGTGGCAGCAGATAATAAAAAGAGGTTTGATAGGTGGTTCCGAGTGGCATGGCTTCTTTTTCCAAAGAAGTGCTTTGAAAGGCAAACATTTTAATAACTGCCTAAAAATTCAACATTTATATCTGGCCATGGACCAAGTTTCTGTGAATTATTTTTTTTTTAAATCACGATTTTTTTAAATCATGAAGTATATGTTCCTCAATAATAGAGACTAGGTTTCATCCTCTGCAGGACACAGGATGCCAATTTTTAGAAGTGTTTTTGAAATATAGTTTGCTATCTAATCATAGATGTAAAATTGTATCTCCTAGCTCAAAGAGAACTGTTGCGAGAAAAGCAGCCACTTCGTTTGTCTAGAATGTCAGGGTCATTATTTTTATGGGAGGCTTTTGAGAAACACTAATTTGTGGGGGAAAATCATCCCAGAAGGCAAATTTGACAGTTTAAATTCTTGTGCCCAAATTGTTCTGGGGATCATAATTAATTGAAAGATAATGAAAGGCTAAATGCAGCTTTGTTTAACTTCTTCACAGAGCCAGTAAAGTGATTCTGAGTCTAATTTTCACAATTTGAAAGGTGAATATGTATTATGCTGTAGATGAAAAAATGCAGGGTAATTGAGAGATTACGAAATGCTGATGGGCATCCCAACAACATTCTAGTGTAGTTTCAACTGGTTCTAGACTCTTAGAATAACCAAAATCCCTTCCCACACTGATAAACACACTTGTATATAGCATTCCATCTTTGAGGCAGACTTAAATAATATGTTCGTTTATTATTGTCTGAAAAGTGATGCCAATGAAAAACTGCCAATCTGGCCCTTTTAAAGAAATCAAAACCTAATCTGGTCTCAAAGTCAATCATTTTTCTTAGGTTTAACAACTAATTTTAACAACTAAAACCAATTTTTTGGCAAACCTTAAGAAATGGAATCTGTCATGTACACTGCAAAGGAGTTTCAAGAACACAAATTCAGCTGTGGTTAAAAGTCAAGAAAAAACTATAAACATCAGGACCTAGATCGCTTTAAACTATGAGGATTATTTATTTTTGAGGGTTTTTTGGGGGAGGGGGAGTAGAGAGAATATTTTGAGAAGTAATCTCTATTATTATTGGCCCTTGTCTCACACCCCACTGATGTCAATAAAAAAGATGTAGCACTTTCTTTGGGGGAACATTTAGCTTTGGAGAGAAACTGAAACTAGTTTGTCTTAATGTGGATCAAGATGGAGGTAGGGAGAAAGTTAGTAGCAGTAAAAATATTGTTAGTAGGAAACAAATAGGGTAAACCAGCCTGAATACGAGAAACAGCCTTGAATATAATAGGCCTTGCTAAAACCATGGAACTATTTCCAGTGCTATAAGGTAAGGACATCCTGACAGGTTAGAGAATGAGCCCTGTGCAGGAGAATGTCTTGGTCTCAATCATAGAGCTTCTGTGCAAGATTTCATAACTCAGAAGAAAATTATCATTGATACACACCTACCAAAATGAAGGTGCTAAAAAAATTGTTAGTTCAGTGAATGAGTAAGTGAATAAATACAGACTTTTCTTTCTCCTATAGGAATTCAGTACTTTCTACAGGACAGTTTTATATAGTCAATCCAGGTATACCATGAAATTTATTTGTATTTATTGACTTTCTATGTGCTATCTTATGTAGTCTTGGAATTTATGCAGTGTGGATAACATTGTAGAGGGCAACTATTTCAAATTTTAAATAACTTATTTAAAATAGGATTTTATAAATATTAATAATTATAATAATTATCATTTTAATACTAAATTTTATATATGCTGCTAAATCTTGTGTATGTATTAATTCTTTTTGTACACACAAAGAACCAATGAGGTCAGTATTAGCATCCCCATTTTATACCAGAAACAGAGGCTCAGAATGGTAAGTCATACACTCAAATTGCACAGCTAGTAAGGAAAAGAACCAGGAATCACACTCAGGGAGTCTGATGCCAAGGCTCACATTCTTAACCTCTAAATTGTATTACGAATACAATCAATGAATATTTCAAACTGTTTTGAGACATAAAAATTAAAGTAGATCCCCCTGTGACTGAATATACATATGTATATTGAAATGTAATTCCCAGGGCACGTAGACAGATATACACATAGCCAACCCCTGCCCCCATTATGAATCCCATGTTTACTCATAAGAACACCATACTTAAGAATCAGAAAAATCTACAAATCGTGTAGAGAAATGGGAAGAAATATGATAATTGCAGTAAGTAGATCTCCAGAGGCCTTACCACAGAAATAAACAAGTATTAAGAGAAAAAAATGTTTGTACCTTATGGCTCACCTGTGAATAAAATTTACTTGGTTAAAAAAAAGAGAGAGAGAAGGTTTGACACAATATTTTAGAGCAATTATATGTTCTGTAACAAGTAGTTTGGAGTTTACTGCACAAAAACTTCAAACATAACATCTATCCTTAAATATTAGCAAAATGAAACCATAAAAGCTTTATTTTCCCCTTGATTTTTTTCCTTCTTCCTCCCATATTCCCCCTCCCTTTTCTCCTTCCTCCCCTTAATCCCTCAAATTATTTATTTATTGCATATTATATGCCAGGCACTATTTTGGATGTTTATAATATACAAGGAATTCTGTCCTTGTCCTTGTCCTGTCCTCAAGGATATTCTAGTGGGGGCACAGATGATAAAAACAAACCAACAAAGAAAAAGTGATAAATTCCATGGAGAAAAATAGAGCAGAATTGGAGCTATTAAGAATGACAGAGGCAGGCTACAATTTAAAATAAGATGGTCAAGAGAGTCCTCATTTTTAATCTTTTATTTTAATTTTTTTAGGTTCATTTATTTATTTTGAGAGAGAGAGAGAAAGAGCATGCACATGTGTGCTTGCACACACAAGCAAGGGAGGGGCAGAGAGAGAGAGAGAGAGAGAGAGAGAATCCCAAGCAGGCTCCACACAGTCAGCACAGAGCTTGACCCCATGAACCTTGAGATCATGACCTGAGCCTAAATCAAGAGTAGGACACTTAACCAACTGAGCCACCAAGATGTCCTAAGAGAGTCTTCATTGAGAAGAGCATACTTAAATACAGATTTGAAGGAGGTGAAGTAGTTAATCATGTGGCTGTTGGACTATCCTACACAGACCACAGCCAGTGCCTAAGTCCAAGGGAGAAGTGTGCCTGATGTGCTTGAAGCAAACAAGGAAGTTGTGTGGCTAAATAGAATCAGTGGGGGGTGGGGGGCAACCCAGGAATGAGGTCGGAAAAGTAATGGGATTAAAACATATAGGATCAAGTTTGCCTCATAAAATCTTTCATGTTACACTGAGAAAAATGAAGAGTTAATGTAGGATTTGGAGAGTAATATGCTCTGATAGAAGATTTAAATTAATTGCTTTGACTGGTGCATTCAGAATAATCTGTAATGGGCAAGAGTGGACACAAGGAAATCAGTTTGGGGCTTTTCAATAATCTGTGTGAGGAAGAGTGATAGATCATACGTAGAATTGAGAAGTAGCTGAATTCTGATTGTATGTTATAGCATAAGCACCTAATAATATGTATATTTCCCTCTAACTGCTGTTTTAGCGCTATTGATGGACTGTGTTTTATTTTCATTCAATTCAAAATATTTTCTAATTTCTCTTGTGATTTCCTCTTTTGATTCATGGATTATTTAGAAGTATGCAACTAGTTTTATTTCCTAATATTTGAGGACTTTATGTATATTTCTTTCTGTTATTGATTTCTAATCTAATTCTGTTAAGGTCTGAAATATACTTTATATTATTTTAATTCATTTAAATGTATTAATGTATTAAGGACTGTTGTATGAACTAGAAGATAGTTTATCTTAGTGAATGTTCGATTTAAACTTGAAAAGATGTGTATTCTACAGTTGTTGGGTGGAGTGTTCTATAAATATTAATTAGGTCAACTTGTCAATAATGTTCAAGCCTTTTATCCTTACTAATTTTCTATTTGTTTTATCAAATACTGAGAGGAGTACTGAAGTCTCTAATCATAATTGCGAATTTGTCTTTTATTTCATTTTTGCTCTGTGTATTTGGAAACTTTGCTGTTAGATGCATGCACATGTAGTATTATAATGTTTTCTTGGAGAAACAACCCATTTATCATTATGTAATGTCCCTGTGTGTCCCTGACAGTATTACTTATTCTAAAGTCTATTTTTTCAATTATAATATAGCTACTCTAGCTATTTTTTGATAAGTGTTTTCATGGTGTATCTTTTTCCATATCTACTTTTTTTTTTTTTACAGTTTATTTATTTTGAGAGAAACAGGCGGGGAGCAGGGAGGGGTAGGGTGAGAGGGAGAGACAGACATATCTATATTTAACTTATCTATGTCCTACAATTTAAAATGACTTTCTCGTAGAAGCATACAGTTTGGTCTTGCTTTCTTACCCAATTTGGCAATCTGAGCCTTTTAGTGTGTTTATACTATTTATATGTAATATAATTAGTCTATGGGTAGGTCAAACTCTATCATCTTGCTGTTTAATTTTTTAAAATGTTTATTTATTTATTTTTGAGAAAGAGAGAGACAGAGAGTGCAAGCAGGGGAGGGGCAGAGAGAGAGGGAGACACAGAAACCAAAGCAGGATCCAGGCTCTGAGCTGTCAGCACAGAGCCTGCCGTGGGGCTCGGACCCATGAACCATGAGATTATGACCTGAGCCGAAGTCCGACACTTAACCAACTGAGCCACCAGGTGCCCCTTTTCTTGCTGTTTTCTAATGTTCTATCTGTTCTTCATTTCTTTTGTCCTCTTTTTCCCCCTACTGTTGAATTCACTATTTTTAAAATTTTTAGTTTATTTTTACTATAGGAGTATATGCCTTTTTATGCAATGTCTCATGGTTGCTACAGGTTTTTAAATATGTGATTTAATTAGTCATGATCTACCTTAGAATAATGTTATCATTTCATATGTAGAGGACCTTAACATACTATCAATTCAATGCCTCCCTTCCATCTGCTGTTGTCATGCATTTTACATTTACATTTTTGATAAATATATAATACATTACTATTATTTTCACTTTAGACAGCCAGTTATCTTTTGAAGCAATTAAAATAAGAAAAATTAATTTTATGTTACCTTGCCTGATTCCATTTCCAATATTCTTCATTTCTTGGTGTAGATCCAAGTTTATGGTTGGTCTCATATTCCTTTTGCCTGAAGAACTTCCTAAATTCTGAATATATTTTGAAGGTAGAGCCCATGAAATTTCCAGAAGTATTGATGTAGCCTTTGAGAGAAAGCAAAGTCAAAGATAACCCCTAGGTGTATAATAGAACTAGTGATGAATCACAGTGACAGCAGAAAATAATTAAATAGAAAAGAACATATTTAGGAAGGAAGAGATACTAGCATTAAAAAAGAAAACGCAACTCTGAAAGAAAAATGCTATTTGAGACACCAAATGTATTTTGTAATTTACTTATCTTCCATGTATTTTTCTGGCCCTCAAAGTCCGATTTCAAAGACCTCTTAGAAGTCCCAGGGTCAGGGCGGGAGTAGACCCTGTGTAACTCTTATATCTGTATACACCTACCTCCTCTCATTAACCTGGATGCAAAACTCAGTCCCTTCACTGCTTTCAACAAGAAATCTTTTGCTCTCATGTTTATCAAGTGTCGTCTTTTCTTTTTTGATTTTTCTTTCCTTTTTTTAAAAACTCCTTCATGTAGTTTTTGTTCCCTCTATGCAATTGCTCCCTGTGAATTCTGAATTCTTATTTTATGTGGAGTTTAACTATCTCCTACACTCAGAATTATATAAACAAAGCCCCTTAAGGAGGTTATCAGAATAAAGAAGGCCTCAGGATCTCCCCTTCCCAGCAATTTAGGTTTATGAATTTACCCTGATGTTGCCAGTAGTCTCCCCAGGATTTGCATGCAGGAGAAGTGCTCTTAGAATCAGTATATGTGAAGGAGCAAGGAAGACAAGACCAGGCAGAGAGAGAAGTTAAAATGAGATTCAGTTGAAAGAGTAGCCTCAATCAATGCCACAGAGGTCTCTCAAGGCTGAGATGATCCTACAAAGATGTCCCACATTAGCGAATATACCCTACAACAATCAATCATTGAATATAGCTGCAGCCAGACACAGGTGCATAGACTTGCTTAAGGCAGCTTCCTTCAGATAAGGGCAATTCCCAGAGTTGCATGCAACTGTGAGTCATCAGCAAACAATACTATTTATCCGAGACCATGAAGCCTTGACCATGAAGGGGAATCTGGGAAGTGTCCAAATGCATCCACTATAATCCATCCATGTGCCACTCAATTCTACTTGCTTCATATAGCATATTGTCTCCACAAAGGGAACAACTCCAGGATTAATATTGATATCCTTTCCTAGGAAAGCTTCATGAGAAATTTAGCGGGACAAGTTTACAGTGCCCTTTGCAGCTAGTCTCCAGGATACATCTGATATTTACAGTCTCCCTCATCTATTAACCCAACTGTTAGGTTCTGCTCACTTTCGACTATCACATCCGTTGGTCTCCCTCACTTACTTGGTGGGATGACCCAGGCTTCCCTCAGGCCCCTAGAACCTTCTTAGGATGTGGCTTCTGCACATGTCTATTTACCAGAAAAATTAGTCTGGGGAATACCAAGAACCCCCTTCTATCCTATGCTTTCTCTAGCAGATCACCTAGGTGCCAAGTGTATTTTTCTCTGTTCCTATTACATAACAGCAGCCCTACCTCTTCTGATGATCAGAGACAATTACTCCTGCCTGGATGCAGATCTTTTTTTTTTTTTTCCCTACTGGATCCGTGGCACAAAGAATGTAAAGTAACCCCAGGGCTGTCATACCTAAAGTTGAATGGGGCTCCTGCAGAGCCATCCTCCCTCTGAGACTCACAGCCATTAGCTTATAGAACCTAGAGTTGTGGGGATAGGAAGTACAGACTTTCCAAATGGATTACTGGGAGTGATAATAAGTAGAGACTCTTCTCCTTACAACCCATAGTTCCCAGATCCATGTATTCTTCCTTTTAAGGAAGATAGTTGATGATTTAGGGTGTGCTATCTTGGAGAATAAAGATGCACACCATATCCTTGTAGAGTATAATTTCCAAGTTGCCACCTGAGGTGTACCTTCAAAAAGCCATTCCATCACTGGTGATAGGATATGTGATAGGACCAGTGAATCTCATTGTCAGGTGCCTATTGTCACGTCTCATTTGTCATAAAGTACATTGCTCATTCCAGTGTAATCTATGTAGGATCACATGTTGGTAGACCAAACACTCTGAGTAATGGTGCTGCCTGTGAGCCCAATCGGCAGGAAAGGCAATCACATATAGAACTCTAGTCAAAATAAATTTCTGCCTTCCAAGAAGGAATGACCACAGTGTAATCAACTTTGGCTGGTTGGTCTGCTCAAGGGATAGTGCTCTATTAGAGGATTAGCATTAGTGTCACTGCTGTCAGGTTAGATAATTGGCAGCAGCGTACTAGGTCCATCTTGGTGAGTGGTAATCCATGTTGTTGGGCCCACACACAGACTACATTGCTTCTCCTGTATAAGCCCTGTGTACAACATTGGGGTAGCTTTTGACAAAGACTATTATCAACTGGCTAAGTTATTCTATAAGATTGTTTTGGGTCCCTTCAATGGTAGATTCTCTTTGGTCTACATGATTAGGCGAATCAGAGTTATTCATATTTCACACCCATGGTGACATGTCAATTCACATGTTCCTTCCCCAGATCTGTCTCATTTTTATTTTTTTAAATGTTTATTTATCTTTGAGAGAGAAATAGAGAGAGCATGAGCTGGGGAAAGGCAGAGAAAGGAAGACACAGAATCCAAAGCAGGCTCCAGGCTCTGAGCTGTCAGCACAGAGCCTGCTGCGGAGCTCTAACTCATGAACCGCAAGATCATGACCTGAGCCGAAGTCAGATGCTTAACCAACTGAGCCACCCAGACACCCCAGTCTGTCTCATTTTTATAATATTTCTCCTTCGAAGCCCTTGACCAACAAGCCCAGACATTTGTCACTGTTACTGAATCTATATATTTGATCATTTAAAAAAATGTTTTAAATGTATATTTATTTTTGAGAGAGAGAGTGAGCAGGGGAGGGGCAGAGAGAGAGGGAGACACAGAATCCGAAGTAGGCTGCAGGCTCTGACCTATCCGCACAGAGCCTGACACGGGGCTTCAACTCATGAACCACAAGATTATGACCTGAGTCAAAGTTGGACGCTCAACCGACTGAGCCACCCAGACGTCCCTATATATTTAAATTTATATCAACATACTTGTCTTTTGACACAAAATAGATGATGATCCATACCACCCAAACCTTTGCCAATGGGGAATACCGCTCCCTCTGCCCTCTCTCCAGGCCACCCCTGAGTGAGGCTATTGTGCGAGAGTCCAAAGGATATATGGGTTGTCTCCTATTGTGTATTGCACCACCCCAAAGCTAAGTGGTTTAAAACAGTGGTGTATTGTTTCTTAAAAAGAGATGACAAATGTGGTCCAGGATGAATGTACATGAGATGGAATGAAAGTGAAAGTCATAAAATGAGGATGTGAAGAATAGAGACTGTGATATCACCATCAACAAACGATGAAAGGATGTGAGATAGAAAGACTGTGAGACAGACAATGAAGTTATAAATAAATATAGGAGATAAACTAGAAAAAATCTTCATGCTTTATACTAAACAGAGGCATAATTCCTTATCTTTGTCTTCAGGCCCCTCCCCCACTTAGGATTCCTTTTGCACAGTAAACATTCTATTAATGCCTACACATTGAAAGACCCTGTCAGAAATTACTGTGAGAAAATGGTCTTCCATTTACTGCCTCCATGTTATTACTTCAACCTAGAATTTTCCTCCCACTCCATCACAGCCCAGCCCTCCCTGAAATACTTAATTACTTTTTACGATCCAACTCAAATTTTTTTTGGCGTTAGTGGGGACTTAAATAAACAAACAAATTGAGGCTCCATGAAGAAACTTCTGTCAGGAATGGATTTCTCCTCCCCTGAACACACTGAGATCCTTAACAACAGGGCCTATTTTACCTATCCTCACACTGCTACACAAAGCACACTGAGCACCTTACACTAAAGCCACACAGCCTTGTGTTATGTTTTGTAGTCATTTATCATTTCTATAGGTTAAAATCTCTCTGAAGGCAGGGACCAGATCATAATTTTGATTCTCACAGATTCTAATAAATTGTCTTAACATCAAGTTCGGACCAAAATTTTTAAATTAACTTGTTAAGGGAATTAGTGAGAATCCAAGACATGTGAGAAGACAAACTGACCCACGATATAATTACAGAAACAGCTTCATGGCCTAAGTGAATCCCATGAGGATCTCTGAAGGTGTAGTGGTTCTTTAGATATGTCCGGAATCAAGGCAAGAGGGGGCAAGCCTTTGTATCCTGCATTTCCCAGGCACTGGATATGCGCTGTGTCACAGGAAGAGGGCATAACCTTGGGTGAGGCAGCTTCCTTGAGCCAAGGTCAATGCCTGAAGGAGGACGCAGCTGTGACCCATCGCATCCAGATCCAATCCAACAAGGGGAGTGCCTACCTTGATTCTAAAAGACATCTAGGTGATATGTGGTGGCATCGTATACAGCGTTCCCTGAGGGGAAAATGCAGCCTCTTTCTCATTTTCCATAAAAATCCTCTTCTTACGGTATGGGTGAAAAAACAAGACTGAACTCCAACTCCTCGTTTGAGCACCAAACAACTTCTTTTTCTCTTTGAGGATTTGAACTGGCACTTGAGGCATTTATTTCAGGCTCTGCCTTGTCACTGGGATACTGGAGAAGTTTCTCACACTCACCTCCACAATGCTCGTCACCCATGTCAGTACTGCCACTGTCCCAGCCCAATCAAGCGGGGTCTCCCTGCACCAGTAGACACCTCTGTGGCACGTGGCTGTCACACATGGGGGCTATGCAGCTGTCCCCAGCTTGCAGATCACAGCATTATTAAATATGGGCCTGAAAAAAATAAAACTGTCACCAATGCCTTCTTACCATCTTTACTACCCAGGATCAAGGCTTACTTCTAAGTTAATGACTCCTACATACAGGAAAAAGCATCGGCTTCTGTTCTTTTCAGCCACTCCATGTATGATCCCTGCCTCCTACAAGAAGGAGCCAGAATACCTATTGGGCAAGTTTGCTTGCAGGGATGACTCACCTCCTTGGTTCCTCCTTGCTTTCTAATCTTAATTTCTATATGGCTAAGGAAAGTCTCTCATGGCAAGTGTTGCTTGCTAAAAAATACCCATCTTTTCTATAACCAATTTTTTTTCAAAAAATGGAGAGGAAGATACTTTTCTTTCATCTGGCAGCCCTATGCATTGAATAAGCACCGTGTAAACATGTAGCTTCTAAGTCAGAGGTGGTTTGCGCCTGGATGATCCCAGCTGTTGTCTCTCTGAACTCAGGTGTCAAACACTGAAACTAAATTAATGGACACAGTCTCTCACCAGGGCTCCCATTTTTGACTGAATTTCCGACCAGAGCTGGGGGTTGGAAGCCACTCTAGGGGACCTTACTTGCAGGACAGCCGACTAACTAGGAAGGCTAATAACCAGCATCATCAACTGCAACTCCCCACATTTCAACTTAGGCCTCCAGTTCAACTCTGCCATTTGGTTGAGTGCCACAAAGACAGCATCTGTTACACTTCCTTTCTTTTCTTCTTGAATAAAGCCTTGCTAATAAGGAGAATTTAGATCTCCCATGAATTCTAAAGCTTCTCTAATAATGCCTTGCTGTATGTTGCTCTTGTAAAAACATGCTTTGACTGAATCCGATTTTCCAAACTGTTCAATAACACCTTGTCATATGGCTCATTGCAAAAGACTCTCTATTATTAACACATTTCCAGAGAACTCTTCTCTTTCCTGTTGGTGCATGGTGGGGAAGTGGATGTACGAGTCCCAGCAACTCTCCCCATTATCAAGTGCACCATTTGATGCTGTCAAGTATTTCGTCACAGACACGAAGCTCTGGCAGAACTGAGATCATGTGTACCTCTTAATGCCAAGTCCATAAACTTTCTTTTAATCTTCACATCTCTGCCTCTGAAACCTGCCACTACTGCAACACAGCATGCTCTCTTCAAGCTTGAAACCCTTCTGTCTGTTCCCTGAGATCGGACTGCCTGAGAATATATCTAGTGTATGGCTAACAGGTTAGCAGCCTCTAGTGGGGATCCCAATGTATGCCTGATACCTGCTATAACAGTTGTTGTCCTGCATCTTAAGGACTCCAAAAATAGACCTTGGTAGGAGCTTTTGATCAGGAAAAAACACAATGGCCATGTACACACTTCCCATTACAAAAAAAGTTCTATTTTAGGGTCTTTTGGGGTAAACCTCTTTAAAAATATCTCACCTGTAACTTGGCATGATTTTGGATTATGTAATGATATGATACCTTGATTTTTGCTTAAAATATTCAGTCTTGACCAGTGTGTCCCTATGCAAAAACTGGAAAGCTGACCTAAGAGTAGATTGCTACCTTGGGTTCCTTAGGAGACTATTGGGGACCTATTCCTTTAAGATTCTTAGAAGAGCTATTGTTAATTGAAAACAGAGGGTCTGTAAGGCATATCCTGAAAATGCATAAAAGGCTTTTTGAAAAGGTCTATGAGAAATCACCTCAAATAACTCAATTCTTAAGAAAGGGTTTTACAGCCATACATTTTGCTTCATGGTGTTTGAGACCACATTTCCTGAAGGCGCCCTGGATTTGATCTTTGCCTAGAGGCTCTGTCTTACTTTTTGAGTGTTTTCTTCGGGAAGAAAGTGGGGATGAGAAATTTCTTTATCTTTGAAACTAGCAAATCAGGAGACACTTTTATTTGTCCTACATTCTGCTTAAAAATGGAATAATTTATTCTTTAGCTCATACTTCTTTATCTTTATCTTATGATATGCAGCTAAAAGGAATTAGTTGTCACTTTCAACATTTAGCTTAGTAATACCCCTAGCCAGATAAATGTCATTAGATACATTTCTATTTTCTGCAGGTGACAGTTTTCCCAAACTTTCTCACTATGTATCAAAGATCTTCCATCTTCTAGCTCCCAATACTATTCCACTCACTCTCCTTCAAGCCTTCACTGACAGCCACCATGAAGCTCCCCGGTCCTGGTAACACACATGTCCAGGTAACAAAATCTGTTACTCTTGCTAGATAGCAAATCCATCCAAAATCTACATCCACTGTTTTTCCCATGATTTTGTCTGACAGTAATTTTGGGAAGATCTCAGCTAGGCAGATCCTACCTGGAGCCACTCATGCAGTCATTGTCAAGTGTGGTCCAGAACTATATGGTCATGTGAAGGTTCAACTGGGCTGAATGTGCAGGAAGGCTCATTCTCATGTCTGGCAGTTGAAAGCTAGCTGTTGGCTGGGAGCTCAGCTTGATTGTCAACTAGGGCATGTACATATGGCTTAGCTTCCTCACACCTTGGTAGCTTTAGGTAGTTGAACTTCTTAAGTTACAACTCGGGACTCCAAGTGAAGTGTTCTCATGAGCAAGGTAAATGCCGTTTCATCTTTTTTGAGTTGGTCTCAGAAATCACATAGCATCATTTCTCCTTAGTCTATAGTCAAAGTAGTTATAAACCCACCCACATTCAAAATGAGGTAATATATACTCACCTCTCAATGTGAGGAACATCTAAGAATTTTGCAGCCATTTTTTAAAACCCACCAAATGGGCCTTGCTGTCTTGCTTTCTTTTGTATCACCAACCCTTATGCTAATGCCAGACACATAGGGGATGCTCTTTAAGTGTCTGTTGAAATAATGAATTTTGGTAGGAAAAGAAAGGGAGTTCTGTGGTTTAGGTTAAAACTGGTGAGGTACCATGTGAACTCTCTAGCTCTGAGATCTTCAAGAAGAGGAAACACCATTACTGGCTACCTTGGGTGACGTAAGCAGTTATTTGTCTAAAAGCAGAGGGCTGACTCATGTTTTTCTCTTGACTGTTTTCATTTTTTTGATTATTCTAGGCCCAAGGGAGATTCCAACATTACCAGAGATTTTACTTGCATTTCTGAATGCCAGTCAGGTTCCCATACTCCAATAACATGTGGCATTATGATAACCTTATAGCAGTCTCGAATAACAAATGGCAAAGAAATGATGTGGAAGAACTAAGGATGCTTTTCAAATAGTCTATTATAGGGAGCAACTCTGGCCACAGAGATATGCAGCTGAATATTCCTCTCTGTTCCATGTTAGTTTAAGTATGTAGTAAGTGTTTCCATTTATTGTGCCATGGGATATAGAGAAATTCTACATGTGGATGAGGGGAGCTACAAGAATATTATAAACCAAGACCTTAATTTGGATGAGTTTCAGTAAATGCATTTTACCCATCATACAAAGTTATAAACAGGACACAAGCCCTAAAAATCTTTGTTATTGTCCATTAACACCACCACCTAACAAGTTACCACATTTATAAGTGGAAATATCTTCTGAGAAATGTCAGGCATCTTGTTTGAATCCTCTGAAACAAAATAATTTCTGTGATACATGTATAGTGATGCCAAGAAATCCATCTGCCAGCCAGAATTTCATCCTTGAAATACCTTGTTATGGCAGCACCAAAGAACACAATGAGTTCTGTTTAGAGTGTCAGTCTTCCATCTCTGGACTGAAAGGATTAGGTCTAAATTGCAGATTATTACATAACACTGCATGAAAATGTTTGCTTCTTTTGTCCTTAAAAGAAATTCATGGTGTTTTATAAATAGCAAAAAAAAAAAAAAATTAATTGCACTAAAGAAATCCATTCTGAGAGCTACAAGCAGCAGATCTGCCAGCCATTCTGTTTTATGTTATTATTTATTAAACACACAAAGGTCAGGGGCTTTTCAAGTACACTCCCTTGTTGGATGTGGCAGGAGGCTGAGGAGAATGCATATAGTGTGATGGCTAAAAGCATAGATTTTGGTGTCAGTCAGATCTGGTTTTAGCTTCTCTGACTAATAAATGTGACTGGGAGATTTACTTATGCTCTCTGTGGCTCATTTTCCATACTTGTAACGTGATGATAAAAGTATTCACCTTCTAGGGTTGGTTTAATTGTTAAATGAGATAGCATATGTCATTTACTCACCAGTGCTTGGCACAGAGTATATGCACAGTTAACAAATCAGATAAGAGTAAACATACACTTTCAATAGGTATTTGTGTGTGTGTGTGTGTGTGTGTGTGTGTGTGTTGTGTATGACAGAGGGGTGAAGGAGGCGAAGAGAGATGGGGGAAAGAAAGAAAGACATAGACAATATTTTGAAAGAGGCGTATAGGGAACACTGTTGGAGATACAGTATGCTTTTGCACCTGCCCTGATACTTCTATGTACCAGAGGTCTGTCCTTTGACAGGACTCAGCTGTCCACTAGGTAAGACAATTGAAAAGCCACCAAGCCATTACAGTGTCACTACAGACAACTTAGAGGTATTTCCTGTTATTATGGGAGGAAATTCCCATGTGATATTACAAATAAAAGTGGGCTTTTCTAAGGAACAAGAGTTGGGGAAGGAGTGAAGAAGAGATTTTGAGGTGGGCAAGACCTTTCCTCCCTTTTCAGTTAACTGGTGAGGTCATTCCTATCTTTAATCTTTGTATGTCAGACTATTTGGAAGAAACACATTCTGCAATATAATACAGTAATCTTGCTGTAATTAATTAGAATAATAATTTCCATTGCTTAAAGCTTATTTCTGTAATGGTTTTATTCACAAAATAATATGCAGGTTTAGCCATGTATGTTAAGAAACAGTATCAATGGCCGATTTCTATTTTTTAATGCTTTTTAAAAAATACAGATTTTTACTTTACCTTACCACAGTTATGTTCAAAAACAATTTGGTCAACAACCTTGAAATAACCTTTTAAAATATTACTTATGAATCTACGCACCTCAATAAAATGTTTCCTGTTTTTCATTTCCCCAAGGCTAAAGTGACACAATTATTAGCTTTCGATAGGGTTAAACAATAACTACCCATGCTTACTGTTGTGAAAGAATGGAAAACAAATATACCTTCAAGCACTGTAACAGTTGAAAAGATTCCCATACTTCAGTTCTTTCTTCTTTCTTCTTTTTTAAAATTTTTAATGTTTGTTTATTTTTGAGAGAGAGAGAGAGAGAGACAGAGAATGAATGGGGGAGGGGCAGAGAAAGAGGGAGACAGAATCCAAAGTAGGCTTCAGGCTCTGAGCTGTCAGCACAGAGCCAAATACGGAGTTCGAACCTAAGAACCTGGAGATCATGACCTGAGCTTAACCGACTGAACCACCCTGGCACCCCTCTGATTTTTTCTTTTTCTTAAGAGAACACAGAGAATTCTTTAAAAATCAAATATTTTAAATGAAATTTTCTCTACTTCTTGTGCTGAATAAAATCCTTTTCCTTTTATGGGGAAACCTCTTTAATCCTGTGTAGTAGTAGTTATCATTTTCCAGGTAACTTCTAGATGCTGGGGATATAACCGTAAACAGAACAGGTCAAAATCCCTGCCATCAGAGAGCTTACAGTCTAGACAGAAAATGAACAATATGAATATGGTAATAAATGATAAAGGGAAAACTAAGACAGGAAGAGATTAGGGAGTGTCAATGAGGTTGGGCAGTGGGTGTGGTTTTAGGGAGCGTTGTGAGAGGACTCTTGACATTTAAGGAAAGATGTGAAAGAACTAAAGGAAGACACCCTGTTTTAAGGAATAGTTAGCAGGCCACGTGGAGTCAGGTAGGGAAACAGTAAGAAATGAGAGATAAGAGAGGCAGTCTGATAGCCTATTTTGAGGATGCTGACTTTTATCCCGTTACATTAAATGGCATTACAAGTATGAAATAGAACATCATTAAAGGTACAATCTATATCATCTCTTTGTCTCTCAAAATTCATACTCAACCCTTTTCCATCCTTTTCTCTGGCCCAGGGAAAGTAAGCTGTGTTTTCCTACTCTTCCTCATGACCAATTGCATTTCTTCCTTTGGACCACCTTCCTCCTCTTTCAATTATCCAAGTGTTCCCTCTGTCAGAGAAGCAGAGATTGAGCCAAACTGTGTTTCTCTGAATGCATAGTTCTCAATTGTGGCCTTAAACTCACCTGCATCAGTGCAAAGAAAACCTACTGAAATACAGATTCCTTGGCCTCACTGAAAATATTCATTAAGTATCTCTGGGTTTGGAGCCAAAGAATCTGCATGTTAATAAGTTTCCCAAGGTCAGTTTTTTCTTACTGTGAGGCTTGCAAATTAGAATTCTAGTTTATAGAACCAGCACCCTTCTGATGGCCATCCAAGCAAGTTCTCATACCTGAATTTTTCCTTGCTTCATAAATGAGAACTCAGAAATATTTGGTTTGGCTCTATTATATTTTGACTGACTATAATCTGCTAAAATTTTATTCCTATTTTTAGCCAATGCTTATAAAATATTTTATTTTGTAAAATATTTCATCATTAAATACAACCCATAAGAATTGTTTTGCACAGTCCTTATCAATTTGTGTTATATGACACAATGTCTTGTTTGCAAATTGATAATTTATGGAAGGATTATCTACAAGTTCCACATATTTTTGTAGAACAGTGCTGACTTTATTTTTATTTAAGTGCTAATATTTCCCGTGTGAATGATTTTTCAACATTATACTTGAATTACAAATAAGGGTACCCAAAAATTACTACTAAATGCCATATGTTATGCTATGTTTTTGTGCTGTTCAAGTTGTAACTTTGAAGACTTTTTCTAAGTTATGGAAGGAAATTTACTCAGTGACTTAGACTGTCATAGAATTTGTGAGGAGGAATTCACATTTCCCAGTAGCATATACAACACTGCTTTCATATTACATGCAATTGTCAGTGAAAAGAGACACCAGATTGATATTTTACAGAGTATTTCTGTTACAATCTCCAGAGTTCAGAACTTTTACACAAATATTGCCCTTTATGGGTTTTTTGTTTTTTTGTGTTTTTTTTTTTTCAGATTTCATAGGTTAATTTGCCCTGTGCCAAAATTTGCTATTTCAAGATATTGAGGCAAACAAGACTGTCAGAAATAAAGAAGAAAGGATACAACTGTCATATAGTGAGCAGATAATAGAAAATATCTACTTGAGTAGCTGAATCTAATCTCTCTGAGGGAGACTGGTTCATTTGGCCTCTTACTAATTTTGAATTTTTTCCTAGCTGAGAGAAGGTATAGTATTTTGATTGAGGGAGCTGTAAAAAGGATTCAGCAGAGACCTCAGGTTAAACTAGCCTTTCAAGCTGGAGAGGATCCTGTGGAGTCTTTATGGCCCACTCCTGGCAGGACTGTGTTTACAGCAAACACTCAAAAGCATACATTTCCTCTTAAATATTAGGATTTGCAATTGCTGGTTAAAAATACATCCAAAGGAATGCCAAAAGCTGAAGCTAATGGTCCATACATTCTAGGAATGTAAGAAAAAAATCTTGTGAACCTTTTAATAACGGTATTGCATGAAATAAAATGTGTTGAAAAAAATTCTTACAGAATTTCTGTTTATCTCTTTGGTTAAACTAAGGCAATGTATTTAATATGAGGGTATTTTTCAAAAGTAAAGAAATTTCCCACTTTTCAGAAAAAAATGTGCACTTTCTTTTATTAGTGAAAGGCCATACAAAAGTTCTAAATGTTAGACATATTAGACAGTAAATAAGGATTAATCTATTAAAGAGAAAAATAACAATTTTATATTAAATGCCTCAAGAGACTTTTTTTTATGTTACTTTAGATTTTTACATAAGAATTCTACAGGATCTTTGAAATCCTAAATCTGAAAAGGACCTTGAAAGTTATTTAGTTTAGGAATATTAATAACAACAACAATGATGTTAATAACATAGCTAACCTTTGAGCACTTACCATCTCCTGGCCACTGTTTTAAGAAATTTTGCATATGTAATCTTGGTCAATCATCACAACAACCCTACAATGTAAATATTATTAAGTTCATTTGACAGATAAGGGAACTGAGATGCAAATGTTTACAAATCTGCCTAAGGTCATAGAGCTAGTAAGGGGAAGAGTTAGTACTAAAGCTGAAGAAACACTTGTAAAATTATTCCAGCCTGCTCTATCCATGGGAAGTGTACACAGCTGTCAAGAGTATGATTTGAAGGTGCCAGAAGGTCTGCCTAAATACATCACCTTCAACAGTATACAACACTGCCTCAAATTCCCACCAACAGAGAAAGTGCTTCATGAAAAGATAATGCCTCCAAAAGGATATGTTTTAAAAATAATACCTAAGAAAAATGGTCTGTTAACGATAGATGCACTTTATAGAGATTTGGATGATAAAAGGGGAAAAAAAGAAAATAAAATAGCTGTTGAAATTAAACACCATAATATACACTCTTAGTCAATCCTGGCAAAGTGAAGGGGTGAAAAAGACAAAATTCAAGCAATTTGCCTTTGGTTGGATATGGAAATTATCCATTTTAAGCTATCTTCTCATTTGGGAGATGTAACCATACAGATAGTTAAATCTTTCCTATTTATAATGGTAAAGTGTAACAGCAAAAATTATCTGTGTATAACTTTTATTTTCCTCACCTTTTGGACCAGAGATTCTTTTATTTATTTTTTTTATTTTAATGTTTTATTTATTTTTGAGAGACAGACACACACACAGCATGAGCAGGGGAGGGTCAGAGAGAGAGGGAGACACAGAATCTGAAGACATGCTCCAGGCTCTGGGCTGTCAGCACAGAGCCTGACACAGGACCCGAACCCACGAACCACGAGATCACGACCTGAGCCAAAGCTGGACGGCTCAACCGACTGAGCCACCCAGGCGCCCCTGGACCAAAGATTCTTAAATAGGGGTCCAATATAGGATCCCTTCTGATACATGAAATTTCCAATCTATATGTAAGAATGCATAGCATCATAAGAAGAAGGCCAGATGCTCATAAGTCTATGTAAGCCCCTTCAAAACAGTTAATATAGCACAAAATCAATTGAGCTCAGCTGCACTTCTTATATATTACCTAAAATGTGGGCCTGCTGGAGGTGGTCTTTAATAGCTACAAGATTATCACATACAACTGCTTTGAATTATGTATCCTAATGAGCATCCAGGGTCACAGTGAAGCTGACATTTTAGAAAGCAAAATATGGCATACAAAATGGCCAAAAGCAGAGTAACATTACATGCCCCTGCTTTGCTAGAACCATCTTTCCTGCTTTCCCTGTGTTTCTGCAGCAATAGATGCAACTATTCAGGACTGGATTTTAAGTAAATAATATACAACAAGGAAGGGAGACAGGTGTGTCAATGAAAGGTCTTAGGAAAGGGTTAGGCAATTGGAATGGGCAGTCAATTAATTAAAAATGCTTTTCAAAATGACAGACTGATCTGACTTTCTTGGTGAGCTATTATCGAGTTCTTCTGAGTTCTTAAAACATTTTCTTTATTCTGTGTTTAACAACAAAGGTGGGCCAATTGCTGTGAGTTAATTGAAAAGGATTGTTTTCTAGTTGCCAAGAAACGGCGCTTTCTTACATTATGCAGGCCATTATGTGCACAGATCAAGCTTCCTGATTTTTCTTTGAGGGTTTAAGAATATAGGCTGACTGATTTAGTTGTCCCTTGACGAGAGGAGCACAAATCGAGAAGGCTTTCAGAGCTGTTGTTCCATTTCAGTTGACCAGGTAAGATTTGGATTTGAAAGTGCTACCTTCCTAAAGCTTAACTTTTCCTAAATCATTTAAATGTTTTTATGTTGAGTGAATGAGTGGATCAAAAATGATGACTTTAAATACTTGGGATAGTTTCATGTAAAATCATGCTAAGTTGATTTTCTTCCAGGGAAAGTTTCTGAGGAAAAAAAAAAAAAGAGGTAGAGATAATAATAGAGGCTTGTGAGACCGGCTCTAGAGTTTGTTTCTTCTTGATTTCAGAGTAGCAAATACGTGTAAACCAAGAAGTTGTCAGTATGTGTAGAGTTGAAATATTAAAAGCATTGCTATGGAAGTGAATATTATTATTTCCTTTTGGAGAAAAGATTTCAAATCTTGTTTGACTTGTTCCAACTGAGAAATGGGCTTTGTATTTGTTAACTTCAACAGGAAGACTTGTTGATTTTATTTATAACTTGGTTACTTATCTCTTAAAACTGCACATATTTTCATTATCCCTTTTCTGTTGGCTATTTTCTTCATAATTTTGTCTTACAGTTAAAATCAGTGTCCTTGTACTTAATAACACTAATAGCAGTTTTGATACAAATAAAAAAAGTCCCCTTTCTTCTTCAGGAAGGAAAATCCCATTCCTTGATTCAAAGTCACTTGTTCCCGGGTTTATTAATACAGTGCTCATGGTGGGTAATAATGTGGGACAAGTACTGAAAAGGGACTCTGGAAGTCAAGTTTGTCGGGTCAAATCATCCTCCCATTCTTAAGAAATTCATGCTTTCATAGATTTAGGTTGAATTCTGCAATCCCATAAATTTACACTTAAAATGTCACAGAGTTCATGTGGATTATACGTTGAAAACAAATTTGAATTTGCAAATTTGCTGTGATTAATCTTTTTTCAAAGTCATATTTTACCTCATCTCTTCCATGGTTCTGGGTTTCCTAGGAATATAGTACCTTTATAATGAAGATCATCCAAATGGATACAAGTCAGGTCAAATATTTGTTGTCTTGTTAAGGAAGTTTCCATTTGTTCAGAGTTTGAAGACACCTGAGTATAAATATGACCTGTGTAATATGAACCCCAGCTGATGCTGGAAAGAAATCATTGCAGCATGCCTTTACCTGATAATATGATTTGGGTTTTCCACAAGTGAACCAATACCCTGGCAATGAAACTATTATGCGGAATAATATAGATGAAGTGATAGTTAAGTCCATTTATTTTTAACTTGCCAAACAGGAGTCTCTTTTTTTGAATTCTTATACATTTTTTAATTAACTAAAATAAAAAAATCACAGTATTATCAGCTCTCACAAATTTTCATTACACACTATTTTTTATTTATGTAGTAGTGAAATTGAAGCAGCCATTTAAATAAATGCATGGTTTGTGGTTATGTACACTTGGTGTGATGTGTTCCTATTTTCTGCTGGAGCTGCATTTGTGTTCAGGCAAGAAGTAACTAAACAATTCTGTTCTAGTTTACATTTTTTTTATCTTGTCAAAAAGTGCTAGTTGCCCTGAAAATACACTTTTGGTATTATTGGTACCATGGTGCTTAAAATATCTGTACTCTCAAGTTATTGCTCATTTTTACAATTATTAGATCAAGGTGACAGGTGAATATACAGGTTGGGTAGAGTGGAGTAAAAGACTGATTGAGTGTCTTATAAGCAGACTTCTCATATCTAGCACATAATTTTTTGTCAGTATAACAGAATGATTGTGATATTAATAAAATAACTATAAAGAAAATATTTAATAGTATAACAAAAAGTTTTGACTTTCTGAATGGTATTTTTTAAATTAAACAAATATTAACTGGTGTTGATTTGCTTCTCTGTGAATTAGGAGTTTTGCAAAAAAAAAATGATGTCCGTCTAGTCTGGGATGGAAATCAGTCTATAAAATTTTGTTCAACCTTAATTGAGAAGACACTGAATTCATTAGTAGTTTGTGGGTCATAGTGACTGAAATACCAGAAAATGATAGGCTTTTAAGGGCATTTATTGATACGTGATTCTAATGGCTTTGACTCTTTATTTTGAGGACTCTTAGAGAGTGGGTGAATGTGTGAAGGTGGGGAGAATGGCTAGCTGATGGTGTGGGGGAAATAAATCATATTGGCAACCAGCCCATGCTTTTCCAGTTTGTCCGCAAGAATACAAACATCCTAAGACTATTTGAAAAACCTTTCATGGAAATCAAGATATACTGTATTTATCACATTACCCTGATGTACAATTCAAAAAACCCAGTCAAGCATGAGATTAATTTGACATATCTCATTTATAGTGTCTCAAGGTTTTTGACAGTGATTTCTTCTACTGCAAGGGCTTAACTTTTCTTTCATGTTCTATAAGTATGTTAGGGATCTTTACTAATCAGCTTATCAATTTTTTAAAACCATCTTTTTTTTTATTTTTTGAAAAATGGGATTATCTCATGGTACTACTCTTAAACATCATTTCAAAGATTCCTAAAAACATTGTGCTTTTGATTACTAATTTTCCCATATACTTTTGATATGAAATTACCTGTTTAGAAATTTGGAATAATATATAAAGTACTAAAGTGTTTTCTTACTCTCTTCTTACCTAAAAATGATCTCTTTATAATATTAAAAAATTGTTTTCAAAATGGAGAAGGCATATGCAACATATTTTAGTAATATTATTTGTCCTACTGTTTATACATACTCAGCACCAAACTTTACCTTGCTCTGACAAGGCACTAGGGATGTTCCTTTCTTTTGTCCTTAAAGTTGTTGTTAAGCTGAGATTTTTAACTCCACACCTGCAATGATATTTTTGAATCATTCTTATAAGTCCCCTCCCCCTCCTTTTTTTTGTTTATAAGTATTTTTAAATTCTGAGAATGGTGTCTCTCTTTTCCTTCTTTTTTTGAGCAGCTGTTCTCAATTTGACAATGTCTGAAGACATTTTTTGGTCTCAGCAACAAATGGGGTGGAGTACTTAGGACAAGGGTGAACAAGGATGCTGCTAAACATCCTACAATGCCCAGGACATTCCCTACAACAAAGAAGTACAGGATGCCAAATGTCAATAAAACTGAAATTGAGAAACCCTGCCTTACAGGTCTCAGATACTTTATTGTGGCTAAATGCAGATATGGGTTAGAATTTTTGTTTTCAAACATCCTGAAATCTCCTGTTGCTTATTCATTCCATTTATTTATAATATTGGCCTACAGGATCACACCTAAGTTTTAATTGAACTTTCTGAACGCTGCCTATGGAACACCTAGGAATCATGATCTGACTAGATTATCCACTTTTCCCTTCCTTATTACCAGTACCAAAATGACAATGATCACATTATCCTTAAGACCATGTTATGTCCATATTACTAAACAGTGCTATGTTTTCATGACTTGTAGAATATTTTCCTCATTGCCTCTACTCATAGATAAGGAAGGATTCATTACAGCAAAACACTAATATCATCTGTTTAATTGCTGTGTTCCTGATTTCATGTCTAAAGTCAACTCTTCAGCAAACATTCATCATTCTATAGATATTCTTTAGATATTTACTGAGCACCTATCATTTTCCAGAAAGAGTTTTATGTTGGAAATTCAGCAGTGAATAAGACATGAACCTACTTTTGTGGTGATTATGTTATAGTGGATCGGAAGATCTCAAATTCCTTTTTCCTTCAACCATCTTTCATCTTGGTCTATTAAAATTTAAAAACAAAACAACAACAACGGAATCTGGTGCATATAAATGGTTGCAGAAGTTGATACTTTTTTTGCATGTAAACTCTCTGTTTTTTGGGGACTGCCAAGAACCTTTTTGTTAATTTCTGAGCTTCACTTTCTGGCAAATGTCTCTATTTTCAACTTGCTTGGTGTGCATTCCAGAGAACACTGACTTCGAAGTAAATTTTGAATGAAAGGATATAGAATATTTGATGAGTTGAAATAATGTTAATAAGAATAGTCAATCTGGCATTTAGGAGGAAAAAGACATAAAAACAAGGATGGAAAATTGTGAGAGGAAAGAGGCCAGTCATGCCTTAAGTTTATTTTATTTGCTATGCCAAGAAAAATATAACAGGAAAGAAAAGAAAAGGAAAAGGAAAAAAAGGAGAAAAGAAAAAGAGCAGTAATGTACCTTTCCAGTATAAGTCTAACTTGGAATAATTCTTTTCTTCTGGCATATAGCTCTGTCTCTGGTGAATTCTTTAGAATTCGTTATCTGTTTTATTGTTTATTTCTCAGTAGTCATTGATTAGATTATTGGTTTCTTCTTTAGAAGCATAAATGAAGCAATATAATATAATTTTAATATTCTGGTCTTAATATTTCTTTTGATTTTACTTTATAGTTTCTATCCTTCCCTAATGCTTGTTTTTTTAGTATATGCAAAAGTATTTTCTTAGGATGTGCAGGAGTTAAATGTGAAAAAAAGGATTTGATTCTCTAAAACTCTCAGACTCTGTAAACCTATCAGGTTTTAAGTAATCATTTAACTTATTAAGATGGTTTTTACCAAAATCTGTGATTTATCCTTCCTCTTCTTTTTCATTTAAATGTAAGTTGAGATCTTACCCAACTAGGGAGTTATTTGCGTAAGAAATTCCAAAGGGACAATATAAATTTGGCTACAAAAGAGTTTTTAAATTATGTAAGTATATTTCCTGAAGTTTACTGAAAAATGAGAGAAATTCTAATACTATGGCTTATAACTGGCTTTCTAGCAATGAATTTGAAGAAAAAGTTGATTTTCATCTTAAAAGTCTTAGTGGTACTGACAGCAGTGTAATTGCCTTTGTTGTGTGAGCAAAACAAAGAGGAGTCTTTTCTTTTTTGTTCAAGTACAGGCTTTGCCATCGATCTAGTGGTCTGAATGCAGGCAAATTTCTTAGTAGATTGAGTAAAAATACTGATATCACGGTGTCATTATGGAAATGAAATGAGATGGCACAGTTTAGTACTTGTCTCAGAGAAATTACATAATAATAAGGGTTCCCCCTTCTCTTTCAGTCAGTCCTAGGTTATCTTAATTTATTTCATAGAAAAGATTCTAAAGGAACTTTATTTATTTTTTTAATGTTTATTATTTATTTTTGAGAGAGAAACAACAGAGCATGAGCAGAGGAGAGGAGAAGAGAGAGAGGGAGACACAGAAGCTGAAGCAGTCTCCAGGCTCTGAGTTGTCAGCACAGAACCCAATGCAGGGCTCAAACTCACAAACCGTGAGATCATTACCTGATCCAACGTCAGAGCTTAACCAGCTGAGCCACTCAGGCACCCCTCTAAGGGAACTTAAACCTTTTTTTAAGTGTATATTCATTTTTAGAGACATAGAGAGAGACAGAGACTGAGAATGAGCCAGGGATGGGAAGAGAGAAAGGGAGACATAGAATCCAAAGCAGGCTCCAGGCTCTGAGCTGTCAGGACAGAGCCTGATGCTGGGCTCGTACCCACAAACTCTGAGGTCATGCCCTGAGCTAAAGTTGGATGCTTAACCAACTGAACCACCCAGGTGCCCCAGGGATTTTAAAGGTCACCTAGTGTGTTACACATCTGATGCTTGTTTTTGTGATGTTCCCTTAACTACTAGCCTATGCTTCCTCATGCTGATAAAGTATTACCTCCTAAGGCAAAGGGCATTTATAAATGTTATGTTGAAACATACAAAATTGCCACTTTTATAGGTCAAATGGTTACATATTGGCCAATTTCATATGATTCAACTTTCTATATATAGATATAAAAAACAAATCTTATTTCCCCCAAAAAAACTTCATATGATACAAGTCTGCAACAATTTGATAATGCTAGAATGTAAATGCAGTTCCATTAGCTGTTTAAAAAAATTATAAAAAGACACTATTAGAAAAGTAGTATAATCAGGACGAGCCTTGAGAAGGGGTTGACAAACTAATCTGCGGGCCAAATCCAGCCTGCTGTGTTTTTGTAGAGCCCATGGGGTAAGAATTGTTTTTACATGTTCAAACAGTTGAAAAAAATCAAAAGAAGGATACTTTGTAACACATGAAAATTAGATAAAATTCAAGTTTCAATGACCATAAATAAAATTTTTTTGAGGGGGGGAACAAACCACACTCACTTGTTTATATATTGTCTTAGGCTTCTTTCGTTCTGCAAAGTCATAGTTGAGTTGTTGCAATGGACTTTATGGCTTATAAAGCCTAAA
Source organism: Cryptoprocta ferox (assembly GCA_028646485.1). NCBI lineage: Eukaryota > Metazoa > Chordata > Mammalia > Carnivora > Eupleridae > Cryptoprocta > Cryptoprocta ferox. The sequence continues at coordinate 57,841,038 of CM053578.1, forward strand.
ATATTATTTATTACCTGGACCTTGGGGTGCCTGGGTGGCTCAGTCGGTTGAGCATCCAACTTCGGCTCAGGTCATGTTCTCAGGATTTGTGGGTTCGAGCCCCACATCGGCTCTGTGCTGACAACTCAGAGCCTGGAGCCTGCTTTGGATTCTGTGTCTCCCTCTCTCTCTGCCCCTCCCCTACTCATACTCTGTCTGTCTCTCACTCTCTCTCAAAATAAAAAATAAACATTAAAAAATATAAAAAAAATATATTACAGGCCCTTTACAGAAAAGGTTTGATGATCCCTGTCCTAGAGTCAAACTGCCTGCATTTTACATGCCAGTGCCAACACTTCTAGGTAAGTTACTTGTGTGAGCCTTAGCTTCCACATTTTTAAATAGGCACACTTAGTATTTTACCTCATAAGATAATTATAAGGGCTTGGTACATCATAAATACTCTATAAATGTTACTATAAATGTTAATGTTCTTCTAGGGTACCATTGAAAATGGGAATAAAATCTTAGAGATGCTTGAAAAGCACAGATGGGTGATAATCGTTGTATCAACCATATCAGGATATAACAAGTCACCAGCATTCTCTAGACTTTAATAGTAGAATGTAACCACTTACTCATACAAATGATTTTCATATTTACATCTCATACCGCATGGACCATCTCAAGTTAAAAATATTCAAGTTTCTAAATTTGCAAGTGTTAAGCTGTGAAGTAGAGGCTGTTTTCTCCCTGGGACAATGAACATCTGCTGAAACAATTTATCCAACTGAGCATTTGCCTCTGCTGGCCTTTTTTTTTTTTTTTAAGAAATGGAAAAAAAGATCATTGTTTAACTTCAACTCTTCTCATCTTCTCAACCAAGAAAAGGTTTCTCTTGGGACTAGATGTTTCTAAGATACGGAAAAGTAAAGGCGCCTCAGCTTTTTATTTGCTTTTTCGTATTTTCAAGTAAGGGTAAATAGAATTTTACTTAGAGTGCCATATTCTTCTTTACTTTTTATTTAAATATTCTTTGAAAGACCACAGGCTTTTCTAGATGATTTAAGATTTCTGTGGTGAATTGAGCTCTGCAGCCCTTTCTGAGAGAGACTGGGAGGTGGGGTAAACCACCACAGAAAAAGGGTCAAGTTTAAAAATAGAAAGACTCTTAATGAGTAGCTCAGATCTATTACTTATTGTATGCAAAGTCAAAAGGGTCTGGAGGGAAGATGATCCAAAATCTTGGAAGTAAAAGAAAATGCTCCCAAAGCTAAAATCCAATAGCATCCTAGAGATAATAGATGGTTTAAGTAGAACTGCTGATAAACTTCAAGTCTAAAACTTATCAGTCAGGTTACCTCTCCAGCTTTTCTACAGTGGTTTCCCCTGGGACAGATGAAGAGAGGACACTTCAAGCACTTAGCTTTATTAATGTTGTACTTAAGAAGTCAGTGAATAATAACTATTAGAGTTCTCTGGGTAAATCAGCTTGAATTAAAGGTGCTTCTTTTGTTTCCTTACTTTAAACTAGAGCTTCTCTGGTCCTTGGGGATTACACCAAGAGCAATGAGTCATATCTGAAATGAGGAAGGGAAAGTGTTGTCAAATTTCATACTGATTCATAAGAATAAACATGAAAGGTTGTTGCGTATTTCAATGGGGCAGGGAAGCACAAGGAGAGAGCAGAGAATCAAATGTTTGAGCATTGAAGAGTTTCTATTTGCTATGAAAGATTGAAAAAACTTGCTGTTTTCAAATAGAATAGATTCTATCATACATAAATTATTCCTAATTTTTTTGTTTTCTAATTACTATTTTTGCTTATAATACAGTCAAATATGAAAGAAAGAAGGAAAGAAAGAAAGAAAGGGAAAGAAACTGTTCAGCTACCAAGTCAAAAAATATTTTGCCACCTGCTATGTATTTTGCCAGCCAGTTAAAATCTTTAGCATTCTTTGGTACGAAGCCTTAAGATGCTTGTGGGGTGGAGGGAAATTTTCCTCTGTTGGAATCTTTTGGATGATAGTCAAATACTTCTGTAATTTCCTTCACCATTTTTAGCTACTGTTGGCATCATTTATTTCAAGTATGCCTCTGGAATGTCAAGAAGATGCCAGATATTATTTTGAATGTTATATTTTAATATAATATCAAGCTAAAGTTGTTCCTAGAGACTTCAGAGATAAAGGTAGGGTGCTTCTTTCTTATCTTTTAGCAAAATGGAAAACTTTGATCAAGGACCAAATAGAACTTTTGGTCAGTCTCCTACCTGTGAAAGTAGATTAGAAAGGAATTTTTATCCTTTGGCTACAGGCAGTAACAGATTTACATGTAGGGGGTGGGGAAAGTAATGGAGCAGAAGGAAAACCAGAAGCTACACTTATCATGTAAGTTATCAAATGGTCCAAATATTTGGTCCAAAGCCAATGACTTCATTTGAGCTGTTTTGTCCTGGATATGGGCATTTGAGGCCTCCTCATTTAAACCTTTCAGAATAATGATTCTAGCAATACTTTGAAATATACTTTCTATATATTTCCCCAGTTGAACAAGTCTTAGAAATTCTATCATTGCTGGCTAGTCTAATTCCCTGAAGCAAGCATATGAGGTCTGTTGTGCTGACACCAACAGGGAAAGAATGATAGAGCTGGGAGGGGCCTTAGGAGATCATCTAATCCATACTAAAATCATTCTTAAAATGCATGGTTCTTTAGTCAAAGGTTTCCCAGGGCTTTGTTACACCAGCAACTGGAGTATGACTAGACCTATAACAAATAAAAGAGGCTTGCTTGCCTTTCTGATCAAGAATCATTGCAATATCAAACAAAGGATAAATTATTTTCTAAGAAGCTTATGACTAATTCATGTCTCTACAAGCATTCCAGGAACAAGATTCTTTTTGGTTACCAAGATCATAAGTGTGATTTTGGCCCAGAGGCTCAAAATCCAAAGCACATATGCTATGTCTCACTTGTTCTGTGGGCCATTTCTCTTTTAATTCTTATGCTTTCATTCCTGTGATTTTCCCCCCATCTTGTTTTATTGAGAAACAACAAGTATTTTTAGCTGGCTTACCAGAATTAATCTCTTATAGGGCTAACTTATTTGAACTAAGAACCACAAAAAACAATTAACAGAGAAGAATCTTTCCTGCTCTATATTTTTTAGCTCCTATCCCATTATTTTTAGTTTGTGGCCCTGGGCAAGTCATTTAAATTCTCTGGGCCTCAGTTTCCTCTTCTGTATTGAATAAGAATATGAGTCTAGATTACTGAAAGGGTCTCTTTTAGCTCCAACAATCTATAATGCAATCTATCATAAAGCAAAATTGTGACCTTTAGCATGAAGAAAGGACAGTGGGAGGGAAACATGTTAGGAATTTTTTCTCATTTCTCCCACTCTACAAATGCTGCAAATGGCTAAAGTCAGTGACTCAGAACTTTATTAGGTATATTAACTTGGGTAAAGTTTCACTCAAAGCTTATGTATTTAAAGCTGAAGGAGAGAGAAATTCTAAACTTTTGTTTGCAATCTTTTATTTTTCCCATTTTTGGCCAGTTTCATGACTTGAAACCTGTTCTAATTTAAAATAGAATACTGAATAACATATCATGTGTTGGTTTCTTAGGAAATAATAGCTAACTGAAGTTAATAGTTAACATTATAATTGACTTCTTCTAATCAATAAAATATGCCTTTTTACTTTTCCTCATATTTTGAGGATAAATGTGTTTCCTTTTGCAAATACCAGGTAATTTTTTCTAATACTCCTTTGTTAAAATCCTCCAAAAAATGGTTGAAAATACACTCAAGGAAGAAAATATTACTAAAAATTTACTTAAATTTTTTTAATGTTTATTTATTTTTGAGACAGAGAGAGACAGAGCATGAGTGGGGGAAGGGCAGAGAGAAAAGGAGACACAGAATCTGAAGCAGACTTTAGGCTTTGAGCTGTCAGCACAGACCCGACATGAGGCTCAAACTCATCAACTGTGAGATCACGACCTGAGCTGAAATCAGATGCTCAACACCCAGGTGCCCCTAAAAATTTACTTTTAATGATTTTATTCCATACATACAAATAGAATCTTTTCTCTTAGGGTTCACCTCTTTATTAATGGCTTTGAGTATGGGGAAAATAAGAGAATATTTTATTGAGAAACATCCTACTGATATTTTTGAGCTTTCCTCAAATGGCAGACAGAACTGTAGCTATGAAAAAACTATTAGAAAGTTCTGATAATCATAAAATATCCAATTTTAGTTAGATGGTATAATTAACAGACTGGGAAAGGAGCTCATACAAAAGATCTAGTTATGTTTCATTGCCTGAATTTTTATGTCTAAAAACAGAAACATTCTGTCCACTTCCAATTTTGTGGAGCTATTGCGGAAATGTCCTGCCACCACAAATCTTAGAGATAGTGAGTTTTACTTAAAAGCTGTAAGTGGAAAGCCTACTAAATTTATGGCAATGTAGACTTGGTTTCATGTGAATGATCTAGGAGCTTATCTTTTCTATTAGATGATGCTAAGAATCAGTCTTGGTGACACATTAAATCTTTCAAAGATAATACTTTAACTCTCATCTACTTATTATGTCAGGCTGATAAAGTTTAGGTTAGTTCAGTGACACCACTGAGCATTATTAACCATTGTAAATAATTGTACATGGACAGATAATAGCTCCAAGAATAGGTGGTAACCAAGTACAAGGCTCATGTGTATATTTGTCTATCACTTCTGAAAAGATAAATTTAATTTAAACATTTCCACAGAATCTATAAAACCTGATTATGCCAAGTTAAAAAATTTATCCATATTGTAGAACTAAACTAATATAAATAGTTCCAGGCCTTTTATGCGTGAAGTACACAAATTCAAAGACCATTCCAAAACAGCACTGTGACTTTCAACTTTAAAAACCCTTCAATTTCAATCTTCCAGTTTGTTTTCATGGTATATTCTATTAGTTCTTATTTGAAAATTAAGAATATACTTCAGACCATCTTGATCTCAATAGGAAGAGAAAATGATCTAATTTTCACTGAATTCACAGTGGTAACCACAGTTAAGAGCCAGTAACTTGGTAAAGACAGTAATGTCTCTGTGGAAATCATGCATGAAGAACATATTTTTTACAAGAAGAACCGTGATGATAATTTCCAGGTACATCATTTATTTTCTAGATTGCTCTGCTTCAAGGAGGCCTCTCTGGAGAATAATTCGAGCAATAAGAAAACAACCTTTAAAACATTAGGCAAGACATTCAATATATTTCTTCAAAATCTATTTCACTTGACTTAGTATATATTCCAAGTAAGAAGGCATTAATTTTATAATTGGAATTTAGACATTTTAATTAGTTCAGAAGTCTTTGAAAAAATATATTTATTTTGAGAGAGAGCATGCATGCAAGCAGGGGAGGGGCAGAGAGAGGGAGACAGAGAATCCCAAGCAGGCTCAGGTCTGTCAGCACAGAGCCTGATGCAGGGCTCAATCTCATGAACTGCAAGATCATGACCTGAGCCGAGATCAAGAGTCAGACATGCTTAACTGACTGAGCCACCCAGATGTCCCCAGAAGCCTTAATTAAGAAAATCTTATACCTTGCTGAACTACTAAGAAGAGTCATAAGATTGAAAATTGTCCAGTATTGTTTTCTACTCTAGAGAATATAATTTTTTTGTGTTTCAACACTCAGCTCTTCTACCTAATTGGCACATAATACAGATAATTAGGTCTTTTAATACTCTGAGCCATTAGATGTGTGTCCAATATAACCTACATTCACAAATAGAAGAATACATTCAGTTTTGCATAGAAATGAAGGATGAGGAAATTCAGAAGTTAGATTTCTGAAAAGACAATGTAGAAGATTCTCATTTATGTATTTACCCATGTATTAGCTGCCTGATGGTTCTAGGCATCCAGTTTGCTCAGAGTTGCCTTATTCTACAATAGTTGACTGGAAATAGCCCAGCATTTGCCCCCACCATGAATCTCACATATGACTTCCTGGTTTCCCCTGCTGCCGTCCCCCACCTCCCACCCCACTTCACATCAGATGTGGTGAATGTCAAAGTGTACATCCTCACTGCTGTACTCCTTCTTCTCAGTTCCTACTATTGCTAAATTATGCCTCTTACATCCTTCCTTTCCTACTTATCCTCCTCTATCCATTCTGCATGGACCCAAATGTCAAATATATGTGTTTTCATACCAGACAGTTGGGTTAAAGATTTGGGTTATATCTGAAGATATGAGAATGTTATACCATAGCACACCAAATAATGTTACACTGAAGAGCAGACATCCCTGTTCACTGGCAGTGATCCCTAGTAATCAGGACTTTTGCTCAGGATCTAGCTCCTGATGTCTTGCTGGGCCATCTTCCCTATTTCCTGTAATCTCCCACGGGCTTTCTTGGTTTTGAAATACTTGATTCATCCATCTCTAGCTGAAGCAAAATATTCTCACTTTGTTATGTGGGCAATTTTTTCTTTGTCCAATTTTGAGCTCATTTTTGACAAGCTCCGAGTGCAGAGCCAATGATGGCTCACCAAAGTGTTTTTGCTTAACAAGTCAGTTTTTCCATAAGGAATTGCATCACCTGCTTTTGAGTTATCTGCCCACCCACATACAGGTGTTATAGCACAGTCTACATTTTGAAGGCTATTCAGCCAGCAGAGTATTAAGTTTTGAAGGGCCTTGGGAAGAGACCAGCGATTCATTCTCATATTCTCCCTATTCCCTCCTGACCATATCCAAATCCCAAACCTTGTTGATTCTATTTGAAACACCTCTCTTCCCTCTGCTGCTATCCTAATCCAAATCAGCATGGTCTTTTTACCAGCTTAGTGTAGTGGCCTCCTAACCTATTGTTGGCAGGAAACATTTATCCTCTACCAACTTAGGTCCATGTGATTGGGGGCCTGTGAATTACTTGACAATAGATCAATAAAAAAAATATTGTTACATGCCTGTAACATGCCTTATATTGGGGAGCACCCAATAAGAAGTGACTTCCTGAACAAGTAGGAGTGAGGGTTTATATAATAGCTTAATAAAGGAGTGTGAGTTTTGGCCTTCAAAAAATGAAGGTTCTGATGAGACTCGTTTACACAATTTTTTGGAATGTCCCAGTGCCCAAGGCCAGTTGCCTCCCCGAGTCAAGACTTCCCTGGAGAGAAGGTTTGTGATAACCAATGCTCATAAAACCCTGTTTTAGTCATGTAAGGGTAGCACAGATAAGATTTCTTTCTGCAGCTGTTTTCACTTTGAAGTCATCTTCATACCATCTTGGTGGGTTGTTGGTCCCTCCACCATCTCCCTACAATCTTGTTCCCACAAATCTTTTCTCCAGACTGCAGCCAGAATGATATTTCTAAAATGCCGAATCATGACACTCCCTTTCTTCAAAACACTTGAGTGGCTTTTCACTGCCAAGGATTATGATTTATAATCCTAGATTTACCACTTGCCTACTAAAGCTCAAAGAGCAAAAGGTATAAGTCTAATCTATGTGGCCAGAGTTTATTTACATGGTAGAAAAGGTAAATAATGACATACAAAAAATTAATCTTTAGTTCCATCCCACATTTTATGTCGATGTTTCTCAGATTTTATTTCTAAAATCAGTGCTTCAGGCAGTGTTCCAGGTACCAAATCTTTTTCTCTTCCCTTCAATTTTAATTAACAGTTCATTCCTGTAGGGCCTTACTGAAATGCTTGGCTAAGTAAGTTCATAAGCTTATTCTTATGAGTGTTAATAAGTTAATGTGCTATGCATTTCAACATTCAGTGTTTCTATTTTAATAAGGTCCTTCATGACTTATTCCACAAGATGACCTATAAAAGGCATTTCAGACCCTGAAGCAACAAATTGAGGAGAAAACTTGAGCAAATGGGCTTTTGAACACCTCTTAACTGCAGGCTCTTGCTCTGCCTCTGAATAGAAGTGGCCCTGAAGGGGAGAATTCCATTGCCTTTGTATAAACTGCACCCTTCAAGAGTGGGTTTCATGCTACTCTGTGGAACCCTATTATGTAGCACAACTTAAGGTGATATTTTGCTATACAGCTGTGCTTCATACTTATGTTTTTTTTAAATAGCTTTATTTAAATGTAATTTACATGCCATAAAATTCATCTATTTAAGGTGTACAGTTGAGTAATTTTTAGTTATTCTCAGTTGTGCAATCATCACCACTATCTAATTTTCAAGCATTCTCATCATTTGAAAAGAAACCCCGTACACATCAATCATTCTCCATTCCTACCATCCCAACCCAACAATAGGTAATAATACATAATCTACTTTCTGGTTCTACAGATTTGTCTCTTCTGGACTTTTCATACACATGGAATCATATACCATATGACCTTGTGTGACTGGCTTCTTTCACCTAGTATTATATTTTCAAGATTCATCCATGTTGTAGCATGAATCTTATAGGATTTCATTCCCACTGTTATATGGATTTACCACCACTGTTTATCCATTCATCAGTTGATGGACAGTTGGGTTATTTCTACTTTTTGTCTATCACGAACAATGCTGCTATGAACATTGCTAGACAGGTTTGCATGTGGATATATGTTTTAAGTGTTCTTGGGTATATATCTTGTAGAATTGCTGAATCACATGGTAATTTTATGTCTAACATTTTGAGGAATTGCCAAACTGTTTCCAAAGTGACTATATCAGTTTTTATTCCCATTAGTAATGTTAGGATCCCAATTTCTCCACATCTTCATCAACACTTGTTATTGCCATCCTAGTGGATGTGAAGTGGTATGTCATCATGGGTTCCCTTTCCCTAATCACTGATGGGGTTGATCACCTTTTCATGTGCATTTTGGCCATTTGTTTATATTTTCTAGGGAAATGTCTATTCACACTCTTTGCCCATTTTTAATTGTTACTTGTCTTTTTATCATTCTGCTGTAAGAGTTCTTTATATATTCTTGATATAAGTTATTTGTCAGATATATGATTTACATATATTTTCTTCTATTCTATTTGTTGTCTATTCACTTTTTTGTTGGTTTCTTTTGAAGCACAATTGTTTTTAATTTTGAGGGAGTCTAAATTGCTCATTGTTTTGGAGTTGTATCTGAGATAGTATTGTCTAACCCAAGGTCACAAAGGTTTACTTTTATGTTTTCTTCTAAGAGTTTTATAATTTTAGATTTTTTAAAAAAAATTTTATTTATGTCTTTATTTTATTTTGAGAGACAGAGACAGAGAGTGAACGGGGAAGGGGCAGAGAGAGAGAGAAACACAGAATCAGAAGCAGGCTCCAGGCTGTGAGTTGTCAGCACAGAGCCCGACGTGGGGCTCGAACCCACAGACTGTGAGATCATGACCTGAGCCGAAGTTGGACGCTTAACCGATTGAGCCACCCAGGCGCCCCGATATAATTTTAGCTATTAACTGCAGGTCTAGCATCCATTTTGAATTAATTTTTGAACATGTGTGAGATAGGTGTCTAACTTTATTCTTTTTCATGTAGATGCCAGTTATTTCAGTACCATTTGTACCATTTGTTGAAATTACCTATGCTTTTAAATCATACCTAGGAAACTATTAAGTTAGCAGTTATATTAGCTACCTATCATTGAGTTTCTAGTAAGCAAATTCCACCCTGAGAGGTTTCAGGTACTAGTATTTGGTTCTATAGATTTAGATACACTGTACTTCTCTTCTTGCTTCTGAATAATTGATGAGTTTTGTTCTGTTGAATATTTCAGGTATTTGGATGAATTTCTCTTCCCTGAAGTAAATATATAATTTACATATTTAAAATTAAAATGGGTGAGAACTGTTACAAGTAATTAATCTTGGCCTACAAAGAGCTAGCAATTATCCATTCATTTCATCAAGAAAAATGTATTGAGTACCTACTGTACTATGTGCCATGGACATAATGCTGGAAATATAGTAATGAACTAAAGAGTCCTTGTCCTCAAGGAACATATTATAGGGAGAAGAAGGAAAAAAAATACCCAGGTAGATACAGAATTTCCAAGGTTTTGATATGTGTTTGGAAGAACATTAAATTAAAAGCATATTAAAAAAATTAAAAGTGGGCATCTGGGTGGCTCAGTTGGCTAAGCAACTGACTTCCACTCTGGTCATGATCTCACAGCTTGTGAGTTTGAGCCCTACATTGGGCTTTGTGTTGACAGCTCGAAGCCTGGGGTGTGCTTTGGTTTCTGTGTCTTCCTCTCTCTCTGCCCCATCCCCAACTTGTGCTCTTTCTCTCTCTCAAAAATAAATAAACATTAAAAAAATTAAAAGCATAAGCAGAGTTAGAGAGAGAGAGTGATGCATAAAGGGGTTACTAGTTTATAAAGAGTGGTCGGAGGTCTCTTTGATTATGGCAACATTTAGTCAGAAACTGGAAGGTTGCAGTTAAGTATCTATGCAGATATACTAAGCAAGAGTGTTCCATGCAGTGGGAACAGCAAGTGCAAGTGACCTGAAGGGGCCACATACCTGGCTCAACTCAAATTTTTCCACTCCCTCTGTATTTCTAAAGCAAACAGCATAATTTCTGTACTGTACATAATGTCCCACTTTCACTATGGTTTCTTTTCTACAACTAATTTGCCATAAAGGATTGTACATTTTACCATAGCTAGGAAGATTCAGTTTGAATAATGTTTCAAACTTAGATAAATTTAAGACTAACAGAAAAACAACAAAGAAAGAAAACATTTTCCTACATTTTGAATCCTTCTGAAGCACCATTTCTGATGTTGCAACTTCATTTCAATTCAATAAATTTAGCTGAATGCCTGTGGTGATATTTCCCAAATCATAATGTGTTAGGCCATATTTGTGATTCAGACCTTTCACTAAGGACTTAACAATTGTTTAAGCAGTTAAAGACAGTCAGGTCTCAAAAATTTATGATGATGTGTTTGCATTCTGACAATCCAGAATGTAATGAATGCCACGGGGGTGACTCAATTCCAAGGAGCTGTATGTTGAGGAATGTGTATGGCTTATGAACAGCCTACCTCGAGCATCATCGTCTATGACACACTGGGTGTGTATCATGGGTCAGTTCATCAGTTATGCCACATATAACATGGGTAATTCAATGACTCATTGGAATTAGTGTTAGAAAATCGGTTGTTGTTGCCTATATATTATGTTCCCACTAAATATCAGTATTCAAAGAGAAGATATATTTGCTATGAAAATTTCAATGCATTTTTCAGTCCATTGTTTTTCTTAAAAAGTCATCACTTTTCAGGAGTAATGCCCTGAAAGTCAATGCCCAACATTTCTCTATTCCTCCTTGCCCATTTTTTGATATCTGTTGCAGATTAATTTAGGCAGTTGGCACATTTTAAGTGGCCTGGATATACGAAACCAAGATACTCTAATACCCTCAATATTTAAACTTGTAATATTCCAGAAGGCCCTAAACTAAATTAAAAAGTAATCAGGAAATGCCCTAATGTCTTTTCACAAAATATATTCAACTCCTACCCACTACCTAAAGTAAAATAATCCTTCTTGCCTCTGAACTCACATTAAAACCTTTTCTCTTGCCTTGCCTAGCATTTCTTATGTCTTTTTTTCCACACTGTATAATACATACATCCTTTGACTGCCATCATCTAGGAGCAAATCCTAGGGTTGTAGAGAATCATTAATAAATATTTACTCATGTATTATTGCATTATTATCACTTAGAAGTATTAGGGAGATAAATATTCAGAATGATCCCATGGTGTTCAACTTTGTTTCTATTTTGCTTTTTTTAGTCTTGTTTGGTTAATTTGTATGGCTTTGATTTTAAAAAATAAAGGAGAGGAAGAGTGGGAAGAAAAGTTTAAAGTGTACTATTCCTTTAGGGATATTTTTTCTTTGGTTTTACCTGCCCTGTGGCCAGAATTAGAATACAACCTTGAAAAGAAAGTTATATTGAATTCTAATGGCTATTTCTTTTAAATGTGGCTGGAATAATGGTCTTTAAAGGGTGTTACCAGATTAAATCTGCCAAGTAAGGAAGGTGGAGCTGTGTGGGAATGAGGTTTTGTTTAATCAGGTTGTATAATGTTTTGCTGAGACATGTTGGGAAAAGCAATCCAAAGTAATGTGGACTTAGTATGAAATCAGTCTGAAGCACACCTTATAAATTTAGAGATCTTTTGACATCCTCTTGGAAATTCATATACCAGAAATACTAGGGAAAATTAACTTTTTAATATATACATACAGTCCCTTCCCTAATATTTGTGGAATTTGAAAAACAGTACAAATAGAGACCCACATATCATATATCAAGTTATAAATTATGGTAAATATCTGTAAATGAAGTGTATTCTCTCCTCCTACTTTAAAAAAGTTACCTTCAGGCAAAGTTCAAATTTAAAATTATTTGATACCTTGGAGTTTTATATTTAAAAAGTGGAAATCCTGGGAAAGCCTACTAAAAAGTCCACATCCCAGTCCCCCCTTCTCTGCTCATCCCCACCTCCATCCCACAAGGTGAGAGGTCTAAAGACAAGGTGAGACATCTCAAGATTAGGCACGTGGGCACATCAACCCACATACCTGATCCCCCACAAACAGCTGTTGCTTGGGCATACCTCAAGCCTAGGGGAGTTTCATATAGATGGAACAATTCATGCTTGGAAACAGTCCTGGGGAAGAAGCTGGAGCAGTCTCCATGGTCATTTGGGTGGGGAATTCTGGGATACTAGGTAACCAGAGAAGGCATAGAAGGGGGCACGGCTCAGGCTCTGGATGGGCACAATCCTTCAGTTTCTGAATTCTTTGTCTTGTGCAATGAGTTGTAGTTAGAGGATGTGCAGAGAGATTCTCTGAAGCCTAACGCCCAGAGATCAGAGGCCCATCTTGCTTGTGTGTGTGTGCAGGCACACCAAGCACTGTTGCCTATGTATCTTTTAAAGACATAGAAAACTTAACATGTAATCCTGTATCCACTATCTAAGAGAGAGGTATATATAACCTTATGGATGATTGAAAAGGATGAGCAATATAGCACATTTGTCACTGGCTATACTTCAATGATTGGTTGACTGTAGATATCTACATTCCTCAAACACATAATGATAACTATAAATTAATGAGATTGAAGTCCCTCTCAGGAAAGGCCTGGGAAGCTGTCAAGTTTATCTATGTACTGAAGAATCAACTTCATATTACCCCCTCCTATACTGCTGTGCACTGTGGGAAAATGAAGAACATTATCTCCTGCTGAGCAGAGCCTAGCAGGAGGCTGACATGGGGATGCTTCCTTCAGTTTTGTGTCTCCTACCCTCATTGGTGGTTTCATATCTCTTCCCTGGAGTGCCCTTGCTCTTCTTGTATGCATTTTGGAAGGAATTTTCTTAAAACCTTATAACCCTTTAATCTGTGGGCTGCCAACTATCTTTGGCAATGAGAGAGTTCAAGTCTTTTGAACAAAAAGCATTGAATTGTATTTACGTTTGTGATACAGTGATGTTGAAAGGAGATAATCAAGAAAATGAAGCATGAAAATAAGAAAAAATTACTCTTTATGTGTGATTGTGGCTTTTAATTTTTAAGAGGTAATGTTCCAGCTAGTGTCTGTATTTTGGAAGTAGAGAAGTCACAGATTTGAGTGTAGGTAATAGGAGAAGACATCAAGAAATACAATATGCAGTTAAGGATTTCTTATTAAAATGAATCAAATGTTTGAGCAGAGATTACAAATACATGTATGTGACCTACTCAGTTTTATACTACCCTTAATATTCTTGAATAACTTGAAGTAGTAAATTTAATTTGTTGTGATTTGATTTGCAGAATCTGTAATGAGTCAAGATATTTTACTGATATTTTAGTGATCCACACCCTGGACCATGATCATTGTAACTATTTGTGGGTTTCCTTATTACCTAACCATGTTCTCAAACATTTTATTACTTTGTGAAGAAGAAAGTGGGTAATTGGCATATGTAAATGAACAAAAGAAGCAAGCAGAAATGCCAGCTCCTTGGGGACAAGAACATCTTGCTGGCTTACCACCCTGTTTCCAGAACCTAGATTCTACAATAGCCCATAGTAGTGTCCTCAGTAAGTATTTGTTGGCTAACAAAAGAGTAAGCGAATTAAGGGAAGTAATTTATATCAAGTACTGACTCTGGCTCAGGGACTACTGTTTTAGTTTGATTAGTGTTTTGTATATTGAATGGCATTAAATCTTCTGTTACAAGCAGAGAAAATGAGAATCAACGAGGTTATATGACCTACTCAAGATAACACAGCTTGTGAAATGATGGACTCACCTACCAATTATTGAAATTTTATTTTTATTACCTCATAATATTTGTATGTAATAAAAATTTAAATCTTGTTAGCTTTAATTGACATATCAAGAATATGACAGGTATATAGTCAGTAGCCTCCTTTCAAGGTTACCAGCATAGTTTGAAATAGAAAAGTCAGTCATCAATGATCTAAAATGGCAAAAATCTATACCAAGTGATCTTGGTTCCTCTGCTTCAGTGATAGGCAGAATTCCCAGGCTGACTTCTGACTTCTTTCTGGTAACAATTAACAACAGGGGCCTGCAATGGGCATAGAGAACAGAAAGAACAAAGTGTCACCTGTTCTCCAGAATCTTTCTTTCCAATTTGCTCTGACTTCCTGGACTCTGGGCCTTGGTTACCTAGAATGATAGCCTTTGGCAGCTGTGTTTGGCATTACCTGACTTCCCTGGACTCCAGCCTAAAGTATAACAACTTTTTGCCCCTCCCAGCCTTGTATCTACCTCCCATGGCCTCCTAAAGCTCTCAAACTATGGTATCTGCCAAAATCTACCTGGCTAGTTAGACTCCTCTGTGTGTTCTCTTGACTTGCATAACCTCATAACCACATAAGCAATGAATTGCAGAAAACCTTAGGAATTCTAAAGAAAAATTAGAAAATAAATTGGCTCTAAGGGCAGGGCGCCTGAGTGGCATCTGACTTCGGTTTAGGTCATGATCTCACAGTTGGTGAGTTCGAGCCCTGTGTCGGGCTCTGTGCTGGCAGCTCAGAGCCTGAAGTGTGCTTTGGATTCTCTCTTCCTATCTCTGCCCCTCCCCAACTCATGCTCTGTCTCTGTCTCTCTCTGTCATTCTCAAAAATAAATAAACATTAAAAAAATAAGTTAGCTCTTATTCTAAATGGTCTTTTTTGTTATTGCATTATAATACTTATGTGAGTCTTCCCTCTGTTTAGATAAGCCTGAGAGATGAACTTTCAAGAAGAGTATCAGGTGACCATTTTCTTTTATGTACAGGTACCCTACATTTGCAAAAGGACTGGGGTGTGTGTGTGTGTGTGTGTGTGTAATGTATACTGGATCAACTTTGGGTTGTTTTGCTAAGGTGTTGTTAAATGTTAGTTTGAAGTGATGCAAAATGGTCTTGTGAAAAACAAAATAAAATCTGAACTGTAAATACTGATGAAAAACAAATAAATCCACATCAGATATTGTTCTTACTATTAGTAACAAGCATCTTTACATAAGATGACAATGATGGCCACAGTTTAAAAAGCATAGCTTGAAAAAAAAAGTCACATATTTTTAATGTCTTTAAAGACCTGTTTTATTTGTCAAGGACAGAGAGGGAGAGGGAGAAAACATTAACAGGCTTTCTCTAGCTAAAACTTGAGCTACCGTTATCTAGACTGTTACACTGTAAAAGGATATGTACTCAAAAATATTCATTTTTAAATGCGAATTGTATTAATAATCATTGAAACCATGCCAAGTCCTCAAGGAAAGGTAAAATATTTTCTCGTTCTTAACCTGTGAATCTAAACAACAGGCAGATAAAATCTGAGAAGCTGTTCAACTGAACTAATTTGTTTTAAACACCTGATATTAAATATTTGATTAAAATTTTGCTTACCAAGACTCAGTTTGGAAGAAAAAAAATGTTAATTTCAGAATGCCTTGGACACTACTTGCATGTTGTGACCAGATTGGCTTACATAGAAAAAAAAAGAGCTTTAGAACAGGTCACAGCTGAAATGGCATTTGGGAGTTTTATGAATTCAGGTGAAGGCAGTATGGCTTATAAAACAAGCAGGGAGCAAGAATTATACTTGATTTCTGGTTCTAGCTTTGCCAGGACTAGTTTGGTGACCTTGGGCAAGTCATTTGACCTCCTTTGGCCTTAAATGTTTTTCACTGGAAATGAGGAGCTGGGCTCTGATTCCTAAGATTAATTAAATCTATGAAATCATGTGATTTTTCTAGAAGTCTCTATCAAAATACACATTGCTTTTTATTTATTTCTGGGCCCATCCTAAAGGTATTACTGGACCTTATCCAATCACAGCTTTGGCAAACAATACAGCCACAGAAAAGCTACTTGCGTCATTTGGTTTTATTTTTTAATGTTCAAACAATACCTGGCAAATAAAGAAAGGTTCTTGGATTGTGACTGGCACAATGATACATGGTTAGCTGCACTGAGAATTTAAGCAAACCCTATATATTGTCAGGGTACAGAATGCAGGTAAGGGCTGATTTGCAATTACCTGCATTTGTGAACCAAACCAATGTAAATCGTGGGTGTGGGACAAATGCCAAAAGCCAAACTGTATAACATGGTTTCTTTATGCATATATTCAGTTTTGTTATTTTAACAGTTTCTACTCTCCTACTCATTGGCTTTCCACTAGAATATACACATATTTAGCAACTTTTTCTAGTCCCCCCGCCCCCCAGTCTTCTATTGCATTTACCACTACAGTCCTCCCTTTATTCTTTACACTCTTCCATTTCTGTGACATTACTTTACTTTGTACCTTGGGTCTCACTGCTCTCTCCACACCTTAAATATAGGTGTAGCACAAGATATATTCCCAGACCCTTTGCTCTTCTGTATTGGGTCTTGCTCCCTTAGCTTTTCTTGACAAATTAATTGTCACTAATATGTAGACAGCTCCAAAATTAACCTCTTGGTTTTTTTTAAAATCACTTTTGTACAGTTTAAAACTGCCTACTGACTGTATTCTCATTCACTCATTTATGGGACAGAGTACATACAATGAAAGGACTGTTTTAGGGCCAATGGGGTAGTTGAGAAATCATTTTCTCAATACGTCATTTCTAGAAAGAAGTGTTATATGACATGTTTCAATACTTGCTGGGTATTTTTAAAAGCAACCTCAGTTTTTTACAGGACTAAATTAGATATCTTATTTTTAAAAAGTTAATGACTCATTTTTTATGATTAGAAATTACTTAGGAGAAACAGAATTTTAATAATAGACAGGTTTTTAGGCTGTATTAATTTTCTTCTTCTTTTTTTTTAACTTTATAGTTTATTGTCAGGTTGGTTTCCATATAACACCCAGTGCTCTTCCCCACAAGTGACCTCCACCAAGACCATCACCCCCCATTACCTTTCCCCCTTCCCCTTCCCCCCTCAGTTTGTTTTCAGTATTCAAAAGTCTCTCGTGTTTTGTCTCCCTCCCTCTCCCTAACTCTTTTTCCTCCTTCCCCTCCCCATGGTCCTCTGTTGGGTTTCTCCTGTTAG
>CM053578.1:57865546-57939824 GCA_028646485.1 Cryptoprocta ferox
AAGGGGAAGGGGAAAAGGTAAAGCAGGGTGATGGTCTTGGTGGAGGTCACTTGTGGGGAAGAGCACTGGGTGTTATATGGAAACTAACCTGACAATAAACTATAAAGTTAAAAAATAAAAAATAAAAAAAAATAAAAAAAAAATAAATAAATAAAAAATAAAAAAAAAAGATTTTTAAAAAAATAAAACTACATTTTAACTGTCAGGATGCTAGGCATTTCATTTTTATTTTGATATATTTGAGCTATTGAAAAATAATGAGATATTTTCCTCAAAGACCCCATACTCAACATTTTTCTAAAAAGACATATGCAATGTTCGAGTATCTTTTGATGGCCATGCTATACTTCTTGTGGGCCTTATCCACAGCAACTTATGGGTGGCATCCAGCCTCAAAACACATTCCTATATCTTCTGAGCATTACTTTTATTTATTTATTTTTTGCATTACTGAGGTTTACTCATTTTTCCTTGTATCTTACAGCTTTATTAAACCAAATAAAAATATTGATGATCTCCTAAATCAAGGCATGAATACAGTTTGAAAGAAAATCCTACTTGACATTCTTCATTAGTTTGGTGCTATTTTTCCTTCAAAGACTAGTCAACAGGGACAAGGTTGAATAGAGCCAAGATAAAAAAAATTCTAGTCTATTTGTCCAATTTCTTCTCCTGCTTCCACCTCAGTAATTCCGGTTGCTTTCTAGTGAGTTCCCTTAAGAAGAAACACAATGTCATAATAGACATAAAAGGTCAATTGCTAAGTATTCCATAAATGTTAGAATCTAACATTTTTTTTTATCGCACTTCTTTAGCCTTCCCTTCTACTTCAGACTTCCTCAAATCTCAAAATCACTATTTTCACTATTGCCAGATTTTTTATGCCTCCAATAATAGTGCTTTTAAAGCTGATTGATGTTGGTTCTGTAGGACGAGGGAAAGAAAATGTGACTCGGAATCTCTCACAGCTTCTTCAGGCAAAAAAGTTCTCCTTTGATTCATTTCAGACTTCATTTGATTTTTGACATTTTTTTAAGTGTCCTTAACATTTAAGTACTTGCCTGTACCACTAAAATGATAATTACCTTAAACTGCAGTTTTACATTATTGCCCTCGTTAGTGTGCAAGTTCCTGGGTATCAGAAACAAAATCTTAGCACTCAATTCCTATCTGGGTCAAGTAAATCTTGTACAAAAGCACAACATAACTATTTATTGAATGAATAAAAATGTATGTGGACTGAATGACTCTTAAGTTAAATGTATTTAAAATTTTATGTAATGTTTTAGTAATGAGGGTACCATGGTAAAAGCAAATTTTCAGTTAGTTGTTTAAATGTCCTACTTTTATTTGCAAAGTTTAATTCACTAGAAGTAACTTTATTTAACAATAAGTATTTCTAAAATTTTACATGTATACACATACACACATACACATACACACATAGGTTAATTGGGTTTTTTATTGAAATTTTCATGTTATAAACCTATTTTGTAAAATAAAACATTTTGGTAGAAGATAAGTGGCATCCAAAATTGTTTTGATTAAGCCAAACTGACAGGTAAGGGATTTTTATATTGATAGCTGAGTCAAGTTTATCTGATGTGGAAACCAGGAATTCTAAAAAAATATATAGAGACAGCAATTACATTTAAGTACTTTGCAGTTAAAAGCAGCAACAGTTTATTACCAGGTTGGTGGGAACCAAGTTGTACTTACTGTTTTGGTATTTTGCTTGACTTTTTCCATTTACAAATGAATCAGTCTCCAACAGAAATAGTTTTAAAATGTAGTTAAAATGAAAAGTCCCAAGTTCACTAATATATTTTATTAACTAGAACAATAGTACTCTTTGATGGTATTTGCCTGATACTGGGTTTCTCAAGTATTTCTTCACATATTCTGTAAATGAACACCCACCAAAACAAATATTTTAATGATATTTATACCAGATTATTTCTTTTTTTAAAATATTTTTTAATGTTTATTTATTTTTGAGAGACAGAGCATGAGCCGGGGGGGCAGAGAAAGAGAGAGAGACACAGAATCTGAAGCAGGCTCCAGGCTCTGGGCTGTCAGCACAGAGCCCAACGCGGGGCTCGAATCCATGAACTGTGAGATCATGACCTGAGCCAAAGTTGGACACTCAACTGACCGAGCCACGCAGGTGCCCCAATACCAGATTGTTTCTATGTAAGAACATTATATTACACTGCTTGTTTTCTCGAAGGGATACAAAAGATTAGAAGTTGTGAATGTTGAATACAAACTTTGGTTTCTTTTTTTGAAATGCCACTTCAAACTAGAATTTTCAGAACTGAAATTTACTGATAATACAAGGTACTCACAAACCAGAATCTAGATAAACTAAAGGAAAAAAATTGTTCAAATCTGTAATCAACCCTCAATACTAATTTTTATCAAACATCAGCCAATTTTTTTTCCTAAGAAAGTGTCTAAAAATAATGACCCAATACAACAGTAGAACACCAAAATAGGCATGAATTCTTTTTCATTGGTTTTGAATGCTGCTTACATTATGAAGCTTTGTAATTTCTATGAATGCTCTCTGAAGATCAAGTTCATTGTTTTTATGCTTGAAGAAAGAGACTTGCTCCAGCCTGAACAAAGACAGCAGCGCCAAGGCCAGGGTTTCTGCAGTTTCTACAAAGGGCCTCCAGAATTCCTCCAAGGAGCCACAGGAGCTACTGCAGGGGTGGAGGTGGGGGTGGGGGGCTGTGGAAGGGCTAGGTGGGCCAGACACTTCAGGTTCCCCTCACACACTGTACTGTCTTTAACAAGCGTTGCTCAATTTGTGTCTCATTGACATATTTGAAATTCTGGGTAAGAATGAGTTTGAAAAGAAAAAAAAAAGAATTCTGTTCCTAAAAAATAAATTTGAAATCCACTGCATTACCCCATGCACTCTGGTAAGAAAAAAGGGGGAATATCATGGGGACCCAAATTTGAAATGATGTCACTTTTAGTACCTACCATAAGAAACACCTAGGAATTGTTATTTCAAAATAAGGCAAAAGAGGTCCTGAATGCAGTTTTTTGTACAAGTAAAACCTTTATTGTTTATTTTTTCTTTTTTTTAATTTTTAAAAATTAAAAAAATTTATTTATTTTTGAGAGACAGAGAGAGACAGAGAATGAGCAGGGGAGGGGCAGAAAGAGAGGGAGACACAGAATCTGAAGCAGGCTCCAGGCTCTGAGCTGTCAGCACAGAGCCTAATGTGGGGCTCGAACCCATGAACCGCGAGATCATGACCTGAGCCAAAGCCGGACACTTAACCGACTAAGCCACCCAGGAGCCCCTAAAAAATTTTTTTAATGTTTATTTTTGAGAGCGAGACAGAGTGTGAGTGGGGGAAGGGCAGAGAGAGAGGGAAACACAGAATCTGAAGCAGGCTCCAGGCTCTGAGCTGTCAGCACAGAGCCTGATGCGGGGCTTGGACTCACAAACCGTGAGATCATGACCTGAGGTGAAGTCAGACGCTTAACCAACTGACCCAGCCAGGTGCCCTAGTTTTTTTCTTTTTTATTGTATTTTGGTTATTGGTCTAATGTTTCTAGAAATCTGAATCACACAGAAATGAACAGTGAATAAACAAAGTTTGGTAGAGGAACTTTCAATGTTTCAGAATACAAGGACAGGTGGAGCATACAGAAAAGCACAAGAATAAACTAATTAACAAATCAGAACAATGAATGCTAAATGGTCATGTTGACAGTAGGAGAATCATATGGGCAAAACAGTCAGGAAAAGCTTTCTAGAAAAGAGGTGCTCAAGTAAGAGTAGAAGTAAAGGAAACTACATTCCTGGTGGAGTGAACAGAGCTGAAGGAGAGGGGTGAAAGCATGTTTTTTGAAGAGACAGATAGAGCCAAATGGAGAAGAGTGTGTCAGTGATACATAAGCTTGAGTTGGTAAAACGGGGTTATATTGAAGAAGCCCTTTCGAGGCAATGGAGGAAGACATTGAATGCATGCATTGTATGCATGAGGAGCAATATGGTATTACCTTTGGTACTCCTCAAAAGAAGTGCTTTAGTGCTAGCAAGCTGGCAGTGTGTTCTGAATTATCCAGGCACTTTTCTTTTACTGTCTTAAATTACTGGTGATGGAAAAAATTTAGGGGATACCTCAAAAGATGCTAGATTATTTTCATAGATTTAAAATCAGATATGCAATAATGGATACACACAGACATTTTATACCCTTTCACACTTGTGCTGGCAAAAAAAAAAAAAAAAAGCTTTGGAGGCACACACCATTACCTAATCTATCTCCTTCACATCAGATTTATATATTACATATCATTTTTAATTTTTATCATCCCATTTTAAAGCCTTTGGAAAATAAGACATTTTGTTTAAGAGTAATAAGTGCTCTGGGTTTGAGAAACATTTGAAATAAAATAGTCTCTCCTGAGGTGGTGTAGAAATATATGGATACATTAGAAAAATAATGGATATTATTAGACAATTAAAATTGAGGAAAGAACTTTCTTTAGGAAAATTTGAATTAAATGACCCTGGAGAAGTGTTCTTTTCCATTTATAGTTTTTATTTCTGTTTTTTCCTGTGTAAGACACAGAGAAAAAATTTTACCTAGTACAAAAAAATAAGTAATATAAAAAAGTAATCAGTGGACTGGAAATATCCTTTCAAGGTCAAATCAATGAATGGTCTTTAGAAAGTGTATCGTATGATTATTAATTTTTAGGGGAAAACATAACCATGATTTTTTAAAAATAATACATCCTGTATATACATAAAACAGGTCTCAAATGAAAATTATCTCACAAAACTGATTTTCAAACTCCTAAATACACTTTTTCAATCTCCAATGTCTTCAGACCACCCAACTCAAAATGTTACATGTTTCCTCCCCCCCGTCTTTCTTCTTTTCCCAAGTTCATTGTGGAGGTCTGTGGCTATGGGTGCATGCACATAGCATGGTTCTCCTTTCTAAAATCCCGTACAGAGAAAATTTTTTCCCTCTTGGGAGTTACCTGCTTTTGCTTGATAAATACTGTGATACGCTTGTTTAGGGGTGTACACGGAGGTCTGTCAAAAGGTGTGCTTGAGTAAGAATACTGGTAATTGGGCAGTATTTTTCCATGAATGGCTTTTAAAACTGTAGTGTTTTTGTTTTTCTTAGAATGCAAGCTTGGAAAAAGAGCTGAATTGCATATAAATAAGACTGTTCGGAAAGGAAGGAGAGAAGAATGGTGAGAAGGTTAGTTTCAGATCAGAACATAATTCTGTAGAGTACTGATAAACCAGATAATCTCGATTATAAACTTCTTGCTAAACTCACCCCATTTCCCAGCTCTGAAAACTGACTTCACCTGCTCTCGTTTTGTGCAGCTGGATCTGCCCTGACTAGGGGCATGGGGGGAGAAGCAGAGGCTTCTTGATCTAGTAACCTCTGGATCACTCACAAGCATAAGTGTGCATATACTTATAGACATGTGCACACACTTGCAGATCTGTGCACACAAGCACACAAATGTATATCATCATGTAAAAAGGTTCCTGTCAGTTTAAGCCATTTCTCCATTGACCAGGGGAGGCCAGTTCATGTAAAGATTACCTGAATCACTGTGGTTATATTCATAGTAAAAAAATAGAATTTTAAGAGCATTCACAAACTGATTTGACTATCTGATAAGCCATTGGAAACAGATGGAAAATCCCAACTTTTGGTGCTTCCAGCACCACACAGCCTGTGAATATAATCATTTAGAAAATTTCCATCATTTATCTTGCTTTCTTTTGCGTAACATTACTTTGTACTTTGAGGATATTAAGAATAAAAGCTACATATTTATACGGATAAAGAATTTTATTCTAATTCTATTCGTAACTCAAGAAACATCACATCAAAGTTATTGTATTACTGGTTTTCATAGTGGTGAAATTATAAATATAATTCTGCTAATTCTTAAAACAAAGCCTGGGGTGCCTGGGTGGCTCAGCTGGTTGAGCGTCTGACTTCAGCTTAGGTCATGATCTCACAGTTTGTGGGTTCGAGCCCTGCGTCAGGCTCTGTGCTGACAGCTTGGAGCCTGGAGCCTGCTTCTGCTTCTGATTCTGTGTTTCCCTCTTTCTCTCTCTCTCTCTGCCCCTCCCCCACTCATAGTTTGTCTCACTAAGATAAATAAACATTAAAAAAAAAACTACTGTCAAAAGAAGCCCTTTGCTACGTAATTAATTTTAACACTGAATAATTTCTGTTATATGGCTTTTTGTTAGGTGTTCTACCAAGTAAGAAAATATCTGCCTATCTTTATTTCATATCTACATTTGTTCTATAATAACTAATATTTTCTGAACTAGATCTTTGAGATCATTTAATCCAAGTAAACTGTGCACAGAAAGACATCACATGTTACACATTTCATTAAAATAATTTTTATGCAGTACTACATAAAGATGTAAAACTATGAATTCTGAAAACATAGACATATTTCATACTAAGGGATTTTCACAAAGAAACCTTTTGAAAATACCAATTAGAATTTGCAGGTTGATACTTAGGGATGAACAATATGTGTACTGACCTGCTCAAAGACAAGGTTAACAAAACTGCATTAGTTAGGATGCCTTTGGCTGCAAATAACAGAAAATGCAATAAGAACTGGCTTAACATTAAGGAAGATTTACCTGATACTAAAATGTTTTGAGTTAAGGTGGTCCCTGAGGTGGCTAATTCAGCAGCTCCATTACTTTATCAATGAGTTAGGATCTATCTAACTTTCCATCTGTCATCCTGAGAATCTAGGGTTGTCAGATTAAATATAGGACATCAAGTTAAATTTGAATTTTAAATAATACATGTCTCTTGTGATACTATTCATTCTTTGAAAATTTAACTGGGTCCCTGCATTACTGTTTCCTAAATGTGGGATGCTTACCAGCATCTTGGTTTTTCTTTCTAGGCTAGTTCCACTCATGGTCATAAGATGCCTTATCTCTTAGTGTCATATGTAGATGCCAACATCTGGTGGCATAATAAGGATTCTGTTGGTAAGGAAGAAGGTGGAGGAGTGGTGCTTTGGTAGGAAACTAACAATATAGGTCTCCAAGGCAAATCTGAATTTTTGTTGATCAAAACACAATTTTCTCTAATATTAAGTAGTTAATTATATCATAGTATGTAATTTAGCCTGCCTTCTGATTCAGGGATAGGATTTTTTTTCTGTAAATTTTTTTTTTTGTTTGTTTTTGAGTTTCTTTTTTGGAACTGGGAAAGCCCCTATCACTGCATGTAAAATAACAAATAATGTTTATTGAGTATCCAGAACCAAAGGAAAAATATGGCTCATTTGCACATTTCCCCTTCCCACATTATTCCTAGGGCACATATAGGAGCTTCTCCATGTTCACGGTTGCTGGTTCTTTCCTCTTCCTTTATGTTAGTTGTTCACATTATGCATAGTCCAATTACACCTCAATTTCCTATGTTCGCTTCCTCTTTCCACTCTCCCACCTTTGAAAACTTAGAATATCTATGAGGCTCTATTTGTAGTTAAGTGATAATGGTTTTATGTAGGCTAGATAAACTAATCTGTGTTAATATTTACTTTACTAATGTGTTGGACCTCTGAGGTAATTTAAGGCCTTAATCATTTCAACAGTTCAACCTCTTTAAAAAGCTCTTCAGGAATGCTGCCAGTTTAGGCATCCTAGTAACATGGCACTTTTGGCTTCCCTATCACACTCCCAGAGGCAGGTGGCTACAAGAAAGTTTGGCCTATATGACTCTGCTGCTTGGGGTATGTTCGTTATGGCATATGGCTGGTCTCACTTATGCCATCTTTCATTTCCACATCACACTCACATTGCAATCCACTGGTTTCTGCAGCCGTTTTCTCCACCCCATTTCCTGTCTCATCTTGAATGATTCATAAGTGACTTCAATATTTATAGATGTGCCCCACCCAACACCCTAGACTCATCATTTCTTGAGCTCTCCTGCTGCACAGGCCTTTAACTCCTTTGGACTTCAGATCTACTACCTGTGCCATCCCACAGTGCTAGTTAGTCATCCCCAGCAACTCTTTACCCCCCTTAATTACACTTTACAATCTTATTGTCTTAATTTGAGTTCCTGCTCTTTTCAATGATCCCTCTTCCTTATTTCTATCTAATTATTTGGCTTTAAAAGGAACCTAAACCTTAAGAATATAGCAAAGATTCAAGTCTCAGAACTCCTATATGACCTTGCTTCTTTCCCTCCTGCCCTATGTCTTCCAACTAACCCTGTATGCTATGGCTCATCTCATCAACTCATCCCTCAACTTCCATCACCCACAACCTCTGAGCGCCTATTCTAGATGGGTCTAAAATTTAGTCTTTTGAAATTTAACACCTATGTACCTAAACCTGATAAGAAAAGTCATGCCATTGCCACTAATCAGCATTGTAAAGTGGTTAAGAGCATGGAGCCTGGAGCTATACCATGGAAACTCAGTTCTAGGCTCCTCCACTTACTAGCTGGGTACCCTTAGAAAAATAGCATAACCACTCTATGCCTCATTTTCTTCATCTGAAAAAAAGGAAATAATAATCAAGCATATCTCATAGACATATTATGATGAATAAATGAGCTGATATTTATAAGGTGCTTAGAGAGGTATTTAATGGTTAAATAAATATTTTACTTCTCCCTTAGACTCTTGTTTCCATTTTTAATAACAGCTATTCCAAACCTTCGCTCTTTTAAATTTTCCAAACAGCTCATGATCCAATCCTTCAGCAGATGATCTGGCCTAATTCTCTGAGTACAAATAGGACATTAGGTGTGAACTCTTTAAATGATCGTCCCCTGAAAATTTAAATACATTGATACATTGTATTTCTTTCCCATCTAAAAGAAACGACCTTTTAAAATAAATTTTCCTCCCTTTCTCAAGATCATATCCCTTCAAATACCTAATCTTTTCTGTGTATATTTAATTTTTCTCTGTCTACTTGTTATTATTTTTAACCAATAACCATGTTTTATTCCTCAAAAGAATAACTAGAAATCCTTCTTCAACTCTGTATTTCCTTTTAGCTATTTCCTATCTTAATCCTTTTCTTCATCAGATGTATACACTTACTGTTTCTATCTTTACATCTCTCATAATGACTATTCTTGAGAAATGACAGTAATTGTAAGAAGGTCTAATATTAAAATTAAGTAGAAATAAACTCAGAGGCATCAAAAGGTTAGAACTTGCCTTTTCCCCCAACTAAGTCCAGACATAGACAATCATGGTTTGGAAAGACCATATATTTATATAATGGCTTTTTTGCTCTTTTGTTCTATCTTAACCAATTAATAGTCAAACCCTGCTACTACCTGTTTCTGTCTCCTAAAAAGAATCAGCCTCACATAGTCCTAATACAATCAGGTTTCACTCTCTGCCTTTCCACCACAATTATTGTCAAAGGCAGCAATAACATCTGTACTGCAAGATCCAGAGATCAATTTTCAGTTTTCATATTAATCAACTTCTCAAAAAGTTGGTAGACTTGATAATTTCTTCCTCTTTAAAACCTTTTTGTTTCAGTGGGCTTCAAGATACCACTTCTCTTAGTTCTCTTCCTACTTTGCTAGTTGTGCTAGATGATCTTTCTTAGCCTCCTTTGCTGGATTCTTCTCCTTTATCTGCCTTGAAAATGTGGAGTACCCCAAGCACCATCCTTGGACATCTCTTCTAACAATTCTTCACCAATTCCCCCCTGGTGGCTCCAACTAGTTTTTTAGTTTTGAAACTATTTATATGCTGAGGACTCTTAATTTATATTCAAGTCCAGATTTTTCCTCTATATTCATATATCTAAATGCCTACTCAACATACTCCCTTGAAAGTCTAACAGGCTTTTCAAACAATATATTCAACAGACTTTCATTTCTCCCTAAACTCCTCCACTCTTATACTTCTTCATCTCAGTCAGGGAGAGTGTGTAAACTTAATGGGAATTCTCAAGAATACAACAATAAAGCTGGTAAAAGAATAAAAGCCAGTGAAGGAGACTGAGAAGTAGGAGAATAGGAAACTGTAAGATCAAGAAAGAAATGAGAGGAATAGTCAATCCTGCATAAGCGATAAGGATAACTATAAAATGAGAGGTGAAAAGGATCCAGAAGATTTGGCATTTTTGAAGCCACTGATGACTACTGCTTTGGTGGTCTGGAATAGCTTATTTGGGAAATAGAAAGATGGCTATCTAGTATTAGGGATTCAATACACACACACACACACACACACACACACCCTACGATATTTAAGCCAAACTTTCATCCAGAGTTCCAGTTCTGTACTGTATTTCTGAATGCTTGGGGCTACATCTCCATCAGTAGGACTTGGAAGTACCTCATATCTAACATGTCCTATAATGAACTCATTTCCTTTCCTCTTGTTCTCCTTACTTCCAAACAAATTGGTATCAAATACCCAATTCTCCTAAATTCTCTATTATGTTTAATGACACCAATACCTATCCATGCAACTACATTAGAAAACAAACCTTGAAGATCATGTTGTTTCTTCCTTCCCACCCATTTCTAGTTTGTCAAATCTGGTTGCAGCCCCTATTTCCGAGTGTCTAACTTGAATTTTTATTAACTTCCCTGTCACCAGGCCCCATACGAATAAGCCTCCTAATTGGCTTTATTGCCTAACAACTTCCATGCTTGACTTTCTGCTATATAGTTACTAGTTATCTTTCAATAAAGCACTTTAGTTAAAAACTGAAAGTTGCTTTCAACTTCTATTGTAAGATTGCAATAATATAGTCTTAGAGTAGCACACCAACACCTTTGAAATTTGGCTCTCACCATTCCAACCTCACTTTAGGATACTTTCACTTGCCTCAACATAATCAAACTGAAGTACGCATTGTGAGGGGTCATGCAAATATTTCCCATTCTTCTTCTATCTCTGGAATAAATAGCAAGAGTTTTCAAAGTTCAAATAACTTTTTCTCCCTCAATTGTAAATACAATTTCAAAAAGTTTGGAAAATAAAAGAAAAAAGTTAGCCTTAATATTGTCATGGTAATGGAACATCTTTGTTTCCTTCCCAGTATCCTCCTATGGGTATACATATTTGTATAGTAAATATAATTTTGCAAAATATTCTTACATATTTAGCTATTCCTTGTTATGATGCAGAAGAGGAATATCAAAAGTTATAAAATACTATTTTGAGAAAAAAATGGAAGAAAAAGAAGAAAAAGGGTGGGGACAAATTAGACCTATGAATAAGGTTTAAGATGCATACCAAGATGACCTACTCATCTACCATGGGTGAGCCACACATTTGGCTCTCAATTTTCTACTAACCAATGTCAAAAACAGAAACTTTGTTAGTTATCCAAGTCCCAGTGCCCAAGAGATTAAAATAAAATGTCCCAGTAATTTCAACTCGTCTTCGAACAAATATTATAAAAAGATTTCTTCTGAGGTTCTCCTCAAGGGAATGCAGGGTGATGTCCTTAACAAGTTCTGGGAAGACTCCTTTTTAGAAGTAGCACATCTCATTTCACATCATTGCTCATATTGAGAATCAATATAGGCAGACGCTATTTTACAAATCAGAGTGATTTTTGTAAAAAAACATCTTTTTGGAAATCATTTGATAATATCAAAGCACCCAGAACTTTGCTGGTCTGCTTTAAATCATGGCTAAATATTAACATTGAAATGCTCATATATAGTATATATTAGTCACAGTAATGGTTTATTTTTTAATGTTTATTTATTTATTTTTGAGAGAGAGAGAGAGAGAGAGAGAGAGAGAGAGAGAAAGTGTGTGCATACAGGCATATAGGGGAGAGGTGGAGAGAGAGGAACAGAGGATCCGAAGGAGGCTCCCTGCTGACAGCAGCCAGCCCAATGTGGGGCTCGAACTCATGAACTCACCATGAGATCATGACCTGAGCTGAAGTCAGATGCTCAACAGACTGAGCCACCCAGGCACCCCAATAGTGGTTGAATTTTACCCTTCACAAAATCTTTCTGAATATTGTTTCTCTTCAAAATAGAATTTTAATAGTTCTGAGGTGAAAAGTGAAATCTTAAAAACTCCAGGTCTCCTATTGGGCAATTAAGGCTTACTTGGAACACCAGACTTTAGGTTGAGAAGCAAAAATTCTTCTTGATCATCTGTGTGATTCCTCCTGAGAAAGTTCTCTGAGTACGAGAATGTGGCTGGGCTGGGGATGCTATAATCTTGGGCTTTTGTATGTAATAGGGAAATATGATGTTATCCTAGAAGGACTCAAAAATTTACTGATACTTTAAGAAGCCTAGATACTAAAGTCTTTGTTTTTATATTCTCCGAGTTTGTCAGAACATTTGATAAGATAAAAGCAGTTTTTCTACCTTTGCCCTTATCAATGTTTGTAGGGCTTTTGAGATATGGATTCTTGTCCCTAATTAATTCTGTCACTAACTAAACGGCTGACCTTGGGCAGGCTACTAAAATTTCCGAGCTCGTTTTCCCTCCCTTTGTAAAATGAGGGAGTTGTTGTAGGTAACTGCCTCTGTAGGATTCCTTCCAGTTATGAGTCACACTGACTCTCTGCCCACTTCTGTAAGTGAAGAATCTCCTTAGTCTGAGGAGAGTAAGTGATTACTAATGTCCCTTTAACAGTGGACCTGGAGTACTAGGAGACAGTCCCACATCTTAGGTGAGAGCTTTGCCGGGCAAAATCCTGGTTGGACTCTGCCACTGACTAGTACACAGCCTCGGGCAAGTATTAATCTCTCGGAAGCTCAGTTTCCCTAACTATAAAGTGAGAATACTACAAATGCTTTTACAGTTGTTGTATTAAATGAGACACTGTAAATCTAGCCCTTAAGTAGAGTGTCTGGCACAAGGCAAGTACTCAATCAAACGTATCCATTTTTCACATTGTTATTTCCTTGGGTCCGCTGACATAATTGCTCTTTAATAGCATTTCTCCAAATTGAATATCAGCACTATTATAATTACAGTATTTAAAGGTTTTAAGGTGCCAACTTGGCTGACTAGTAAAAAAAATTGGAAAGATACAGGCTCAGGGGATTTTTAAAAAATTAACCAAAACAACCTGTGTGTTGACCTTTACCCTGTAGTTCTTTTATTTAATAGAAGTCTATTAATAAACATAACTTTAAGTTGTTTGATTTAGTGCTAATGTAATCCAGGCCAAATATGCTACCTTTCTTGTCTGCTCCAAAGAAATTTTAATGGAGGTTTGGTTCATTTCTCTGTTTCATTTGAAACAAGATTGTGGGGAAGTTCTTAGTTTTAGGTTCCCATCAATAGATATATAGTCACTTTAACTTTTGATCATTTGTAGATTATATTTAAATGCAACTAAATGTGATAAAATCAATCTTAGATGGTTGAGGTAAGCTTTGAAGGCTGTGTAAGTACTTATCTTCTAATTTAAAAACAATTGCCTAACCATAAAAGAAAAGGAAAAAATTCCCCAAATGTGGGAAAGCAGAGTTCTTGGCGATGCTCTTAAACTACAGCAGGAAACATGTGTTTGTTTATTATGACCCTAGTGCTTTCACAGGCCAGATGAACTTTCAAACAGAGTTTTCATTCTGTTTAACCAACAATTGTCACCCGACTTGCGGAAACTGATAATTTTTGCGGGGAGTTCAAGGAGAACATTTGCATTAATTCCATCTGGTAGAACCTGGCTTGTCCCCACAGCTTGCATATAGACCCTTAGTGAACAATTCTAACTTTAGAGCCACCTATGGAGTGTATCAATTACCACAAAGTAACTTGCTGGATCAACCTGTGTTAAAGGTGGCTTTTAGGAACTATCAAATTTTATAGCAAAGGAATTTTGAATTATCATTATATGTTTAAGAATCTTTGTTGATTCCAGGTTTCTCCTTGTTCATGAGATGTGAGCCTCAACTGATTTGTACCAAGTTGTGGAATAATA
This sequence comes from Cryptoprocta ferox, assembly GCA_028646485.1. Taxonomy (NCBI): domain Eukaryota; kingdom Metazoa; phylum Chordata; class Mammalia; order Carnivora; family Eupleridae; genus Cryptoprocta; species Cryptoprocta ferox. Next base: position 57,879,504 of record CM053578.1, read on the forward strand.
ATTATTTGTATTTCTGCTAGAAAGTTATCTGCAGGATAAAGGGTAATATGTTATATAGATAGAGAAAGAAGAATCGACACTGATTCATAAATCTTGAATACCTGATTGTTAAATATCTAAAATGTATCAAGCCATTGAATAGACTTTTATTATATTAATTAAATTTCCAAAGTTTCTTAGGAACTAGCTTATTATTTTCTGTCTCCATAGCTCTATTTCCTTTAATATTTCATTGTTTAATTAACTCTCATGGAACATCACTTATTTTAAAAGCAATTTTAAAGGATGGTACACTGAATTTATATATAACTTTCTAAAAATTGCCTAGAAGTATTATCAATTTGTCAAAATTGACTTAATTAGAATAAAGAGATTATTCTGTAGATACATCTTATAGCTTCTGAATTAAAGAATGACAAAAAGGGGGACTTACAACTGATGCCAAGATAGAGGAATCTGCTAGTTCTGCTCAATATCACAGTGGTGGTTGATATGAAGTGTCTTGGTTTTGATATCCTACCTGCTCAATCTTATACTTTTTGGTTAATGATGGTAAGAGAAATTGGTAGAGTTGAATATAAGGAATAGACAAAAATGGTTTAGCAAAATCCTGTCTGAGTCTGGCAGAAACCCCGCTCTCTCCCCATTTTGTCCACCCTCAAACTTGCCAAGCCTTGTTCACTTTGGCTTTATTTTAAAAATGCATTTCTGGTGAGTGAGGAAAGGTTTTGTACTGTGTTTTCAATGACTCACCCAAAATAACTCCATTGAACTTGTAAACGGTCCTGTTCTGAATGCAGATTGTGTTTGTTCTGAGATGGGCATGAAGGAACTGCAGAAAGGAGATTAGAGAAGGGAAATGTGGTGGGAGAGGCAGTGCAGTTTATATTTATTCAAGTTCAGGCACACATAAGAATTATTTTTAAAAAACACATTGTGTATGTGTGTGTGTTAAAGATGTTGTCTATGAAGTCAGTATCATAAAGCTCGTAAAGATACATCAGTATTAGATATGGTTCATCTAGTCAACCAACCACTTTATTTTGATTCTCATAAAATGTGGAAGGAAGATTTACCTGTGAATATATAATTCCAAATATATGCATTGTGAAACTTTTTGAAGTGCTAAATGGCTTCAAAATAGGAAATATTCATATATGTAACACAAGCTAGAAATTAATCTTAAAATAGGAAGAAAATATCTATCAATACATTGATCACATAATAGGACAGTGTTAAAACTGGGAAATGCAATAATGACATCCTCTTGTGTACTGTATAATGTCTAATATCAAGTGGCACTGATTATTTAATATCAATAGGTATACCTCTTGAAAAGCTTTTATGATTCAAAATGTCGGAGACCTTTAAAAACAATATTTTAGGGCAGGACTGAAAAGAAAAAAAAAGAACTGATCTAAACTTTCATGAATTCATGAAACAGACCAAATAAACCTTATTCTGTTATATAATCTTACTTCAGTCCATTGTTAATGAAGAATAGATGAGCTATTCTTACCTGTTGCTCAGAAACACCAAAGAATTGAGCCACTGAAAAGAAAACAAGCGATCTACAAGGTTTTACCATGGAGAGGGTAAATTTAGCATTATGTGGCAAAAAGAAATGGTGATCTGAGGACAGTGGAATGGATGATAAAATGATAAGTCTTCAACATGCACAAAATCAGAAAGTATTTTAACTTACTGAGATTTTATAAATAATCTGCAAGGCAAAGTTCCATTGGTATTAACACCTGCTTCTCCTTCTGGTATGTACTTGAGAAAATAAGGGAAACCAAAATAGCAGATTGTTATGCTATATTAATGCTTACTTATGAGGACAATGAACTAGTATAATAATCCCTCAATTTTTGCTAATGTGGAAAAATCCTAAAATAATAGGTTCAAGTTATAGACTATATAAATGAATTTTATTACTTTAAAATATACACAACTAGAAATACCTTCATGATTAATAATGACTTAAATATATCAAAAAAATCTTAAATGAGACTAACCATAGTTCATTTACATGGTTTGTAAATAATACTTTGAAAATGTTCTAAGAATTCATTTGTTGAGCAATACTTTCCATTCATCCTCTTTTATCTTAGTGCAAATTATTCCACTAAGTATCCCTGGAAATGTTAATAGCTATACTGAGTGAGCCCAAAAGATTTCATGTTGAAATGAATTTTAGAAATACTGGGTTAAACAAAGTTAAACAGGTTTCCCCCCCCCCCCCCCAATAAATCTTGAGAACTTACTTCTCAATTCTCTTACATTCATTGTGACTGGGTTGGGTGGGAGAGGTGAGAATATAACATACAGTATTTTCTAAACTTATTTCATACAGAATTCTGTTCTCCAGGCACTCCTATTGAATATACAATGCTGCTTTGTTTATTTCATCTGCAGTTCTACTTAGCTTACACCTCCCAACATCCTTTTGTCTTAGTAAGGGGTGAAAATTAGGTAAACTACAATGCTACCACTTTCTGATCAGAGTCTGTATCATTAAGATTTTGATGCATAAAATAAAATTTTGATTACATAACTATTATTGAACAAACAGTGCAATAACTAGAACAAAATGCTTTAGCTTACCCAATAGTAAATCTTGCTTAGTAATCTTGAGGCATGTGTTAAGGTCTGGAAAAGAAAAAATAACTAAAGTAATTAAACTGAGCATAATGTTTCATTTCTAGAGATAAGCTTTTCTATTTAAAAGTGTCTAACCAGAGTAGGTTTTCTGTCCTAGCCTGAATTTATGCCATTTTTAATATTCATCTGCATACACATGAAGATAGATGTCACTTAACAGTATAAGAATAATCCTTCTATTATAACATTGATTATTGTCTTCTGCAACATAACAATTTCAGCAGCTATCCTGAGTACCTACTTCCATGTGATTCCATGTGATGCTCACATCAGTTTGGGAAGGCAGTTATCATGATTGCTATTTCACAGATGAGGAATGTGATGGCCAAAGATATTATCTATTTTGCCTTAGGCCATAAAACTAGAAAGATACAGAAACAGATTTCAAACCTCAGTCTGACACTCAAGACCCTACTGTTCCCACTAAAACTTGCTAGATGGAATTATCCACATCAAATATAAATTTGTTTATTTCTCTACCTTGCAAGTATCAGTGAACCAGACATTACTCCTTATGCAGAACTTCTGGTATGATACCGGATTCCTTACTGAATAAAGGAAATACCTCAGGCAGTTTTTAATATCTCAAAGTTGAGAATACAATTAAAACTCTTCACATTTCAAAACAGCTTGCTGTTTCAAGAATTTCCTTCCCTACTACTTCTGTACCCTCAATATATTACATTAAAAACGATCATGTAGAAGAAAACATACAATTGTGTTATTGGATTTTAAGCAATTTCTGTATTCTATTCTAATGTTGCCTGCTGGCATTCCTCCCTCCTTTCCTTACAGCTTGACTCTGGTGGTTGACTTTTATTTTTATTTTTTAAAATGTTTATGTGTTTAGAGAGAGCAGAGGAGGGGCACACAGAGAGAGAGAGACAGAGACAGAGACAGACAGAGAATCCCAAGCAGGCTCTGCACTGCCAGTATGGGACCCAACATGGGGCTTGACTCACTGAACTCACCAACTGTGAGATCATGATCTGAGTCAAAATCAAGAGACCAAAGCTTAACCGACTGAGCCACTCAGATGCCTCTGGTTTTTAAATATAAAATATGGTTCACTATTGCCTTTCTCAAAAATTCTTTGTTGTCTAAAGTATTTAACAACAAAACTAAATAAAAAATAATTGGCCTTATAGAAATAACATAAAGCAAATACTTTATCCATTTGTCAGTCCATGCTGAAGAACATAACAAACAAAATTTACCTCAAGAAAAGTCATCGGTTCTCTGTACTAAAAGTGTAAGGAATGATGTTCTTTAATCTCTCACTGTTTACAATCCAATCTGGCTGGGAAGTCAAACATACCCTCAAAGGCCAGTTATACTATTTACTGAACAATTCAGTCTCAAAATAAGTGATCTAGACATTCAGTTGTGAATCAGGGAATCATGGGAAAGATGTGACCGGAAGTGGTGGAAAGGTATGGTTGAGGAAAAGTTCTGGTTCAGATGGATCTTGAAATTCATGAAAGTATTGGACAGAAAAGAACAGGAATAAATTGAGAGGCAAGGACGAAGAGTCAGCAACAGCATGGGGAGATAATGGAGTTGAAGCCAGGAGCCCCAGATGAGTAGGGTGGGGTCTGTTAGGCCCTGGATGAAAATGTGAAGACAGTATATTTTGTTCTGTGTGGCCTTTTGACCACCCCTTTTGGTGCCTCCTCTCCAGCTACTTCCCTCACACTCTCTGTCTTGCTTACCTTCCCTACAAGAAGCTAGGCTCTAGCCTATTCTGAAGGGCCATTAAACTGTTAGCTGCATTTTGCTCTAGGACTCTTGAAGGCTGAAAAGTCTTTAAGATTCAAGAAATGAATAATAATGAAATTTCAAGCCAATGAGATTCTAGTATCACTGTTCTAGCTCCCCCTTATATTTTCACAGTACGTATACCTAGGCCCAGAATATAATGGTGGTTCTGGAAAGTTAGCCTGGATTTTGGATAGGATTTTGTAGGTATTGATAAACCATCATAAGTTCGTGTGTGATTTTCAACAGGATTTTATAGTCTTTATACTAATGAGATTAAAAAAGGGGGAGAATAACGAAATGCATTTTTAAAATAGTTCTGAACCTTGACATCAACCTCTATCTTTCAACTCTCCACGTCCAACATCAATGTGTAAATTCCATATTAAACATTCTTTCTCAATTCATTTTCATACACAACCGCAATAAATAACTTTCTTAAAGCACGAAAGTAGCACTTCACGAAGTTTGGTCTTTTCCAGTTTTGACATTTTGACAAATACCAATTAGGCGCCTCTTTCTTTCATCTTTATCCTCGAGTTCTTGGACTTCGCAAAAAATAATAACTCGGCGAGCCCAAGCAGACACTTGTTTTGACGCGTCAAGAGGGGCACTTGGCCTTTCCACATTATGTGTGTGTGTGTGTGTGTGTGTTTGTGTGTGTGAGAGAGAGAGAGAGAGAGAGAGAGAGGGAGACAGAGGGGGAGAGACAGAGAGGGAGAGGGAGAGAGGGGGAGAGAGGGAGAGAGGGAGGGAGGGAGAAAGGGAGAGAGAGAAGTTGACAAGAAACAATGATTGCTACCAAACAAACAAGCAAACAAATCTCTCCCACTCCGCGGGCCACCGCAGAGCAACCGGGCGCACCACTCCGCGCGCGCCGCCCCGCGCTCCGCCCCGCGCGCCCCCGGCCGGAAGGGGGCGTGGGACGCCGCCGAGGGAGGAGCGCGCAGACACTCCGCTGCCGGCCGGGCCTCCGGCGCGTCGGGCGGAGGCGGGAGGCGGGGAGCCCGGCCAGGGGGCCGGCCGGCGCTCGTTCACTGCCGCGCTCGCTCGAGCCACTAGCGCTCACGCGCCGCGCCGGGCCGGCTTCATGTGAAGCGCCGGCCCTCTGCCCCCACCCTCCCCTTCCTTCCCTCCCTCCCTCCCGTCCCCTCTTCCTCCTCCTCCTCCTTTTTCTCCTTCTTCTCCTCCTCCTCCTCCGCCCCCTCCCGCGCCCGCTCCCGCTTCCCGGGGCCCCCAGCCCGGCTGGGCGCTGACAGCAGGGGCGGGGGTCCCGCCGCCACCGTGTCTCAGGCAGGCTCCGACTAGGGCAGCGGAGCCTCCGGTGCGGCCATGGACCGGCCCCTGGTGGCGTCGGCGGAGGCGGAGGAGGAACTGGAGTGGCAAGTGGCGAGTCGCAGGAGGAAGGCCTGGGCCAAGTGCCGCGGCTCCTGGCAGGCGTCGGAAACGGAGGACCTGTCCACAGAAGCGACGACGCAGGACGAAGACGAGGACGACGAGGAGGACCTCCCGGGCGCAAAGCTGCCGGCGGCCCCGGGGAGAGGTCTGTGCGCCTGGCCGAGCCGCGGCGGGCGGGTACTCAGGGAAGTGCAGGCTGGCGGGCGGGGGAAAGTCTCGTGCAATCTAGGCAACTGCTCTAAGTTCTGGGAGATCCTCCCGGGCAGGCCGGGGGAGAGGGGACACTTGGGACCTTTAAATGCGCTCCCTTGACAAGGTGTCTCCAGAGTCAGCATAGACACCTCATTGCCATCTCGTTTTCCTTCAGATGGACACTAAGACCTGTTGCTTAGGCTACATTTTACCCCTAGTAGATTTTCCTTTCATGGGAGCGTCCAGGTTGACCCCTGGACGTCTCCCGCCGTCGAAGTCCCCCAGGGGTCGGTAACCAGCTGTCCCCTCACTCTGCCCTGCAGGAAACGTGCCCAACGAGAAGATCGCTATATGGCTCAAGGACTGCCGGTGAGTCCCCGCTTTTCGCCTCTCGCGTCCCAAAGGGAGATCCGCGGAGATGGCACTCCCGAGTGCAGCAGAGTCACTGGGGCCGCAGTCCCTTTGGGTCCCATGGCGGTGTGAGCTATAAACCGGAAAGTGAGCCGGCGGATAGCTTCCTCCTTTAAAAGATTAGAAATGGAAGTACTGTGACCGCTGGTTAGTTGGTGACCGTGTTGACTTTACAGTTGTTAGGACTTCAACCCCCCTTGCATGATGTTAGCATCAGAGATTGGAGACCTAAAACAAATAACCATGCCATGCCTTGTTATTATGCTTGCCTTGTTTTTATTCGACAGGATTTTCACATTTCACACGGTATTTTATTTTGCTTTTGTTTTGACATTTATATATCTGGCATGGAATAATTTGCCTTTCAGATGTCTTTTAGATGAATTTAATTTGCTTAAACAACACTAACTGGCCTTAATTTTATTTCGGTGGCTTAATTCTATTTGGATAGCCATAAAACCAGCCAGCTTTTTTCTTGTAGTTAACTCCTTGGGCATGCGTTTGTCATATGGCACTGGAATGCACTGAAGGGACATAGAGCTTTGAAGGCATTCTAAACGGCATAAATCTGTTTAATTGCATGCTTTGGCAACTGGTACCAATCTGGTTGATAAAGTACAAAGGGAGATAAATCATTTTGCAAGTAAATCTTACTATAGTAAAAAAAGCTTGTTATCTTAATTTTTTTCCAATTTATTTTCTATTTGTAGAATATCCTATGAAGAATGTTGCTTTTTAACTTAAGGTGTTTGCTTCTGCACATATTTTTGCCATCTCATTTTGGGCTTTTCTTAATCTTTTGTTCAAGTACCAGAGGTAGGGAAGTGTTCCTGGGGGGAAGAAGTGATTTTCATAAATGCCAGTTTATTTTCTTCCCTAATCACAGATAAAATATTGGCCGCTACTCTGTTGATGTTCTGTTTTGATGAATTACCTGTATTTTTGAGAAATTTTGAAGAATTTACTAAATACTCTTATTTAGGGGTGTCATTGACCCTTTGAGATATGGTGAAGTATATGGTCCTTCTTTCTAAAGATATACCAAAAAAGAAAAAAAAAGCTTAATGGCAAGAGAAAAATCACATTGTTTATTTTATGATGTATAGGAATTAAGATTATATAAAAGATCACATCAAGTAGACAGTAAATAAGTAAGTTTATCCTTCAAGATAAATGAAGTAGGCAGATGTTATTCATCAGACACAGCATCTCCGAAAATTCCAAGTTTTGTTGCTAATTTTATGTAGGCAGATTCTATGGTCTGCTGCTCCTTCCCTCTTTGGTTTCCTGCATAAGTTTTCCTTTTTCTTCCCTACAGTTGAACCTATTCTGTACAAAAAGGACATTCATTTGTACCTGGGAAAGCTGGAACAAACAGTCTTATAATGTTAGCTGTATTATTGCAGATTTCACTGCTAGGACATAATGCAACTCTAGGTTTTTTTCTCTAACAGTGTAAGTTCCTTTTCAGAGTTGGGCATCTACCTACTTTGTACATTATTTACATGATCTAAAGCTAGCTTTTCCCCCTGGATACATTCTTATTTTTATTATTATCATTTTTTTGGTATTGCTGTCTATATCCTGAATAAAGATACCATTTGTTGTTCCTTAAAGGCGATGGGGGTCTTTGATAATCTTTTTTTTTTTTTTTTTTTTTTTGCTAAGTGGAAATAATTGCTTGAATTAGCATCTAAGAAAGGATAGCTTTTGAAAGAATTTGGAAGAAAGCACTTAGTGAGAAACTTATTTCTGAAAGAGAATGGCAGTTATAGTCTCTTTATTTGCCATTTTCTGTTAGTGGATACACCAGTAGAGACATCTGCAGGAGTAATACAGTGTTTTCTCCTAAGAAAGTGGTCATCAAGGAAGAAGGACTTTATAAAGGCGTAAATTCAAGTTGTATTAAAATATATGTAAAAACTTGACTCAATTTTTTATTGTTTTCATGATGGTTGTGATTCTTTTACATTTCAGAAGCACTAATTTTTGAACTACCATTGCCTGTGTATTTGCTTGCAGAAAGTTTTAACATTAAATTGCCATTTCAATAATTTTTTTTTGAGACTGATATTTTTACAATTGATTCCATGCCTGATGTGAATTTGTAACAGGTATAAATTGCTACTGATGAAAGGTTGATATCATAAAACAGAACTTTCAAAACAAAATATTTCTTAATAATTCAGTGTTTAGACAGAAATGAAAAACATTTTCTAAGTTATCTGCGTTTGAACAGGAAGAATGTGAAAGAATCTTAGCAGTGGCTGGTTCTTAAGGTTGATTCTCAAGCCAAGTTTTTAGTTTACAGAGTTAAATGAAGATATATGTATTTTATAGTTTAAAAGCAGAAAAAAAAAATCTCAAGTTTCTCTTTTAGACCAAAAAAGATAGTAGTTGGGTTTATGGGAAGCACTGACTGATGCTCTAAAATGCTGGTGATAGATTTAACAGATGAGGTTTAAAAAAACTGTTGAGCCTTACTTCTTACTAGACCCTGACTTTTAAATTTTATTAAGGTACAGATTTGTTTTCTTTTAATTCTGTTTCCTGTTTCTAGGGAAGGGATTGAGAGGAGCAGACATTTTCTTAATGCCTGTTGACATTCTCTTTTTCTGTTTTTGTAAAGAAATTGCTAATTCATATCATTTGTAATTATAATTCTTGTTCTTAATTGCTGGCTGATCAGATGTGTGATTAAATCATTCCTGGTGAACTGACTTGAGGATAGGTATTTGCTTAGTTAGGAGGATATTACTTATGTAATATGCTTGCATTCCTTTTGTGTTTGGGGAGAATAGTTAAATGTGATTAGAAGCTTGCTTGGCTATGACCTTTTAAGTATAAAGTTGTGCAGTGACAACTCTCCAGACAGCTTCTCAAGACTAAGGTTTATATGTTTGTATGATTTCAGTACCCCTTTGGGAGCCTCACTGGATGAGCAAAGCAGTAATACACTCAAGGGTAAGGGAAAGTTGCTTTTCTAAATCTGTTCTTTATGAAGGTCCTACTTTATTTGTCCTTTGAGTGAAAGTATACATATGTAAATTATAAAGGTGATGTTCATTTTATAAAATATGCCATTTTGAGAGAAAAGCTAAAAGAAAGAAACCTTGTCATAAACCATAAAACAGTGAATAGTTTAAGCAAATTAGTAAACTTTTACACAGTGTGAAACTCATATTTTTATTATCCAGTTAGATATTATGAAAACTAATTAAATACAGAAATAGATATGTAAACTTAAGGAAAATATTGAGTGAACTGGGTCAGCTTCAGTGCAGCATTTCTTTGCTTACATTACATTAACTGAAATTGCCACACCTGAAATTTTACCACCTGTGTGAGACAGAATTCTAAAGTTCAAAGTACAACAAGAATGTACAGGTAGTGGCAAGGCATATATAAAAAAAACATTTATAGTATTAGAAAAATCTAGCTTGAGCTCCTGACTATTAAGGGTAGTAAAAGGAATGATTCCTCCGGGATCTGATTTTCCATGAATTCTTGGGCACGATGTTAGCTAAATGAGTATCTTCAAAGACCTAGGAAGTATAGAATGACCTGTATTGGGACTTTTAACAACTTTACCTGGCTACAGATTATGGTTTCTTTGCGATAGAGTAAAGCCTCTACTTGCTTTTTGAAATTATATAATCAGAATAATTTATGAGTATATTCAGGTTTGAAACACCTTATTGTTTCTTATGTTTTGTGTGGTCAGTTTGTTTTAGCTAAAACTACAGTTTTATATGTGGGTCCAAAAGAACAGAACACCAGAATGAATCTTACGTTTCTTTCAGGTGTGCTTGTGAGAAATGGAGGCAGTTTTGAAGATGATTTATCATTGGGAGCTGAAGGTAAGTTTATTTGGAATAACTGTATTTTCATACAGGTTTAAAATTAAAAAAAAAAAAAAAGTTGAGTGCTTTCAGGTTTATAGCCCTCAGAGCCAAAGCCAAAGTTAAAGGGCTTGAATATGGCTGAGACACATTTTACAGAACCTTTGACATGTTAATAATCTAGTCAGAGCTTGTAGGATACCTGTAGGAATGGCTCTGAAAATCACTGTGGAATGTCCTTGTCTTCTTGGACTTAATTGCTTTAAGGGACTGTTTGGGGGCAAACAATGGTCATAGAACTGAGGGAAGAATGGTCCCGCAGAAGGAAGGAAAGTTAAATATTTATACACAAGAAGGCTAAATTGAAGCTTATTTTTAGTGTGAGGTAGCCTTATGTCAGACTTACAGCTGCGGCTTGTCTTTCTCCTTGCATTCACGTGTCTCCGTCTTTCCCCTTTACTCTCTTTCCAGAGTGTTAGAACGCTGAAGGATAAAAACAAAAATAGAGTTATTAGAATTTAATTAGAAATCATTATGCTGATGTCTGTTTCAGACTGTATTAACATTTTAAAAGTGTATCGTGCCATGTTTAAATTTTCACAGATTGTATCATCTTTTCCAGTGGATTTATAGTAAAATTTTCCACAATGTAGAGTTAAACATTATTATTATTTTACAGGTATTTGAAAATTATTGGTAGCTGTACAGCTGGGTTATTAATGTGTGCTTTTTTTTATCAAAAAGAAATTAAGGATTTTATTAAATCTTTTTAAATTATAAGTTAATGAATGGTGAATTTATCCACTGAATGTAACCTTGATCTTTTTGCTGTTTTAAATCAACCTGTATGTAGGTTACTTATGTAGAACCTTCTAACTTTAATTAAAAACTGTAGAATGTGTGAATATATTAGTTTTTATTATTGCAGTTAATGTGCTTTCAAGGAATAAACTCTGTAAAGAGCTTAAACTTACTGCTTCCTAATTAGTACAGTTGAGCATGTTGTCAACCCCTTACTGAAATGCATTTCAGTGTTACAGTAAATAGCACTTTTGATATCTCCCTTAATTTCACAATATGGAATTTTTTTAAGACTTTATTTTTTTTTTAAAGCAGGTTTAGGTTTACAGAAAAATTGAGGGAAAGGTATAGGTATTATCCCTGTGCTTCCTGCCTCCATACATGCATAGCCCTCCCAATAATCAACGCCCCCTACCAGAGTGGTACTTTTGTTATAATTGATGAACCCATGATGAGGCATCATAATTACCCGAAGTTCACAGTTTACATTAGGTTTCACTCTTGGATGTGTATATTCTGTGAGTTTGGACAAATGTATGATATCATGTATCTATCATTATGATATCTTAAATGTATGTTTACTGCCCTAAAAATTGTCTCCATCTCTTTGTTCGTCCATATTGAATGATTTTACTGGAAACCAGAACCTAAAAGGAAGTTTCAGAGAAGAATAGAACTATTATGTTCTTTACTGAAAATTAGTTCAAGATTAGTTACATTCATTCTAAGTACTTATTGAATATTATGTGTTAGGTACCTTTCTGAGTGGATATACAAGAAACATAACAAATTGCCATGACTTTATAGATCAGAAGTGAGAAAAAATCTGGTGTGCTGAAATAGATATGTTTGTAATTATTTTCATTCTTTATATTTGTCTATAAAGGTTAAATGCAATAAATTTAACTCACTCTACATTTAACAATACTTATCTGTTTAAAACGTGTAAATCTAGGATAAAGTTTAAAAACAATTTTTTAAAGAAAATTTATTTTGGAATGAGTAGATATTTTCAAAATACATGCATGAAAAACTGGTTGTAACTGGGATGACTTTTCAGCCTTTGAAAAACCACATTAGAAATTTATATATACTGTTGCCACACTTAAATAATGTTAAATCATATTTTTGCTCTTAAGGTCTTCTTTAGTAACAGCTTTTAAATTTAATAATTAGAAAACATTTACTACGGATGCTGTGTATCTTCTTACCATTAGTTTTTAACTGTTAAACATATTTAATTGGTTGTCTACCTTTTATTTTAAACATTCAATAAAGGAAGTAGTTAATTTTACATTGCTAACAAACAAAAACACCATCTAGAAGCTACTGATTCTTTGTATCAATCTGTATATTACTTTTAATGATCCAGATTTAATGAACCAAGACATGAGTTTGGGATATTAGGCATTTAGCTGTAATATTTGGCTAATCTGCTTTCTTGATGATTATATCACAGAGGTTACTGTCCTACTAACAATTGTGCTCTGCATTTATTTTTTATACATATAGCCAACCACCTCCATGAAACGGATACTCAAATTGAAAACTGGTAGGTAGCTGTGGTGTTTATTCTCTTCCTTTTCAAAAATGAAGAACATTTATGAAAATAAGGTCTTATATAATCCAATTTTGTTTATAGCAATAATATCTTGGCCAAAGAGAGAAGACTACAGTTTCATCAGAAAGGGAGAAGTATGAATTCCACTGGATCTGGGAAAAGTAGTGGGACGGTCTCAAGGTAACTTACTCTGAAATTATATTACAGTTACATTGTGTTACAGGCGATCTACTCTTTACCACTTTTTCAGTCTTGGATTTGGCTTGATAGTATGAAATCAAAAGAATCCAAAATGTTTCATTCATTGCTCTTATTTTTTTTTAAATTAAGATTAATTAGAAAGCAACACTTTTGTTTATAATGCTGCTGGAATTCTTGTTATAATGAGTATTTTGAGCCCTATCAACAACTTGAAATTGGAACTCCATAGTGGAATAACTTCTGCTTCCAAAATTCTCCCATTTGAGGGGAGGGGGTCTTAAATTATTCTATCATAACAATCAAAATAAACCTTTCTAATGTAAAGCTTGATATTTAAGCATACATTTATCTTCAACATATTAAATCAGAGGTCTTCACAATATATATTAAAATAGGCAAGAACATGTGCCTGTGGAACCAGTTTAAATTGTTATCTAAATTATTGTATTGGAATCTAAACATTTTCTCTGAAACAAATTGAAGTTTTCTTCTGTTCAAGTTTCATCTTTAACACTACTATTTCCTCAGTGAGTCTCAGAAGGTGGATTATCACTAGTATGAGGAAGAAGAGCTAAGAAATGTTTAATTCCTAATAGAATGAGAGCAAGACGTACCTTTGAGTAACCCATTCTCTCCATACCTTACTCCTCCTACTTCCTGAGTGAAAATGGGTAGAGAAAATTGGAAAGTAAGCTCCTCCCTCACTTTCCTGAGTTCAGCTTGTTTACCTGTATTGCATCTTCAATGACAACCAAAGAGAGCAGAAAAGCTCAAGTTCTGCAGAATGTCCTGTGCTCCCAACTTCCTAGTGTATTTTCCCTTTTCTTTTTTTTCTTAATCTGTTTATTCCTTATTCTCCCTCACCTGTCTTCTAATTGTTTTAGCTGCTTTACTAGGACTTTCTTAAAATGACACAAAATATAAGGTGAGGAATCATTTAGGGAGTCTTACTGAGTATCTTCTTGGGGATTGGCTCTTTTTTCCAATACTAACAGTTTGAAAGAACGGACTCTTCTTAAGAGTAATATATCACATTTAGTACACAGTGTATGAAGAAATAAATAATGGTGTAAAGAGCAGAAGCTCTTTTTTATAATGTGATGTGGGCTATAAACTTATTTTATATTTTGATGTTTGTTTGTTTTTTCTTGTAGCGTTTCAGAGTTGTTGGAACTTTATGAAGAAGATCCTGAGGAAATTCTTTATAATCTTGGATTTGGACGAGATGAACCAGATATTGCTTCCAAAATCCCCTCCAGATTTTTTAATTCATCATCATTTGCCAGAGGGATAGATATTAAAGTATTTTTGAGTGCTCAAATGCAACGGATGGAAGTAGAAAATCCAAATTATGCTTTAACAAGTAAGGTTTTTATATATTAGCATCCACAGTGAAATGGTCTTATTTTTTTAAAGCCTTGCTAATTTTTAGGAATAGCACTAGAAACTTAATTATTGAGGTTAACACAATAGCTATTTTACTTATTTTGAATTTTTATTATTCTATTTATAGAAGTAAACTTTTCCCTGTCTTCAGTCTTGACGTAGGTGTTACCATAACTGACATATGAAACTTTGTAGTTACCTTAAACTTCCCTCCAGAGTGCTGATATTAAAAAGGAAAGAAGTAGGGGAGGGGCTTGTTACTGTTAAATGAAGTCAGTCAATTTCAGGTGTTTACTATAAATCTAAAATAGCATAGCTAACTTGGTAATTTTTATTTATATTATGTCTTTGCTTATTTTTCTCTGTTGAACAGAAGTTCCAAAACAGGGATCCTCAGATGGTCCTTGCAACAGCTTTAAGAGATCTGTAAATCCAATCCTACTGTCCCCCCCCTCCATTAGTTATAAAGTACAGACTTGTGTACATTTTCTTAGGAGAACATTTGGAAGAGTCTTAATGAAGTCGAAGACATAAAAATAGAATCACAGCTATGGAACAACAGCTATTCTTTTATATTCAGTGTTGTTGTCATACTTTGGGCTTTCTTTCTGGTTTTAAATCATAAGACAAATTTTTAAATTCTTCAAACATAACTTCTGTTGAGAGTGAAAAGTCTTCCCTCTCTCTAGTAAATGTAGAGAACCTTTAAGTGTTGGATAAAGAAAAAAGTTTTGGTTTTACAATCTTTGTGATTTAAGAGCAATTGTTGGCATCCTAAAAAGAAGTAATAGTTTAATACATGTATATATATTTTTTTTTGTAGGCCGTTTTCGTCAAATTGAAGTGCTTACTACTGTGGCCAATGCATTTTCTTCTTTATATTCCCAAGTCTCTGGGACTCCCCTGCAGAGAATTGGAAGTATGTCTTCAGTGACTTCTAACAAGGAGACAGACTCTCCTCCACCTTTAACCCGAAGTAACACTGCAAATCGTTTAATGAAAACACTATCAAAACTAAATTTATGTGTTGATAAAACAGAGAAAGGAGAAAGTAGTAGTCCTTCCCCAGCAATTGATAAAGGAAAGATTCCGAATGTTTTGGTGATGGAAGAAAGTGGCAATAAAAATGATCAAAAGTGTCAAAAAATTGTAAAAAAGAAAGACTCATCTTCTATGTTGGCTACAGTTAAAGAAGAAGTATCAGGTAGTTCAGCAACTGTTGTGGAGAATGCTGACATTGATAGACTTTCTGATGTAGCAGATAGCAATTTTAACCAAAAAAATGAAAATGAACAAAGTAGAGAAACTCAAAGTCATGAGAATAAACTGGGTGAGGAATCTGGTGTTCTAGAATCTGACTTAGGTAACGACTTAAGCATGTCCAGCCACAGTGAGCTGGAAAACGTCAGCGGGCTGAAGGGTGTCCACATGTCCACACCTGAAAAAGAGCCATGTGCACCACTGACGATACCATCCATAAGAAATATAATGGCACAGCAAAAGGACTCCTTTGAAATGGAAGAGGTATGTAAAATATTACTGAGACCTGTTTGAAATAATGAATTAGGGAAAAAATGCCAAAAAATGTTTATAAAATGAAACGTGGCTAATAGCTTTATTCTAGAAAAAAATCCTTCTAATTTTGACTTTTCAAATTTTGCTTCTGTGTTTCACAAACTAAGAATTGATCATAGGACTGTGCATAGCCAGGGTAATGCAACAGTTAGTTCATTAGCTCCTCTAGATACTTTGTCATTTATTGCTGATAGTTGAACTTTTACCCCCTTTTTCTCTCAGTTGAAGATTTTGATGCCCTGAGAAAGCCCTGAGAGAATATATTTAAATTAAAATCAATGTTGCATAATAGTTAAAAACACAGGCTCTGACAGCAAACAGGAGTTTTAGTTCTTTTTTTGCTGTTAAATTGCTATTAAAGTTGGGCAAACTTTTCTGAAAGTATCTTAGTGGAAAGGATAAGTGAAGTGTAAATAAGGTTTTGAGAAGGATAGGTTTTCTCAGGGGATTGGGAAGAACTTGAAGATGTTATGTATTTGAAGGGGAGGATAGTGAACCTCAGGGAATAAGGTTTGAAACACCAGGTCAGGGAACATAATTTCTGCAAGCCTAGAAGACCAGTGTTTGCCTACTTTTGATTTCTACCTAGAGGTATTACCACATTTACATAAATTTCAAATTGGGCAAGATAAAGAGTTTGATTTTGATGAGGTCAACTAAAACAGCTTTTGAATGTTTTCATTCAAATGTTTCATAATGCTAATGCTTATGCATTGGTACTGTATGGCTTGAGACAGGAAACTGAAGTTTACTGAGCACCTACCTTGTGGCAGGCACTGCACTAGGCCCTTCAAGACTTTCTTTTTAAGTCTATGAGGCAGGCAGTGCTGGTCTTATTTTACACATGAGGAAACAGACATCTGTATACTGCTGAGTTGTGGCTGTAAGTCACATAACCTACAGTTTTCTTTTTAAAATTTATTACAAATAGTGTTAGTAATATAGTAGCAACTCAGTAATTTTAGAATCACATGCCATTATTTTAGGGAGTTGGAGAATGGGATAATTGATTTTGCCCATAAATGTCCTGTTAGGTGAGTATGTATCTCTTATATTAGTGAATATCTTTCCTTTTTTTACAAAATTTTGATTGCTGATAATAGGTATTTACCTTTTTTTGCAGTCTTTGAATGTATCTTTTATTACTTTAATTCTAACTAAAAAGTGAAATGAAAAGGGAGAGAAGCAGCCCTTTGAAATAGTCTACATTATTTGTAGGCTTCTTTTTCCCTTGTTTCTTTTTTTAAAAATTTTTAAATGTTTTTATTTTATTTTTGAGGGAGAGAGAGAGACAGCACATGCGTGCGCTAGCAGGGGAGGGGCAGAGAGAGAGAGGGAGACACAGAATCCGAAGCAGGCTCCAGGCTCTGAGCTGTCAGCACAGAACTTGACACGGGGCCCGAACCCACAGACTGTGAGATCATGACCTGAGCCGAAGTCGACACTTAACCAACTGGGCCACCCAAGCGCCCCTTCCCTTGTTTTTTTTATATTTTCTTATATTTTTCCTGTTTAATCCCTAATATAGTTCTCATGATAATGAGTTCATAAGATGAGTAATAGCTAAATTCAAACCTCGTTTTGTTCTATTTCACTATTAATCAAATAGTTTGTTTTGGTCTGAACTTGCCCTACCACTAGTAATTAAAGTGTAACTCCCGCCTTCCATAAAGGCTCCTCTTCTATGACAGATATGATGGTCAGTTTCCTGGTTTTAATTGAATAGCAGAATATGAAAATTTCAACAAAACATGTTAGATACTTGCAAATCTGATGTTGGCGGCTCAGGTGAGGAGTCACTCTTATATGTTGCTTCTTAATTTCTAGAGTTCCTGAATTTTAAACTATGTATTTTTTAAATTATTGGTACCATACACAGAAGGTCTTTAAAAAAACATAAAGTGCTAGATAGACGTGCTTTGGTGCCAAGTTTTCATTTAATGATTTTATGGGGTTTTGTTTGTTTGTGTGTTTGTTTTTTGCTCCCTCTGCTGGTAAAAGCAATTAATGAAGAAAGTAATGTCTCAAAAAAAAAGAACTTTAAGAAAAAAATTTTTTTTGAGTTTATTTTTGAGAGAGAGAGACATACACAGTGAACAGGGGAGGGGCAGAGAGAGAGGGAGAGAGAGAATCTCAAGCAGGCTCCACACTGTCAGCACAGAGCCCAAGGTGGGGCTCGGACTCACACAGACGGTCAGACCATGACCTGAGTCGAAACCAAGAGTCAGATGCTCCGGATGCTCAACGGACTGAGCCACCCAGGCGCCCCTGAATTTTCTTTTTTAATTCAAAATTATAGGCATTGGTAGTTGAAGAATAATCGATTTTTGTTTTCAAAAATGAATATATGGATATAGTCAACCATAGCTGCATTGTATTTATGGAGAGTTTTAAGGGTAATGAATCCTTGCTTTTCAGATATATTTAAAACATGGATAAAAACCTCCTGGAACTGTGTTTTTATCCCTTTGGGAACTTTAAAGAGAGCTTGTAGAACAATGGATAAAGAAAGGAAATAATGTGTTTCTTTAATTTCCTCTTCTCCCAAGTGTGACTTGAATTATACTGACAAATGAAGAGAACAATCTTACCTAAGCAAACTTTTAGATCCCATTCAAAGTAGATTGTTGCTGTTTTTCTTTTGGACTCCTTTCCCTTGAGGTTTAATTCCCATTGGGAACTTTCTTCCTGTAAAAACAGCAAGTAAATATAAGTTAGAGGACACTCCCTTTCTCTCTGTCAGTAAACCAGTTCTAAGACAGATTAACTGAATGCCAGCTGCTTTGGATAGCTAGGTGGAGGAGAAAATGTTGCAGACCTGGCTCTTGGCGTGAAGCAGCCTACTCCTGAGGCTAAGGTAAGATCGGACAGTCACCAGAGGCAGAGAGAGGAAATATTTAAATGTAAAGGGAGTTAAATAGATGACAAAATTGACTCAGGCCTTGGAGGGTGAGAGTGACTATTTCTCATGTTAAGAAAAAAATAAATAAATGAAAGGCCAGAGACTGCTTTCCATTAAAAGTCAGTTTGCCTTATGAGAAAATGTTTTGTAGACTACCAGATGTTTTGTAGACTATTTAAAGTGTCCTGTATGCCTAAAAGTTGTAAAACTGTATTCTTGAGTTTTCAGATTCTTAATGACTTCCCTATATAATGCTTGGGTTCTCAAAAGCATTTATTTTTAATAAATACATTATGGTAAGCGTCTAGAGCCATAGATTTATGGATGAATGATTCACAGTTAAACCAAAATGATCCTACTCAGTAAGCAAGTGTTCATCTTTTATGTCAATGAAAACTTTCTCAAACTTAAATGTTAGAGGAAGGAGACCTTTTAGCTGTATATTTCTGTAAATGGGTTGTTCTGTGTCTTCTCACTCAACAAATGTATATTCAAATAGAGGGATTACTGGAAGTTTATATAATTTTTTAAGCTACTGAAGTTTAGTACGTAATTCTGTCTCTGCACTGATTGTTAAGTACTATGTCTCCTTTTAGTTATTAAGTTTCAGGATTCTTTCCTGTTTTATTTATTGGCCTGAGTTAAAATAATCTGAAATCCATCAGATACTTGATTGATAGTTAAATTGTTCTTTTGGGGGCGCCTGGGTGGCTCAGTTGAGCGTCCGGCTTCGGCTCAGGTCATGATCTCGCAGTTAGTGGGTTCAAGCCCCGCGCCAGGCTCTGTGCTGACAGCTAGCTCAGAGCCTGGAGCCAGTCTTCAGATTCTGTGTCTCCTTCTCTCTCTGACCCTTCCCTGCTCACGCTGTCTCTCTCTCTCTCAAAAATAAATAAAACATTAAAAAAAATTAAAAAAATTGTTCTTTTGGCCTTTCAAATTTGACTGTGTTTTGAAGACAAGCATTGTGTTTGCAATAGAATATGAACTCTCACACATGATACATGCACCGGTGTCTGTTACTTTGTAGCCCAGTTAACCACTAAATTTTATTTGACATTTATCTAAAAAAGACTTACGGTTTTTTTATAAGTATTTATGTGGCAGTAAAAAGTAAACCTTGCAAGTCAAACCTGGAAGTTTGTTTTAAATAAAAATTTGCAACAAACATAGAATAATAAACTAGCACAGAAAGAGATCTTTGAATTCATTCTCCAGTTTTCTCCTTTTATAGATGAGGAAACATTTTTCTTCCTCTAACATTTGATGTTACTTGATAGCAGTGATTCTCCATCATCTTTCTATCTTTCTGAGGGATGTAATGTTTCTTTTGATGTCTGTGCCTTACTTAGGGGAAGGCTGAGGGGGTAGCAATGTAAGGAATCCCTGGGTCATAAAAGACATCTGTTGT
The DNA here is from genome assembly GCA_028646485.1 of Cryptoprocta ferox. NCBI lineage: Eukaryota > Metazoa > Chordata > Mammalia > Carnivora > Eupleridae > Cryptoprocta > Cryptoprocta ferox. The sequence goes on from CM053578.1 coordinate 57,899,603, forward strand.
AAATTATTACCATTTTACTGTTTCAAGATATTTGATTATCCTAAGGACCTGTGAGGTAGGAGTTTTAGTCTTTATTTTTCAGTTATGAAAACTGACATAATTGTCACAGATAATTCTGATAACTATCTGAAGCCATTTAGCCAGTATGCGGCATGAATAAGACTTGAATTTGGGTCTTTGTACAAACATGCTACTTTAGACTACACTGTACCACTTGGTAAAGGTCAGACTGATAAAGTGTCAGACATTGGACAAGAACTCAAGTCATCTGCACGGCCTCATACTACTACTTCAGAAAAATAATTCTTTCATTTGAATTTTTTGAGATACCATTAAAAATTAGAATTATAATTTCTAAAGCTCCAATTTTGATTTCTTATTTTTTAAACTGCTATAAAGGGTTATTAAGTTAGAACATTCCACATATTGCTGCTCTGTAGAACACAGTATAATAATGTTGTGCCCGAAAGATGGATATATTAGTATAAATATGACAGATGTTACACACACACACACACACACACACACACACACACACAAAACAAAACAACCACAGCAGGTGCCTGCCGTGGTAGGAGAACATTGATTCAGAAAGATACAGTTTTAGGGGTGCCTGGGTGGCTCAGTAAGTTAAGTGGCTGATTGTTGATTTCGGCTCACGTCATGATTTCATGATTTGTGGGTTTGAGCCCTGCATTGGGGTCTGTACTGACCTCATGGAGCCTGCTTGGGATTCTCCCTCTCTCCCTCTCTTTGTCTGCCTCTTCTCTATTTACGTGTGCACATGCTCTTTCCCTCTCTCTCTTTTTCTGAAAATAAACTTTTAAAAAAGTTTTATAAGACATTTATTAAAACTGTATCTTTTTTAAAGTTTATTTATCTTGAGAGCACATACACACAGTCTGACAGGTCTCCATCCCACAAACCGTGAAATGATGATCTGAGCCGAAATCAAGAGTCATATGCTCAGGGTGCCTAGGTGGCTCAGGTCATTAAGCCTCCTACTTCAGCTCAGCTCAGCTCATGATCTCGGCAATTCTTGAGCTCGAATCCCCCATCGGGCTTTGTGCTGACAGCTCAGAGCCTGGGGCCTGTTTCAGATTCTGTGTCTCCCTCTCTCTCTGTCCCTCCCCCACTCTCACTCTGTCTCTCTAAAAATAAATAAACATTAAAAAAAAGTTTTTAAAGAGTCATGTGCTCAACTGACCGAGCCACCCACGCGCCCTTTCAGTATAGTTTTAAACCTCAAAACACTTGAGACCAAGCGATTTTATCATTTTGGTTTATGGGTCTTTGGGTAATTTTTATTATGAAAAGTTTCAAACTCACCCAGAGATTAAAAAACATTGTATAGTTAAAACCCACTTTCCGTTACTCAATTCAGTTATCGATATTCAGCTATAGTTAATTGAATAAAAGGCAACCTGTAACAAATGACCAGAACCTCACTGAGGATCTGAAACCGTTGAGTATCCTGCCACATAAATAAATCCAAGTTTGTTTGCTTCATCATTTACTGTTCTGTACTCCATCTCAGATTTGACTACTTTCCTTTGCACAACCGTGACCAATACTAACACATAATAAGGTGTGAAATGTAACTTATCATTAGCATGTCTTTTTCTGTCTTCAACAAGCAATTGATGGTTTTTTATTGAGTAAGTGGGAAGAAGAATCCTCACTTTAGTAATATTATTAGTAAAATATGACCCTCTCAGTTTTTTTTAAAGAGCCCTTTTCTTTGAATTAATTACAGAGTTTGTAGTTTCTGTACTTTTTAATTTTTGTTTTGTTTTGCTATTGAATAGTATCTTAAAAGATAGTATATTGAAGATACATATTCATTAAAGTCATGTTATTTTGTGACTAATTTTATAACTCTAAGGAATGGACTATGTGATAATTCTATATTTAAAAAGAACAGAGTATAATTTGGTATATCACAATGCCGTTCCTTAACTGAGAATCCTAGAATAAAATTAAAGACGCATTTGGATTTCTGTTATACTTCTTTGGTCTGTTTGATATTTACTTTAACAGAAAACTCTTTCTCTTTCAAGTAGGGTAGGCCTGAATAGAGACTAATAATAGAGCTTTTGTTGAATTTAAAAAGAAAATGCATTTTGTTTCCTTACACACAAAACAATGGTTTTCCTGTTGAACTTATGTCTGCTATTTTGAAGAATATATCATATACATAATTTCTGAGTAATAACAAAGAGGTTAGAAACTATTTTATATAATGATTTATAGCTGGTGGTTTTAAATGACCAGTGTGTTTCAGTTCTCAAAAGATTCATGAACTTTGGCTTCATGGAACTGTGTAGAAATAAAAATATCACAAATCAGAGCATTTTTTAAATTGGGTAATAATATCTTTAACCTTTGAGCATTTTTTCATGTTTGTCATTCTACTGTCATTCCTATGGAATATTTCTTATTCTTGAAGGAGTTCATACGTCAAAACTACCAGAGTTCTACCTAAAACCTGTTTGCTAATTGCTTTCTCATTCGTTCAAGGTTGAAAACCTTGTTTGGCTAGTTTGCCTACTTTACTAGGATGTTACTTATTATTTTAAGTACTAATCATTGCAAAGTAGTGTTAGGAATTAGTGTCTTACCCTCCCCAAATGTTTATTTTCAATATAGAGTTAGTTACATTAGAATAGAGTATTTGCAGGGGCACCTGGGTGGCTCATTTGGTTAAGTGTCTGACTTCAGCTCAGGTCATTATCTAACAGTTCATGAGTTCAAGCCCTGCATTGGGGTCTGGCTGACAGCTCAGAGCCTGGAGCCTGCTTCAGATTCTGTGTCTCCCTCTCTCTCTGGTCCCCTTTCTCACTCATACTCTGTCTCTCTCTCTCAGGAATAAATAAACATGCATTTCTTTTTTTTATAAAATAGAGTATTTGCAGAATGGGATAAGTGTGGTGAATAAGGAATCTGAAAATTCCTAAATTATGTATTTGTACAGATGGGGAAAATAGCATAAAAAGAAAACTTTTTTGGGTTTGATATCTTCTCTGAATATAGTTTTCAGGGAGGATTTATGGAAGATCTTTCAAAGTTTTAGTTCTGTAATGAAACATGCTTTTTTTTTGTAACTCCTAGTTTATATCTTACAAGACCATTTATGTTAGGACAAAGCAGTCTTATACAAGAGTGGTTTTTCATACCTCAGAATTTGAGGGATCTTATAAAATTTTCTAATGGGAGCATGATATGCAATTTTTTAAAGACGCAAGACTTAAAATTGCCTCAACTGTATGTCAGGCATGGTCTGCTGCAAAGTCATTGGCATTTCTCCCGGGATTCGCTTTACACTTTGAAGTTTAACATTTACAGAAAACTTTTTCTTAGGGATCAATTTTTTATTGAATAGCAATTTTTTTTAAATGAAGTAGTTTATACATGTCGTTTTTCATTGCTAGCCACAGGCATTCAGTCCTATTGTTAACTGGAAAATAGGCCGTAAAATTGAGATGTGAGACACTCTTACAATTTTGAGATAAGATGTTTTGCCTTTTTTAAATACAAAGTTTTGGTACCCTTTTTGTTGTGTTGATTTATTTAATAAGTAATTATCAAGAAATATGCTTCTTTGCTATAGATTTTTCAAGTTTTAACTGCTTAAAACGATTCTTTAGGTTCAAAGTACTGAGGGAGAAGCTCCCCATGTTCCAGCCGCTTACCAGCTAGGTCTCACCAAATCAAAAAGAGGTAAGTTGACTAATATCCACTAGTTCCCAAGCACATTACCAAAGTGTCATTCATTGTTCTGGAAAGGGGGTTTACCTATCAGTCCTTGAGTACTTATAAGTGTGAAAGAAGGTTAAAATGCTCAATGTTAAGCATCCAGGTATGGATGCTTCATTATACTTTGGTTATAGAATTTTTTGTATCTTCTTGAAGACTTATGTGCCCATAAAGTAATTTTCATCTGCTTATCCTGAAATGTAGTCCTGTGTACTCTAATTATTTTTCAGCTATGCATAAGGGCTAGATGGGAAGTGATGGAGCAACAGATTCAGGCCTACTTTTAACATGGTTATGATTGAAATATAAACTTATATTATCCACCTCTGCTTTTCATTATTTACACATGTTTCCTAAGTATATACACGAATATGCCTCTGGCAAAAAATACCAATCTCTCAGTAATAGTTAAAGCTAATTAAGTTCAGTTTAAACTATGGATCAAAGGTGAGTGTCTGCAGATACTGTTCTTCTCTTGAATTATTAATTATTGACCAAAGAGCTTTTGAATTCATTTCTTTCAGTTTTAATTTGCAACAAGAAAAACTTGTCTGATATTTAAAATCACAAAGCTTTTGAGATTTAGAGAAAAAGAGAGGAAGGAAAGAAGTTAAAGTGGCCACTGAAGGTGGCTGTTTATTTTTAAAGCTTTATGCATGCTGAACTACCCTGCTTTTTTTTTTTTAAACAAGGATCACATGTATGTTCCTGGAATAGGAAATTGCATGTCTGTTTTCTTCTGATCTCTGAAATGACTTCATAAGAGACAATTTGCATATTAAGTTTTCTGTTGCTGCATCATGGTGCAAAGACACAAGCACTCCTCTCTCACTAGGTCACTACAGTTCTGGTCAGACACAAAAAGAGCTTTCCTGTTTAATTTTTGTCCCCTTTTAAGTCCAGAAATATATATATGTGTTTCTGAGCTGTAAGGCAGCCTTCCCAGCCATCAAGAAATTTTTCCTTTAGATAGCTTGACAAGGGATACATTGGAAAATGCAGCTTGCCTTGTGTCAAAATGAGATTAAAAACAGTAGAAGTACTTCATCATCTTTCAAGAGCAAGCTCCTTGTCATAGAGAAGACAGAATGTGGTTAGTATCCACATCTGAGTTTCTTCCTCTTACCAGTAAGAGGTCTCTTATTTCTGGTGGCATAAGTAAAAGTGTTAACATTTTTATGAAACACATTTTTCTTAGTTAACAGTAAAATGGTTTTGTGTGTGCATGAGAGGGAGAGGGAATAATATAGTGTTTTCATCATTTTTGAACATACCTTCTATTAAGTTTTGATAGTGATATGCAAGTATCTTTGATTAATTATAATTACAGAATTAGAATCACTGGTACAATTTTCATTTCACAAGTTTAGTACAAATGCGTATAGTACAGTATGAAAAATTACATGCACCTTAGTGATAGGACTTTTGAAGTTAGAGTGATCTTAATTTTCCTATCCAGTCCTGGGATTTAATACTTAAGCCCAGAGAAGTTTAGTGACTCAACTCTTGTCACAACTAACATTCACTAAGCTATGTTGAGAACTTATTCCTTATTATAGAAAATGTACAAATTTTCTTAGTCCTGCAGAATGTACAGGTGTTCTGATCTATTTCTTTATGATATTGGACAATACAAATTCTAGGTTTTGTTTTGTTCTCATGTTAATGTTTTGCTCTAACGTCCTGGTTTTTAATTAGAAATAATGGTATATCTCTTCAGTTAGGACAGAGGCCTAATTGTTTTTAATTTCACCCTTTTCTGTGGACAGTGGTATTTTTTGTGAAATACCTGACTAAAGAACATGGGTTGTGATTTACAGTTTACAGAATAGTTTTGCCTACACCCTACTTAGTTCCTGAAGTAGCCCTGTGAGATAGATAGAAGAATTATTCTGTTTCATGTAGGAGAAAAGTTACTGGTTATTGTGATAAAGTAGGAAATTGAACCCAGGCCTCCTTGTTCTTTCCATGGCTGTGAAGCCTGAGTAGTCTAGAATCTAACCTAGTCTGTGTGAACTCAACACAGACTGTACTCCTCTGCAGAAAAAACAGACCTGAGCTGAGCTGATCACTGTGGCTTCCCTGGGCTCCAGCAGTTGCCCTTTGCCCAACCAGATAGGCAGTTTCACTTCTAAATCTTGTAAGGGACTGTTTAATTTTGTTGTTGCTTTAAGAAGAAAATTATCATTGTTTCATTCAGCATACATTTTTTATTATTATTCAATTGTTTTAGGTATTGGGATTCAAAATAGAATACATGAGGTTTCTGTCTTCAGAAGACTCATAGTCTAAAAAAAAGACATGCAAACACATAATTATGGTGATAACTACTGTGACGTTAAGATGTTAATCATTCTCTCAATTGATATAATACATAATTAGTACCTATGGTAACAGCTCATTCCAGTTCAGTTTCACAATTGTTCCAGTTTACCTAGACTTATCAAAGGTATGGATCAATTTCTTATATCTCATTATGCAGTTTCGTTCACTTCAAAACAATATTACAGAATTGTTCTAAATTATGAGAAAAAATTATGCCATTCTGTGATACTCTTAGATTGAACCAGAGGCTACAAGTGCGATATTTTTCAAAGTTAGCCAAATTTTAATTGATTTTGGATTTTATTAAAACATATTGTCATGTTCTTTCTATCACTGAAATTTTGAATGTGGATTTGGTAAACACACTTTGTTCAGCTTGATGATTTTTTTTTTAATTTTTTTTGAGAGGGAGAGAGAGAGCTCACGCACATGCATGCATGCATACTGAAAAAGGGCAGAGAGAGGAAAAGAAAGAATCCCAAGTAGGCTCCAGAATATCAGTAGAGCTCAACATGGGGCTCGATCCCACAAACTGTGAGATCATGACCTGAGCCAAAATCAAAAGTTGGACATTAATCAACTGCACCACCCAGCTTGATGGTTTTGAAGTTCTGCAGAACTTAACCTTCTTATGAAGCTTCTCCCTTAGTAAATGTAATAGATGTAAAGTTTCTCCCAAACTTGCAGTGTGGATGGGCATGTGGTCATCCTTGCTGTGCTTAGTTGGCCTTTTTACTTTAAAAAATGTTTCCAGGTTATACTAACCAGGAATTAGAGTTTTTAGGCCAAAAACCAAGCAGGGTTTTTATAAGATTAACAATATTATGTATCAGTTGAACCTATTTGAATTTCATGCGATAGTTATGAAATCATTGTTTCCTGACTTACAAATGTTTGCATCATTTGAAACATCAGAAACATTTAAGTATTCTTGCCTGCAAATTATTTAATATATTGGCATGCATATACTCTCATTTTATTATTTTATTATTAGGAAAATAATAGAACTTTTTGCACGCTACATTTAAACTTCTAATTTCACCTGCTGAATATCTACATATTTACATAATGGAAGTGGTTTACTTTGGGATTTCTGTTTTTATTAGTGTGATTCTTTTTTTCAGCCAGTTGTCTGTCAAAGATAAGAAATTAATTGGATTTACCAAAATATATTAAAACTGGAACTTAATAATTAGCAACTGAACACTGAGATTTTCTGATAGATGTGTTTCAGTTTTTGGTTGAATTCAAGTTACCTTCTGTGCTTTGAAGCCACATTTTGCATAAGTGATGCATATTTTTCTAAGAAGGAATCAATATGTATCATACATCTTGCATGAATGATATGCATGTATGTATCTGTAAGATCTTCTTTTCAGTGAAGTCATATTTAGCAGTTTTGCCTAACTACATCTCTTTCGGTAGATCATCTATTACGTACCGCAAGTCAGCACTCTGATAGCAGTGGTTTTGCTGAAGATTCAACAGACTGCCTCTCCCTTAATCATCTTCAGGTAAAAATTTCTTTTGTAGTAGGCACTATGATTAACTTCTTCCTATTTAAGTGATTTTTCAGTATCTATATATTTCAAGACTGAATCTGTCTAATCTTTATTTTTCAAGTGACAGTAAGAATAAAACTCCAGGATGCAGGTGTTCTCTAAGCATTTGATTAGAAGTTTTTTCACTAATTCTGCATCTCTTTCTGACTAAGCACTTACACAGTTTTTAAAACGTTTATTTACTTAAGAGTATATGCATGCAAACAGGGGACGGGTGGAGAGGAAGGGAGAGAGAGAATCCCAAGCAGGCTACATGCTGTCAGCACAGAACCTGATGTGGGCTCAATCTCACGAACTGTGAGATCATGACCTGAGCCAAAATCAAGAGTCGGACATGCCACTGACTGAGCCACCCAGTTGCCCCCTCTCTGACTGAACATTTAAAAACAAAGTTCTTCTTTCTTTATTTTTGACTTCCAGTAAGCAGAGGTTATTTTGATCATTAGTCAGTCTGGTACTTTTCTTCTATTTTCCGATTATTGTTTCAGTTTGTTTATTTAATAACTAACATTGATTGTGTTACATAGCTTACTGGATATACCATCACTTTAATGGTGGAGTGTGTTAGATAACCCAGGTGACAGGCAAATCCTGTTTATCCTTAAGGAGTTTATACTTTGTGTGTGGCAGATAGAGCCCTTGTATGCAAAGGTACAGAAGCATTTTGAAAGTGTTTAAAATATCTATGAGCAAACTTCAAAGAAAATTGGAGGTAAGAGAAAAAGAGAACCCAAAAGAGCCTCCAGGAACATAGTACCTGAGGGGTACACAGACAAGAGAAGTGTTAAAGGAGACTCTGAAAGAATAATCCAGTGGTCAGAACAACTGGGAGTTGGAGCAGAGCCTTTTTTAAAAGGAAATCTGTGGACATTGAGCATGGAAAGATAAGAATTCGGCTTTTTGGTAAGTGAGTGGTTGAGTGAGTGGTTTTGAGGGAGGAAATGAGGCAGAAGCATGAGTGTAGAGTAAATCGATGATAAGGAAAAGAAGGTACGGATGTTGACTGTTTTTTTTCAAATACGAGTGACAGGTCTTTGTGTCTTTTTCAAACGGGGATGACTCAGGAAAGTTGTTTGGCTGAGGGAAGGAGCTCTTAGAAGACAGTCAGATGCAGAAAAATCTGGGATAATATTGTGCAGAAATACCCTAGTGCTGGAGAGGATGTGATCAGACGTATAGGCTGGAGGATTCGCTTGGAAAAAAAGCAATTCCCTTTCAAAACAGAGAGGAAGGAATGGTAGGGAGAGGTAGGGGAACATTTATAGGTGTTGGAGAAGAAAGTTAAGAAATTTCTGTCCATCCTCTCAGTAACTCAGTGTTATGTGTTGGAAGAAAAGAAAATAGGTGCTGAAAATGGGACCTGAGGGAAATAGTAAAGGTCTAGAATAAGCTTTGTGGGAAAGTGGATGAGTTGCAGACAAGGAGCAATAAAAAAACAGTTCTGAGCAGCACCGGGGCCATCACCAAGGTGGGAGACCCTGAAAGTATAGAAACAGTGTATCAGTTTGGCATTTTGTTAGTGATCCCTCTTATCTAAGTTCTCCATTTTTCCACCTGTTTTCCTTTCATAGGTTCATGAGTCCTTGCAGGCTATGGGGAGTAGCGCTGACAGTTGTGACAGTGAGACAACAGTCACATCATTTGGTGAAGACCTTGTCACACCAACAGCACAAGACCAGCCTTATTTTCATGAGTCAGAGGAGGAGTCTCTGATCCCTCTTCTGAAGGGAAGAGAGAAGGCAGCAACAGTTGCTGATAGAAGGTCAGATAGCCAGGATTTCCCCCAGTGTGAGACTGTTGAGCCTGCAGGGAACATAGAGTCCCCCTGTGGGGGAGGGGACCACGTTACTGCAATTACTGAAATGAAAGAGGATTTGTCTCCAGCACAGCCATTGGATCTGCTGAGGGAAGCAAGTGCTGAAAGTGATGTGGATAAAAGCAGTGAATGTGAATTTGCCCAGTACACCACACACCATATTCTCAAGTCACTGGCTTCCATTGAAGCTAGATGCAGTGAGAAGGGCTCAGAAAACACAATTGGGACTCCTTCTTCTGTGGACAAAGTTAATACAGCTTTGCAAAGAGCTCAAATGAAGGTTTGCAGTCTGTCTAATCAGAGAGTAGGGCGTAGCTTGATAAAGTCAAAAGATCTATTAAAACAGAGGTACTTCTTTGCAAAAGCTGGCTATCCTCTAAGAAGGTCTCAGTCCTTACCAACCACCTTACTGAGCCCAGTAAGAGTCGTATCCTCTGTCAATGTTCGGTTGTCCCCAGGAAAAGAAACCAGATGCAGTCCACCCTCCTTCACTTATAAGTACACACCTGAGGAGGTACAGAAATTAGAAAAAGAGGTGATTGAGCAGGATGGTCAGTCTTTAGTTAAATCCACTATTTTCATCTCTCCGTCATCTGGGAAGAAAGAAGAAGCCTCTCAGAGTGAGGGGAACCGGTTGGAGGAATGCCATCATCGAAGGACTCCTTCCTGTTCACTCTATGCTCCGGCACCTGTATCTCAGTCCACCTGTTCTCTTCACTCTGTCCACTCGGAGTGGCAGGAGAGGCCCCTGTGTGAGCACATGAGGACTCTGAGCACTCACAGTGTTCCCAACATATCAGGCGCCACCTGTAGTGCCTTCGCTGCCCCTTTCGGGTGTCCTAACCCACATCGACATGCTGCCTACCCTTACCGGGCATGCTCTGTGAACCCTCCTTCCGCCATCGAAATGCAGTTGCGAAGAGTATTGCATGATATTAGAAACTCACTGCAGAATCTTTCACAGGTATGAGAAAAAAAAATCTTTTTTTCTTTTATCCATCTAAGCACCTCTTAATTCACTGAGAAGCGAAGTCCCATCAGGCATGAATCCCCTCAGCTTCATTGTCTTACATGCCTAAACTTCTCTGAACCTGCCCTCCTCCTGTACTCTTCCCTCCTGTCTTAAGGGAAAAGCTATAATTAATCCTGAACAAGGTTAATTTCTCTGCTCATAATCTCCCTCCCTTTTAGAGAAGAGATTTTGCTCATTAGGTAACCTCCCTTCTTTAGCCTCTCCTCCATTGTCTTTTTTTTCAGTCAGGTTGTACCTATTACTAAAAAATCTTCCCTCTCAAATGGTCCCTCCTTTTCTCTGCCGTTTGACCGTGTTTACTGCCTCTTTCCTTTCTAAGCTTTCCTTTCCTCAACCTCTGTGTCGCCGTGTGTTCCCCTGGCTCTGCTCATAGCTGTCTGACTAAGCTTCCTTCTTCATCTACTGACTCCTGATGCTGGTCTCCTGGCACAGAATTAGTCTCTTTCCACTGGGTTCAAAGATTGGGACTGCTCCAGAAAATAAAAAAATCAGGTAAAGTGTGAATTTGAATAAAAATAGTCTGTCTTGTCACTTTTAAAATTATTGTGCTCAGATATGTTGGTGGGCTCCAAATAATTTCCCAAAAAAGCTTTGAAAATAAATTGTCTTTAGGTTTGCCTTTCTAAATCTCTCTCCACACTACTTATGTTTAAGACTGAGGAAATAAGGAAAATGACAGTGTAATGTCCTGATCACAGTGTTCAGCTAGGAGTCAGGAGGGTTACAGTGTATATAATAGATCTCTTATGATGATGTCGTAGGAAGGAAGCCACTAGGAAAGGCAAAATCAAAGTTGCAACTTCTTAAGTGGTAAAGTATGCTTTCTTTTAAATATAGATTTTATCCTCATGATGATGGTCACCTAATGATTTTCTCCCGGTCTAACCAAAATGTGGGTATTTCTTCTTCCTCCCTATAAAAATCTGTGAGTGAGCTATCTAACTCTGCAGCTGTAATTATGTGAAGCACAGGGTTTCCAGGGCTCAACCCACCTATGCTTTGATGGTGCACCTTTTTTTCTAGACCAGCTTGTTATTCTGCTCTACATGTGGTCTTCTCTTGGGTGTCCCATCAGTAACTCAGCTAAATAATCTGCTCACCACCTCCCACCCCCCAGTAGACAGATGCTCTTCATGACCTGTCTCTGATTGTCTGTCCAGTCTCATTCTTCATGCATGTGCTCCGCTGTGTCGGACTGTGTGCAGTTCTTTAAGTAGGTGCGCGTTAGGCTATGGCCGTACCACCCTGAACGCGCCCAATCTCATCTAAATAGGCGCATGTTCCTAGGTGTCTGTTTTTACAAGTCCCCACTGTTTGGGTTTCTTTTTGTTTTGTTTCGTTTTTTAACCTGGAGTCCCCTGCCCTTGCCTTTCTCTACCTGACCAAGGGCTGTTTCCTGTTAAGGCTCAGCTCAGGTGTCATCAGTGCGAGGATCACTCACCTAATCTAGATTTTTGTTTGTTTCCATCATAGCACTCTCCTCCCCGACCCCAACATTTTAAGTTTTTCCTTTCTCTTTTTTTTTTCTTACACTGAAAACACTGGAAGGCTGGGAATGCCTTTTGTGCTTCTTTTGTTTTTTTTCTTCACTGTGTAAAATAGTGAAGAATATATATTCTATATCTATATATATAAAATATATAGATATAGTAGATGCTCAAATGTCTGTGACCAAGTGTGATGATTGCCTGCTACTCTGTCCAGCCAACTCAGTAGTTTCCTATAATCTCTGAATCTGCTGTTGCTTCTACATTTTTGAGTTTTGTTTTCTTTCTCAAGGCAAGAGGGAAGTCCCATAAGGTGTAGATTTGAAATATACCTGTTTCTTTGCCTCTTCTTTGTTCCAAATAAATGGCCTTCTACCTGAAACAAACAGGAGTAATACAGGTAGCATTGGGGACTGATCTGTTTAGTTCCTTCTTACAATATGAAGTGGAGTTTTTGGTTGTGTTTTTTTTTGTTGTTGTTGCCTCCAAGAGAACTATATATAGACCCCAAATTCCACCTTTTTAAACACCTTAGATAATTTGGAAGTAGCCACTTTAACACTGATTTCTACTCATACTCTTACTTTTTGAAGTACCCTATGACGAGAGGACCTGATCTTGCTGCTGCTCCATATAGTACTCCGAAATCATCTGTTCTACCTCTGTATGAAGTAAGTTCTTACTTAGATTTTTCTGTTATGAAGTAATTTGTATGATTTAGAAGTATAATTGTGTCATATTGTATTTTAGAATACTTTTCAGGAGCTCCAGGTAATGAGGCGGAGCCTGAATTTATTTAGGACGCAAATGATGGATTTAGAGTTGGCAATGCTGCGTCAGCAAACCATGGTTTATCATCATATGACTGAAGAGGAAAGGTAAAAAGTTCACTTTGTCTTAATGTAACTCAAAATATTTTGAATTCCATAAAAGCATAATCAACCTTTTTTTAAAGCAGGATTATTATGCTTACTGCTGTGTACTGTTTATTTTGTGAACCCCTGTAAGTGAAATTAGGCATAGTGTTTTACTAATTAAACTGCTTTTCATGTATTGAGGAAGACGGTGGTTGTCATCTCTTTTTCATTGTTTGGGAGTGAGGGCAGAGGAAGAAAGACCATTTGTCCTACTGGTCCCACCTATGGCAGTCACTGTTGTGCTCATTTTCAGAACTTGCACTCTCAGTACCTTCTAATAGTTTGTGAGAGAATTGTGAACGTCAGTCTCCAAACTGCTCTTTTCGTTGTACCAATAGGTATGAAGTTGATCAGCTTCAGAGTTTGAGGAATTCAGTCCGAATGGAGCTTCAGGACCTGGAGCTGCAGCTGGAGGAGCGCCTGCTGGGCCTGGAGGAGCAGTTCCGTGCCATGCGCATGCCCTCTCCCTTCCGCGCCTCGGCTCTTGCGGTAGGGTGCCATGGGGGCTGCCAGCGGATTTCACTGAGCGTTTACTTGTCACGACCACGTAGTTCAGGGCAGATGCATTAACTTGAAACCACTTATTTTAATGGCAGTGAGGCAAGCGGAACGTTTAAGGATCCTTTCCCACAAATCAGTTGAATGTACAAGTTGTGTTTCTTCTCTTAAATATTTAGTATATTTAGATATATATTGAAAATTGTTAATCATATTTTCTTAATAATAAAGAATAAGCAGCAATACAAAATTTTATAGGCGTTTTAAAGGAAAAATGATAGTGGATTAATACATGACTAACTTAGATTTTAATCACTGCATTTAACGAACTGCCAAGAACATAAGTATATATTTCACTCAGCCTTTTTTGCCTTTGAATAAATAACTATTCCCTATAAATTTTTCCTTCTTTTTGGATTCTTTTCCAGTCTTTATGTTTTTTAAGGAATCAAATGAGATCTTTTTAAAGGCAGAAAACATGTATGCAGCCAAGAAAATAAAACACTCTTTATTTTGTATCACCTTTCACATTTCTAATGTTTCTTTTCATGAAATGTAAACTTCAGCAGTGGATAAGTTTTGCTGTTACTTTTGCAGTCATAAAATGAATTGTTTTGACATGTTGAAATTGTGAGCTTTTCTCTTTGTTATTTGAATGACATAGTTGATTTTGTTAACCATAAATGACTCTGTACATACATATATATGTGCACACATATGGAGTAGAATAAAAATGTATGTGTATTACACATATATATGTGTAGCATAGACTAAGAATATCATTTATCATTGATGGATATTATTTTCCATAAAAGGTTTCAATCCATTATTCTGAGAAATGTGTGTTGGTGACAGTGGAGAATCAGAACATCTTCTATGCACTTTAGTCACAATAACACATTTTATAGGGTGCCATGTTCAGAGTGACCTTTGCAACATAAAAGAATGTTTTAGGGCACTAATTAGCCAATTCATTTTATTATGGAACACTTGCAATTTGAAGAAATAATTTATTCATATACACGAACACATATATATATTGTTCTTATTTTTTCAGGGAATGTGTGGCAGTAGAAGCGCTGATAACTTGTCATGCCCTTCTCCATTGAATGTAATGGAACCAGTAAGCCTCTCTCCTTTCAAATCACTGGGGAAGGGAATGATATAACATTTCATAAACACACAATTTTCCTAGTGTACATGAAATGTTTTTTGTTTTTACATATAGAATTTGGTGTTAGCTAAATTGAGTGGAAGTGAGTTTGGCACTTGTGAAAGTCTATTGCCATCTTAGGCCACTAGTAGAAACCCAGTTAATTGCAATAGTGATTTATCTTTATGGTGTAAAGTTGGTAACGCAGTATAAGAAGTATTTAATTTGTGCTGCAGGGGAAATGTGCTTTCACAGTCTGATTCCAGATCCTTTAGGTAGTTGGTTCTGTAAAATGACTACTTTGTGAACAAAAGTCTGATTTTTATTATATTAAAAATTTTTTTAATGTTTATTCATTTTTGAGAGAGAGAGAGAAAGAGAGAGAGAAAGAGTTTGAGCAAGGGAAAGGCAGAGAGAGAGGGAGACACAGAATCTGAGCTGTCAGCTCAGAGCCCGACGTGGAGCTCAAACCCACAAACCGTGAGATCACAACCCAAGCCAAAGTCAGACACTTAACCAACTGAGCCACTCAGGCACCCCAGATTTTTATTATATTTTAAATAAATTGGCTAATTTGAGGGCAGAAGCATTATGAGTAGCTATTTTGTTTTTCTTTACTATTCCTTAACAAGTAATTTGGGTACCCATGTGGTAACAAGTAAAATTTCATCCAACTGTATAGTCTGGTTACATATTTTATGGCTTTATCTAACCATGAATTTACATTTTCCTATATTTTTACAAATGCAACTGAGTAGTTACTAAATGAATGAATTAGAAAATTAGAATCATGTCATTACAAGCTAAGTGATTTTTGGCAGTCATCGCAGCTAGAATTTTAATCTTTTAACTACCAGTCTTAGTTTCAAGAGAGAAGAATTGCAATTTTTCTGATTTCCAGGTCAGTGAACTCATGCGGGAACAGTCCTATCTGAAGTCTGAATTAGGCGTGGGACTTGGAGAAATGGCATTTGAAATTCCTCCTGGAGAAAGCTCAGAATCCGTTTTCTCCCAAGCAACATCAGAGTCATCTTCTATATGTTCTGGTCCCTCTCGTGCTAATAAAAGAACTGGAGTACCTTGTGGTGACTCAGTGGGCAAACCCAAGACCCATCTGGTACCAAGCAAGAAAGTATTCCGAGCATCAGTGGCCCTGACGCCCACTGCTCCTTCTAGAATGGGCTCTGTGCAGACACCTCCAGATGTGGAAAGTTCTGAGGAAGTTGGTGCAGCTGAAGAAGCCTCAGAGGCTGTAGGACCTAAATCTGGAGTGGAAGAAGGGAATGGAAACATCCCATTAATTCCAGCTGCTGAGGAAATGCATAAAAATGTGGAGCAAGATGAGTTGCAGCAAGTCATACGAGAGGTGAGTAAAATCTATGCCTAATGTATCTAGAAATATGAGTTGGATAATAATGTTACTTGAACATTATAAGATACTGCTTTGATTCACTGTATTCAGTAATTCTCTGAGCTTTTAAATGAACTTTCCCATGATCTAGCTCTTGTCTATTAAGATAGGTTTTTAATGGCATTTCTACAAATTTTATACTCCAGTATGAAATAATTGCAATTCTCTATATTCACTCTGATGAAGAAAGTGTTGGTAGGATTCAAAATATCTAAACATGTGACAAAATTCTTTAGACCTCTTATTTCTACATTTGTAAAATAAGGGATTATAATTTAGATTTCTTCCAGGATTAAAAATCATCATTATATAATGTCAATTGACATGAGAAAATAGTGTTGTGATTTTAATAAGAATAAAGACTTAGATCTATTTGGCTTAGTGGGTGGAGATATGTGGAAGATATGAGTTGTTCAAAGATAGACATACAGAATGAAAAGGTTTACCCTGGGTGATAGCAGTGTGTAAACCTGAAGTATTTAACCATAGTTCTAGGTTACTAAAAGGACTGTAAAAAATTAGGAAGAGTAGTAGTCAAAGTTCAAAAGTTAATGGAGAAAATTAATCAAATAGCTGTTTGGGGGCACTAGGAATTGGCAATAAGAAGGAATAGTATTATATCATTTAAAAAATGAAACTACAGATCAAAAGGTTTGATGGCTGTTATTTTTTTTTTCCTTTCCTTCCCATATCATCACACTGTGTGTGGGTATAAAATGCTGTAGCGTGCACAGGATAAAAATTATGCATGTTGAATATATATATATATATTTTTTTTCCACTGATATATTAAAAACCATGATGAGAAAGGATTTTTCCATTAGTTAAAGGGGAGGGTAACCTATACATTTAAAAAAATCTTTTTTTTTATAAGAGTTTTAATGAGTATATGCTCTGTAAGGGATAAAAAATACATATAAGACATGAAATTCTGGGGGCAGCTGGGTGGCTCAGTCAGTTGAGCATCTGATTCTTGATTTTGGCTTGGATTGTGATCCTGGGGTCATGGGATCAAGCCCTATCTCAGGCTCTGCTGAGTGTGGAGCCTGCTTGGGATACTCTCTATGCTCCTCTGTTACACTCCTGTGCTCTCATTCTCCCTCCCTCTCTCTCTTTTTCTCTCTTTCAAATAAATGAATGAATGACATGAAATTCTTAAGCTTAAAGACTAGTAGAAAGGCAAACAAGACTAACTCAGGAAACAATCCAAAAATTGCACAGAAAAACATGTAATATAATGTATTTAAGAACTAAGAATTTAGAAATGGAAAAGGTTAAAGTGGGCCAGAGAAATTAGGGCCAGTGGCTCCCTATTCTTAATTTGCATATTTCTAATAAACTCAGCAATATGAACCCAATGTATTTTTGGAATTACATTCCAAATGTAACAAAGAACAAATTTCTAGTGGTTATAGGTCAAGAATGGTGGCAGCAGACCAGACTCTTCCCCTCAAATGGGCCATTGATCCTCTGGGTCCAGAGATTAGTTCATGTGTATTAGGTGTCATCATTCTTAGCTGCATAATAGTAGCTTGAGAAGTACATTAAAAATAAATACAGTCCGTTTTGCTATGATATGATACATATAACATTCCTAAAAATTGTGCTGTGCACACTGGTGCAGTAAAAAAACCACAGAGCTTATTCCAAAAATAGAATTAAAAGCATAAACCAAGCTTCGTAAGTGACATATTTTTAAAAAGCTAGAAACCTAGCAAAAATAGCACAATATTGTACCTGTTAAATGGTTAATAAATATGTGAGTACTACAATAAATATGGTACTTGACCTTGAAAAATACCTGAAATTTGCTTGTGGAACTGGGCTTTGGAAGGATCGCAGCTTGTGAGATATTGCAAAGTAGCAGAGGAGAGTAAGATGAAATCCAGCAGAAAGTTTAAAGCAGATGTGGGTAGGTGTGGCTCCTAACACAGTGACCTGAGGTAGCTGGTAGATGTTTAATATGTGTGCACTTTGTGTACTGTGTTCCTGCGTTCAGCTGATTGCAGTTATCTGCATTCGGCCCGTGTTTCTTATGGGTGAAACTACATATAAGCAGATATGAAATTTGTATTATACTATACTCAAGTTTACTAATATTTCAATCATGTTGAGACAAATTTACATTTTAAAAATAAGCATTATAGCAGAAGAGACTACGTGTTTATAATTTCATGTCATGAATTATCAGCTTCAAGTTTAAAAGGTCTTAGGGGTGCCTGGGTGACTTCATCAGTTAAGCATCTGACTTTTGATCTCAGCTCAGGTCTTGATCAGTGTTGTGAGTTCCAGACCAACACTGGGTTCTGTGGTGGGCGTGGGGCCTACTTAAAAAAATATATATATATAAAAGGTTTTAATTCTATGTATTCATTTGTTCTTATATAAACATAATTTTTATAAGTTCATTTTATATAGCTGGTGAACATTTAGCAAGCTCTGTACATCCACCTTGCTCAGTTAGTTACAAAAGATTATAATCCATCCTTATTTATATGCATCATATCAAAATCAATTGTTGAGTAAAATTAGTTATTTTTCTCCACATTATATTTATTAACTGAGGAAGTAAGTTTTAAGGTACTTCTTCTTTCTCTAGAAATGTGGTATTTTTGTTCCTTTTAGCTTGCTTTAGTTTATACATTTTCCTTGACAACTTAATATTGCTCATTTGGCATAAATATTCCCTTAATGCACACTTGAGTCCTCATTTTTAAAGGTGTTAATAGGTGACCTGATATGTGCTATAATTTCCTAGGAGTAAAGCATTCCTGGACCAGAACATTGATTTCTTTGGCTGCTACAACACAGCATATAGAAAAGATGGTTGTTTCTTGGTCCTATAGAAGTATTTTATCATTAATAATAACTTCCCATAAAATAAGAAATACCTGAAATTTGCTTGTGGAACTGGGCTTTGGAAGGATTGCAGTCTACATTTTGAAGACATTTAAACTGACATGCAAGGCAAATGTTTGAGGAATTTTTCAGAATTTGTTACTAAACCTTTTCATTAGAAAACTCTTGAATCCCAAATTTGGCATAGTCTGTAGGACTTTGGCCTTAACATTTACGCTTTTGCTATTTAGAAATAAGGATTTATCAAGCCAACTATATAGATCAAACAAGGTGTTAAGAGGAACATCAGTGTACTTAAGAAAATAAGCTATTTTGAAGCACTTTGAAAACATGTTTTTAAATAAGTTAATCCAATGCCATTTATAATTAAAAAAATAATTTGTGTTGATACTATGTTAGCTCACTTATAATGGTGTTCTGTTAAACTTTATTTACAAAATATGTAAAATTCAGATTAGTCTTGATTCTTTTCATTTCAAATCCATAATCTTTTTGCCTAAATACACATGGTATTGAATTCCAATTTTTGTCAGAGCTATTGTATCAGCCACCACGAAGATTAAATTAGACTCTGCTCTTCCAGTAAATTCTGTGCCCCTGACGTCATTAACAAAGCCACTCTTCAGGACAGCAGGATTTAAGCTTGTTTTGAACAGTTGTGCAGGTGAGGATTAGGCATGTTTGGCAGACACTGAACAGGGAAGTTTTCTTCCTGCACTCATGGGTGCATGAAAACAAGGATGTCTGTAGGCTTTTGTTTTCTTGTTTTCATCATTTCACCATATGTGAAGTTTTTAAAAAGTGTGCTTTCATTATAATGTGTTAATACAGAAGAATTCTTTTGAAAGAGAATTCTGAAAGTCCTTTCAGACAAATATGTAATATACTCATTCAATAACAAAGCTTTTGTCAGATTGTATATGTTGTAGGGAGGAAAACTACACTCTCTTAGAATTTTCCCAGGTGGTCTGTGATGTATGTAATCAGTGACCTGAGACCGTTATTTAAAAAAAAAAAAAAAAAGATAAAAAGATCACAATAGAATAAATGAGCATGTGCCATAGAAACAGATCAACAGAAGTAACAGAAGTAAATGTCAAAGAATAAACATAGATTGCTTTTCGTTTTAGAGAGTTTTTTTTTTTTTATTGTTTGTTTAATGAAGTTCCTAGGTTTGGTTCATGCCTGTATGTTTCTTACAGTCCATCTAACACACTTGAAATATGTATTTTGGTAAATACATATCTTGTCTGTATTCTTAGTATACCTTCTTTTAGTGATCACATGGTCTTATGGCTGCCACGAAGTAGTCATTCAGTAGATGCCTGTTAAGTGGATGTAGTACCCACACTTCAGACTGGCAGCCAGTCTGCTTATATTGCCAGTGACCATTCTTTTCTTAATCTCACTCACGTCTGACCTCCCCCTGTGCCACTTCTTTTGGAAATGCTCGTAAAGGCAGTTTTCCCATCCCAATGGAATTTTCTCATTCCTAATCCGTAGGATGCGAGACTTTGGAGCTAACTTATTTGTCCATATGCTTACTCCTTCAGCAAATTATTAAACATATTTTGTTGTTTTCGGTGCTGGTCTCTCTCTAATCCTTCGTTTTTCTACTTTCTGTTCCCTTTAGTGTTGGATGTTGTCTCTTTCTCTCTTGCCTTCGCTCTCTCACTTCTCTCTCTCACTCTCTCATCAATGCATTCATTTATCGAGCACTTACTTTATTCTGGGATACATTGGTGAAACCCATTCTCTCCCTGAATTACAACACTCACAGCACAGACACTCCCCATTTGGCCTCACCCTTCCTGTTCCAGTCTCCTTGCCCTGGTAGGAACTATCTGTTAGCTGCACTCCTTTCTTGCTCCCCTCTCATGCAAGCTGCTCTTGCTACAGTTTTCTGTCCTCACGATAATCGGAAATTGCCCTTACTTTTTCATGACCTACTATTTTAAAGTCTGCCATTCTCTGAGCACTTTTCATTTTTTCTCTTAATATTTTATGAAACAATATCCATTTTGTGCCCATCCAGATTATACACACTTCTTTTATGCTTTATTCCAGTAATGTTCTGCAGCCTCAAAAACCGTTGGAACACATTTTAGTTTGAAAAGAATACATTTTGACTTTTGTTCTGTTTTTTTGGATGATAAAGAACGATGAGGGGCACCTGGATGACTCTGTTGGTTGAGTGTCCAACTCTTGATTTCTGCTCAGGTCATGATCTCAGGGTCATGAGATCAAGCCCTGCATCAGGCTACATGCTGAGCGTGGAGCCTGTTTAAGATTCTCTCTACTCTCTCTGCCCCTCTCCCTGCTTGCACTCTATACCTCTCTCTCTAAACAACAACAACAACAACAATGACAACAATAAGGAAAGTTAATAAAATTGCCATATTGGATGGAATAACAGGACTGGGAAGACAGTGCTACTTACCGTCTTTTGTAAATACAGATTTGCAGAGGTTCTGATTCAACCTATTGTATTTCTGCATATAGTACATTGCAGCTAAGAGATTCTGGTTTTCATAATATTTGTATCCAACACATACTCATTTAAAAATAAATCTCAAGTACTGTGAAAGTCAGAAACTTTCATGATGTTTTAAAGTTTAGAAATATTGGTAGAAGGTAAAAGAATCTTGCATTTATTTAAATATATTCTCATACAGATGGTGGGTAACTAAGCAGTATTTGTTTCCATGAATACTTCTGTATAAATCTATGTATTATGTACCAGTTTTACATGACAGATTAATACAGAGCCATTTTTGGAAAGACTTCAATTGAGATGTGTTCAGGATGTACTTAGGAACATTATAGGAAATAGATCAGGCTGGCAGGAAACTGTGGAAATGTAGAATTTTTAAAAGCTGGTTTGAAAGTGTCTCAAGTTCTAATTTGGGAAGACATTATCAGTTTATTTCAGGAAATCCATATTTAAAGCCTTCACAAAGAGCTATTTGGAGGTGATGCTGTATCATTAGAAAGAAAAGGCATGGATAGGCATGTGTAGTGTTTGGGCATCTGGACAAGAAAATCTTGATGGAATTATTATTGTCCCTAGGTCTATTTGCCTTTTCCAACAATAAAATAAGGTTATATATCCTTATCTGAAGCAAAGTTTTTAGACAGGTGACAAACTTACCATACAATTAAAGAAAACTTTATTTCTTTAGAGTTTATGGTTGTTTAGAGGATGTTTTTCACGTTTTAAAATAAATTGTACTAACTTTTCATTTTTTCTTTCCACTTCAAATGTGCATGTTAGATCCTAACAATATATAAGGTCTTTAGATACTTTGTTCTCAGTTGGTATAAATAGGCAATATACCTGTATGTTATTTTGCCACTAATGAATTTTCTTAACAATGAGAACACTTGAGTATACTGTTGATTACCATACAAAAAGAGACATTAGTAAGAAACGTAAAAGTGAATCCTATAATGTTTAAACAGTTCTTCTGGGTTACTTTGTGCCATGAAGTAAATGAAGTTTTTTAATCTATAAAATAACATTTTTAATGTTTTCAACTTAAGAATTTTGATGTTTTATAATGGAGTTATCTGAGTTATGCTAGACCACACAGTGACTGCCCAGTCTGACCTGGGCTTGAGGAGAGATGGTCTTGATTCCTCACTGTCTCTCTGTATTTCATGAGGGTTTTACATGAAAGCTGTAGTTTTCTCTATGCTTAGCTGGTTATAGGAATTAAGTACAGTTTAATGTTTTCTGAAAACAAGAAAAGTAGATTATGGTTATATTGTTAAATCTTATTTTTCTCTTTTTCTATTCTAGATTAAAGAGTCCATTGTTGGGGAAATCAGACGGGAAATTGTAAGTGGACTTCTGGCAGCAGTGTCTTCAAGTAAAGCATCTAATTCTAAGCAAGATAGTCATTAAATGGACTTTATAGGTAAAATTTTCTGAATTTTTTTGTTTAGCTAATTATAAATTACTACTTGTTTTTAATGCTTTGTTTTCTTACTACTCAGGACTGTTTCTCTGGCTAAATTTTAATTTTCAGAATGTATATAATATGGCATTCTACAGCGTAAATGAAACTCCTATAACCCCTTGCATTGGAAATGCAAGCAAGTCAAATTTGATTATAATAACCTCTAGGGGATTATTGATAGTGTGTTATTTTACTGAAATTTCATTATAGTACTTAAATTAGTACTGGAATTGAGGAAATCAGAACTTTCAAGGGGTGCCTGGGTGGCTCAGTCAGTTAAGTGTCTGACTTTGGCTCAGGTCATAATCTCACAGTTTGTAAGTTTAGGCCCCACATCAGGCTCTGTGCTGACAGACAGCTCAGAGCCTGGAGCCTGCTTCCAATTCTGTGTCTCCCTCTCTCTCTGCCCCTCCCCAGCTTGCACTCTGTCTCTCGCTCTGAAAAATGTATAAACATTAAAAAAAATAGAATAAAAAAAAAGAAATCAGAACTTTCAAACCTGGGTATTATTTTGATAGCATTGATTATAATGCTATTTCAGGCATACAATTTATGGACCAAGATTTTGAGAATTAATCACAAATTCTTAGTATCTTAATTTTTTTGTCTAAAAGTATGTGTGTGTGTATACTGTTTATATACATATACTGTGTGTGTGTGTGTCTGTGTATATATATATATTTAGAGAATATTCTCATTCTCCTTATGAAGAACATTTTAATAATGATACGTGAAACATTAATGTTCACTTCTCTTTATTTTGCAAGGTTGGCAATGGATCGTGTTAGCTGTGTGATGTTGGAGTGATCAGTGACAGATACTGGTGGAGGTGTTACTTGTGCTTCAGAAGATACTTGCTGCTGAGCTGGGCTACTGTATACAGTGTACAATGTTTATTTCTTCTATGCATATCTTTTTAAAAAACGTACATAGAAACATAGGCACTTTGCTGACTTTATTTCTTTTCTAAACTACCAAAACTGTAGCCATTTGGAAAGCCTAATATTTATTTGTGTGTCAATATTTTCCAGTTGATTCCCTATGTAGAATTAATTTTAAAACTTGAAAACTTCCAGATTTAACCAACTTATAAATAACCTGTTTCTTCAGACTAGCTTCTTAAAACACTGACCTCTATGAGGTATTTACTGTGCAATAACTGATTCATTTTTTGAGAGCTTGAAGCAACCAATGATTTTCCCTCCACTGCTGTTAATTAGTGTCACTTCCAAGAAGAAAAAACTGTTCCGTTGTAAAAATTGCTCTTAATTCTTGAGGAGGTTACTAATAGCAGTAGGATAGAATTGTATGAGGTTACCTACAACTACTTAATGTTCTTACACTGTAAGCATTGTTACTTTACCAAGACAAATGTAATTTTATTATAGCTTATGTAGTATTTTTCTTTTGGAAACATGCCTTATGTTAAACACTATATTTTTTTGCATTGTCCAGGCTTCTTATAAGGAGATGTTTCTTCTGTCTTTTAGAATAATTAAGTAGAGTATTGCCAAAATAATGGAGCCTTTGACTTGAATGGATAGAAATGAATAAGCTGGTTTTGTTTTTTCAAAATGGAAGTAATTTAGATTTTGTTCTCCTCAAAATAGATGGTTTTAATTCAGTTTTAACCAGTGAGAACTGTTTGTTTTTAGGGAAAAAAAAGGAAAGTGGTTTCCTGTTTGGTTTTGTATGTATTAAATAAATGTGTAAAGTAACAACCAAATTGATCAGAATTATTCCTTTACCATTTATAATTTTCAAGTCTTATTATATTTCTTTGTGTGAAATTTTAATCAAAAGTGGTTGAGATGTTAACAGTATTCTTTGAAAGAATATCTAGAAGGTTTATAAATGTTTGAATTATCACACAAAGGCTGATTTCTAAAAATAAAACAATAAAGTATTTATTTTGCCTAATGTCTTTTTAATAGTTTCTTTTCTTTTAGTATAATTTGAAGAATTTGGGTTAGATTTGATGAGTGACAAAGTCCAGAAGAACTGGAGCATTATAGGTAATAGGTTGATATTCAGGTGTTCCTGAAGAGACTTCTATGAAGCTTTAAAAAATACAGTTAAGACGAGACCACCCTGGAGAAAGAGCTTATACTGATGCCTCTTGGTCTCATCTAGTTTTGTGGTCCTAATGATTACCATCTGAGGCCAAGTAAAACTTGCCTTTAAAATTACTGTTAAACTCCAAAGAACAGACATTAAAGTATTATTTTGTTCTTTGGTCACATTAATTCAATTTAGTCAATTCTAATAATAGTAATGATACATATAAACCACACACCCCATATTAATAGTAATACAGGCGTCAGTGCTTTTAACTATTCAGCTTTGTAGCCACTTACAGTTCCTGTCTGACAATACAGGATACCCAGAATCTGATAAAATTAGAGATATAACAGTTGCAGTAATAGACTGAACCAATGGGCAAATCATTTATATAGTATATAAATGAAATGAAATAAACTTCACTATTAGAGTTTCTTCTTTCTTCTCTCCATTTTAAACCTTTGTGTTTAAAAGCCACCAGGCTAGCTGCTGTTATGTAGAAATGAATGAGAGAGGGTCTACAAAGTATATGGAAGAACAGGGGATCTTTTTTATATAGGTAAGTTTATAAGTACCAAATGAAAAATATGAAGAATCATAAAAGGAATTTGAGAGAGTATAGCCTGGGTGGTCCAAGAAGTCTTTACCAAGAATATAATGGTTTGTATAAAGTCTTTTTAAAAAAAAATTTTTTTTAAATCTTTATTTTTGAGAGAGAGAGAGAGACAGAGTGTGAGAGCAGGAGAAGAACAGAAGGAGAGGGAGATACAGAATCTGAAGCAGGCTCCAGGCTCTGAGCTGTCAGCACAGAGCCCGACATGGGGCTTGAACTCAAGGACCGCGAGATCATGACCAGAGCTGAAGTTGGACGCTCAACCGGCTGAGCCATCCAGGTCCCCCTGGTTTGTGTAAAATCTTAAGAATGGGAAGTGGAAAGGATGGGGTTAAAATAATCAGTATTAGTAAAAGTTATTCAGAATGTATAAAAGAGTTTGAATTACTCTGTGCACGATGAAGAAATATTTTTAAGAATCCAAGTTGTCTATAGCTTTCACATACTGTGTTAAGAGCCTGAACAAAGAAGGCATCGAAGAAAAAGAATATCTTGAGATGGTGATTTGGAAGTTGGGACTCACTGTGAATGATATACCATGGAAAAAACTGGGCAGCTTCTCACACTTGAAGTACATATTGTTCCTCTAAGAACATTCAGTTGAATTTCAGTAACATTTAAAATATGCATTACATCAGTTAAGACTATTTGCTCAGCTGGCCATCTTAAACTTTAATAAAAAAAAACAACACTACATATTTTTAGAGCAGTTTTAGGTTTACAACACACTTGAACTTAGAGGACAATGAAAATGTAGTAAAGTGCATGTAAAATAATGTAAAGAAAAAGTATGTTTGAGGGATTCCTGAAGGGGTGCTCCTCACCTGTCCAAATGGGCATGTGATGCTAGTGGAAGAATAATACAACTAATAACAAAACAATACGAAACCAATGTGTGTGTTCTTTTTTCTTTTTTCCTCTCCTGGAAGAGAAGAATTGGTAGCTTCTAGGAAGTGGGAAGAAGAAACATTCTATCTTCTAATTAAAGCATGGGATCTAAGTTATAGTAAGTTATTTATGACTGATTTTTAGAATCTTTTATAAATATTGAAATCATTTAATTAGCACTTAACTCTGGCTGCATTCTAAATACAGAAAGTTTGGATGTCATATCTAATTAATAGCTCCTCTCCTGTATTTTTTTATTTGTTTATTACTGTTAAATTGGGCTATCTCATTCATTTGTTCTCATTTTCATAACTGATGCTCTTTCCCACACTGAATAAATAATAGCTTGCATACAGAATGTCAGTGTGCTCAGCAATACATTAGAAATGTACTCATTCATATCAAATGTCCATATCCTTGCAAGGGTCTTTTTGGATTTCCCAAAGGAGACTAAATCTTGTGAACAATAATTAACTAGCTTACTTCCTCACTGTGTTCACTCACTTAAAAGTGTGCTGGATAGCCACGCTTTACAAGGCTCTGAGCTTATGAAGATGGATCTGTAAAGAATAAGAGCACATTCTAAGGACAGGCAAAAGAGTACATTGTTTAGACCTTTGAAGAAATCAATACTTTTAGGAATTAGATTGTCTCTTTTATGTCCAGTTTTTAAAAATCTAATTAGTTTTTTAAATGGATAAAAAATATATTAAATATATTGTAGGTGGCGTGAGTTGTAATGATATGAAAGCTAATACGTTTTGAAGAATAGACTTCAGAATGACTTAGAAGTGGGACTGAGAAAAGAATGTTGCTTTAGTTTAGAAATAAAAATAAAGTAATGATAAAATATTTTATTTTCTTAATGTTTGTTTATTTTTTGAGAGAGAGAGCGCGCACACGCAGCGCACGCAAATGGGGGAAGGGGCAGAGAGAGAAGGAGACGGAGAATCCGAAGCAGGCTCCAGACTCTGAGCTGTCAGCACAGACCCCGTCGTGGGGCTCAAACTCAGGAACAGTGAGATCATGACCTGAGCTAAAGTCAGACGCTTAGCTGACTAAGCCACCCAGGTGCCCTGAGTAGTGATAAAATATTTTAAGGAAAATAACTGATTTATCTGTAAGCTAAGGAGAAAATAAAGGACGAGAAGTTACTTTAAATATACTGCTTATATGAGGACCATAAAACTATAAAGCATGCACTTTGTAAATATTTGTATGTTCTTGTGGTTTAGAAAACCTACATTCTATTGTTTTGATGCCCATACTGATTTAGATTTACAAAAATGTCCCTTGAATCAAACTTGATGTCATAAATACATTTTTATGAAATCAATAAAAATAGAATGACAGATTATTCAGTTTGGACACTCAAACGATATGTATAACATCAACAACAAAGAATGTTTTAAAGCAGTTAGAGATTAATGTTTTATGCTGTTATTTTGTTTTTAATTCTAAGGTACATAAATCTTACAATTTTCCTAAGAAAGCAATTTGCCAGTGTAACACACTTTATAAAGTAAACCTCTTTATAATTTCCTTAGCTTCCTTAGTGTTAAATGTCATATCTTTAGCTTCATAAAATATAGGAAATGTAAATGCTATTTTTGTTCACAAATGCACATATTAATAAAACCTACTTATTCCAGTGTAATTAAGCTTACAGTTAGTCATAAGGAGTGTTTTTGTTAAATAAAAGTAGTTAGTTAAACATTATATTTCTAAAGATGCTTTCTTAGCAAACAAGGTACTTGATTACTAGATAAGGGTAACAAAATGTTTTAAGCAAGAGAGCTAGCATATATGAGATTCAAGAACATCACTGACTTGATGTACACATGTGTAGTAGTTAAGGCTCAAGCTGGCTACAAATTTCTGCTACGTAGAACTGGAAAGGTGATAATAGTTCCTCTTTTATAGAGTTGTTAGATGAATGTAAATGCAGTCAGCACAGTGCTTGGCCCAGCTCAGTAAGTTTGTGGTGATGGTGATGGTGGTGATAGTGGTCGTGACAGGTAGAAATAGTGTGATAGGTACATGAGATTTGACAAATTGGAAGAGAGAACATGAATTTATAGATCCAGTCCTGAATTCTTCATCTTCGTCATGTTCTTTCAAGCAACAGGACCAGAGACTGGCAAAAGACCCCCAATTCTCTTACTTTGTGCAGGGTGAACATAACTGTGTTCAAAACACAATATAAAGACATTTTGTTCTTTGGGACAAAAATTTTTGCTCATGGAATAACACTTAGAGCAATGCTTTGCCAACTTTAATATGCATAGAAGTCAAATCACCTCAGAGTGTGTAGACATGAAGGTTCTGATTAAGCGGGTGTGGGTCCTATCTCTGGGATCCATACTTTTGTGTTTCTAGAAGCTTCCAGGTGAGCTTGATGCTGCAAGTCTATGAATTGTAATTTTAGTAGCAAGGATTTAGATTAGTGGGTTTTGTTACCTATATATGCCAGATGCTTTGAAGGGAAAAATTTGTTAGGCAGGAAAAGGACTTTTTATCTCCAAGGAGATTCCACCTTAGAGGCTCCCTTCAGGAAACTTGTCATTATAGCCCCAAATTCAAAACTGAGAACAAAGGTAAACATAGCACATAAAGAGGAAGCTATGAGGGGAACTACCTAAGGCCTCATGGAAATGTACAGTTGTCAAGACAGGCCCGTTGGCAACAATAACAGCTTAAGTGCTAGTTTGCTGTTAATGATAGGTGATAAGTCTTTATACTGTGTTGATTGGAAATTAAGAAAATGCAGACAGTATGAAAGTTTCGAAAGTTAACCACTCAAAAACCAGGATGAGATCCAAAAAGGAGTGAACTGGCTCTGGAGATGCTGCAGAAAGAGGAGATCATCTCTAGAGTGTGGAATTTGCTCCTGTCATTGGTGTTTGAAGAAGGTTACCACTCCTTTTGGGAAAGGATTAGTGAATAAAAACAATTACACCTGTGTCAAATGCACTGTAATATGTTATTCATGTTTTTGATTAATTGTTTAGTAAATTCATCCAGAGGTGATTCATGGTTTTGTTTGGCACATCGCAAGTAATTCCTTTTATTATTTCTCCAGTCCCAAGGTAAAAATCCCTGGAGGCATTGCAAAGCAATTGTTATTATATTATATTATATTATATTATATTAGACTTTTAAAAAAAATCTTTTTCCATCCTCTCCTCAGGACTCCTGAAGGATATCCTCTTCCGAGAAGAGTGTTTACTTGTACCTCATTCATTTATACTGGAAAGTCCTCAAGAACTATACCTTTATATACCGTCACAACAACCCTTTAGCTATCAATTCTAAGTGATCCCCTCTTCTGTTTATTGGGGGCTATAGTGCTCCCCTGCTCTTCTGCTGGGATCCTCAACTGGCCAAAGTCGTGATGACACCGTGCGCCACTCCAGTGGAGAGCTTCTCTTGCTGTCTCACTGTTCACTCCACTGGCCACAGAGCAGCGCTGCTTATCACCCAGCCTTCTCACTCGAATCCCCTGCGAGTGTGTCTTTGATCACTTATGCTTTCACTACCATCTCCAAGGGGCTTGGCCGTGGGTGAAAAGCACTTAAGACAGACACTTTGCCGTCCTCCCATCCCCTGTTCTCGTGCTGGCAAGCTCTCCTGCTGTCCGCCAAAACACCAAATTGACCATGGCTGAATCTTTAGCACGAACAAACATTAGTGTGTGCAGGTACAGACTGGTTCTCTTGTTCTCCTGGAAGCAGACAAGCACTTAATAACAGATGCTGAACATTCCTTATTTGTATTATATTTTAATTCTGAAATTTCATCACAAATTCATTGAACACTCATCTAGTGAACAACTGTTGAGTACAAGGCGCTGATGACAAAGTTGATTTTTATATGGCCTTATTTTACTGTTTGCTAATTTGGTAATTTTACTAGCATTTGAATTAAGTTTCTCAAGATTCACAAAGGAGCATTTTTACTTTGGTAGAATTTTTTAATTATTCTTGTTATTATCTTTCAAGTGTTGTAGAAGCCAAAAGCAGAGCATAAATGATATGACAGATCAGTCAGGTATAATCCTAATCCATTTTTTAGAGTAGATATTAATTTCCTCAAAAAGTATTTACTTGGTCCATTCTGTCTGTGATGCCCATAATGGGAAAGGGAAATGAATGAAACAGCTCATCACTTATGATATGTCCTACTTTTTTAGACTCTAGATACACATTTGACAGAAATTATTTGTAGAAAGGCACAACAGCAGTAAAGGAAACTTCATCCATTACATGAGTTATAGAACACACTTGTAATTGTCACTCATGATTTTGGGGACAGTTTTCCAAAATAGGTTTAACCTCCCACAGGCTTTGGATTTGGATTTGCTCCTCGATAAATTATCTTTTTTTTATTATCTTTTTAAATTAATTTATTTGTTTAGAAGTCCATGTAACAGTATGCCTGGCTTCATAAAAACCATCCCAGAGCTCAATAAGGAGCATCAGCAACACTGATAATAGTCCATTTACACTATCTCTTGGTTTATGAAATATCTGAATTATAGCAAAGCTGGCAACAAAGCAAATTTCTTTATAATCTCCAATTAATAACAAATAAAGGGGAAGAGGAGGAGACAGTTGGAGGAATCAGTAATAGCCTGAATTTAAGCCATGTGGTGAGGAAATACTTCTATGATGGAAAAAATCCTAACCACAGGTACCTATATAGAGCAATGCGGATTTCTTTTACAGTATGTTCTCAATTTCAGTATTTACTTTCTGCTTTTTTCTTCATTTTTCACCTTTTTCTCTTCAAGACTTAGAAGAGGGATTTCTTTTTTTTTAATGTTTTTATTTATTTTTGAGAGAGACGGCGCTCTGAGCAGTCAGTGTGGAGCCAGATTCGGAGAACTGTGATGTCACAAATTGTGAGTGACATCACGACCTGAGCTAAAATGAAAAGTTGAATGCTTAACTGACTGAGACACCCAGGCATTGCTGTTTTCTGTTATTTTTAATATACTTAATTGGCATTACAATAAATGATTAATTAGAATAATTGTCAATGATGAGGTGCTTTACCCTGTTTCATTTTTTTAAAGGATTTGGGGCTTCAGAAAATTGGAATCCTTAGTTTTGGCTATTTGTAGACCTTTATTGTTTTTTTATATAAATGCCCTTGACAACAACATTCTCTTGGCATAATCCTCCTGTTTCTTTTCTGTCTCCCATTTTTTAAAAAGAATCAGTGAACAACTGAGTTTAGCTTTCAAAAACCATCTAAGCATAGGAATTCTCAGCTGGACAAGAGCATTACAGAATGTGTAGTGTGTGTTTGTAGGTATGTGTTTTTATGCACATAAGCATGGGCATGTTGTTTTATTTAGTTTTATAATTGTATATCTGGAGAAATGTTCCTTTGAAATACAAACTATATAAAACACAACTTTTTAAAATCTTCTGAGCTGGTGGGGTATGGGTTTTAAAAATTTGAGAAAAACTAACAAATTAAACCAATTTATTATCAATGTAGAAATATTACAAATAAGATGTACTATAATACCCAGAGCACATTATGATGATTTACTTTTGAGAGGTTCTACTATTTGGAATATTATAACTTTAACTGATTTGTAATAGCTAAGATATTTTCAAGTTTATATAATTCTGAAGGACACACAATGTAAGGTTGAATCAATATTCAACTCGTAGAAACTGCATTTTCGCACTCTTTAAAGTCACCGTGATGGAACAGTCAGCAGCTTCTATCTAGAGGGAAGAATTTACAGCTCTGGGTCACAAGGACTGCTAAGGGAGTAATAATTACTTAACCATGACTTGTATATCTTAAGAGACTGAAAATCAGGAAGTGTGGACATCAGTATTTCATGACCCTGATATCTCATTACAGCAAGAAAAAGAAGAGGCACTTCTGAGAAGTTATGGGTACTGCCAACTTCCTGGTTTCTTCTTTAAACAAGGAACATTTAGAGATCTCCAAAATATTCTGGTATAATACTAGAAAAACATGTCATATGCAGCAGGTGTTTCTTCCCAGCCCACCTATATTTATGGTTGTTGGTACAAAACATTATCATTATTTCTCTGAAATGATGAGACTTCTAATTAATGACAATGCTGATCTACAAAAATAACTATGAAAAAAACTTCACAATATTTATAAGGCTCTGGTTATGTAGTTGTTAACATATCTATTTGGCTTCTTCTTGGGAAGAAATGTATAAATGTTTTATATACTTGATCCCACATTTACAGATTCTGAGCGCATAAAAATACATTTATAGATTGTGCCATGTCATTTCTTTCCCTTCAGGAAAATATTATATGTATGGGTGCCTGAGTGGCTCAGTCCATTGAGTGTCCAACTTTGGATCTGGTCATGATCTCTGGTTCACGAGTTTGAGCCCCGCGTTGGGGTCCGTGCTGACAACTCGGAGCCTGGAGTTTACTTCAGAATCTGTCTCTCCCTCTCTTTCTGCCCTTCCCCTGCTCACACTCTGTATCTCTCTCTCTCTCAAAAAAAAAAAACACACATTTTTAAAAAATATTATATTCAAAGATCATATCATTTGAAGCATTAGCCATCTCAGATTACTTTTTATGTCTTTCCCTTGTTGAAATAACTAAGTAAAAGTCCCACCAAATTCCAGTTCCACTTACCAAATACTAATTGTCTTTGTTTGCCAGGTACTTTATTTCTTCACAAGTCCTGAGTGTCTAACTCCTTCATATCTGATAATGACTGCTAATACCTTAATTCAGACCCTCTTGCTTCTTGCTTGAATTATGGCACTATTTGCCAACTAGGACTTTCTGCCGACACTAGTTCACCTGCGCTCCATATTCCTCCATACTATTGGAGTGATTGTGCTAACTGTAAATATGGTTCCATCACCCCTTAACCCCTATTGCTCAAAACCATCCAATCATGTCCCAGTCTTTTTGAGTTAAAGTCCAGATGCACCTCTTTTTGCATCTTTAAGCCTTTATCTGCAAAGCCCAATATATGCAGCTGTGCCTTGGTCATACTCAACTATGCTGCTCCATCCTTCCCTGTATTTGCATGTTCTGTTTTTTCTGCTTGGAAGTCCTTTTCCTCTTCTCCAATGTCACCCATTTTAAGCATCTCTTCCTCCAAGAAACCCTCTCTGATCTACAAAATGGACATCACTACTTTGTCTATGCCTCCATTCTACCAACTACATACCTTTATGTTTTAGCATGTGTTGGGTTGTGTGTTGTGTGTGTATCAGCTTTATTAAAATATAATTCACATACAATACACAAACTATTTCATATGTAAATTCCATGGTTTTTAATATATTCACAAAGCTGTGTAACCATCATCACAGTTAATTTTAGAATACTTTATTACTCCCAAACATTAACAGTCACTCCCCATTCTTCCTCCACCCATCTCCATCCTAGGCAACTGAAATTTACTTTCTGTCTTTATAGATTTGCTTATTCTAGACATTTCATATAAATGGGATAATATGTAACCTTATGTGACTGGCTTCTTTTACTTAACAGTATTTTCAAAGTTCACCCATGTTGTAGCATGTATCAGTATTTCATTACATTTTATTATTGAATAATATTCCATTGTATGAATATACCACATTTTGTTTATTCATTTGATGGACATTAGGTTGTTTTCACTTTTTTGTCTATTATGAATAATGCTGCTAAGCACTTTCATGTGCAAGCTCTTTTTATAATATTTTTTTTATTTTTGAGAGAGAGAGAGCTGGGGAGAGGGGCAGAGGGGGAGAGAGAGAGAGAGAGAGAGAGAGAGCGATAGAGAGAGAGAGAGAATCTTAAGCAAGCTCCATGCTAAGCGGGGAGCACGACACAGGGCTTGATCCCATGACCCTAGGATCATGACCTGAGCTTAAATCAAGAGTCGGCGCTCCATTGACTGAGCCACCCAGGTGCCCCTCATGTGCAAATTTTTGTATGGACATATATTTTTATTTATCTTAGGTAGAAGTGGATTTTATAGGACATATGGAAAACTGTGTGTTTAACCTTTTGAGGAACTGCTATGCCATTTTCCAAAGTAGCTGGCTAAATATAGTTACCAAAGATTAAATAAAGTTACTATTTTACATCCTTACTAGCAGTGTAAGAGGGCCCAATTTCTCCACATTCTCCATAAGTCTTCTTCTTCACCTTCTTCTTCTTCCTCTTCTCCTTCTCTTTCTCCTCCTTCTCTTTCTCCTCTTTCTCCTCTTTCTCCTCCTCCTTCTTCTTGCCATCCTAATGGATGGGTGGTAGGATCTCATTGTGGTTTTTATGGAAATTTTTCTGAATGATATTGAGCATCTTTTCATGTGCTTATTAACTATTTGTAGATCTTCTTTGAAGAAATGTCTATTCATATCCTTTGGCCATTTTGAAAATTGAGTCATTTGTCTTTCTATTATTGAGTTGTGGGAGTTTTTCATCTATTCTTAGATGAGTCCTATATCAGATTATGATTTATATATGATTTGCAAAATTTTCCCTCTATTCTGTGTCCTGTCTTTCTACTTTCTTGATGTCCTTGAAGCACAGTTTTTAATTTGAATAAAATCACTGCCTGACCAAGGTCATGAAGATTTACTGTTATGTTGTCTTTCAGGATTTTTATACTTTAAGCTCTTGCATTTAGATCTTCATGGGTTTTGAGTTCTAATTTTTATATGTGTGAGGTAAAGATCCAACTTCATTAATTTTCATGGAGGTATAGTACATACCTTTAATGTTTTTTTCATTTATCTTACTATTGTGTAATTAACCATTTAGTTAATTTAGTTTAGTTAGTATGTGTTTCAAATGACAGTAAGATGGGGACATGCCTTATTTACCTTAGTACACCTAAAATGGTGCTTGGCAGGTAGTAGATGTTCAATAAATACTTATTAAATGGAACTTAACTGTGTGGAAAACTTGACCATTTTTTTATTATTACCATAAAACAATACATTATTTTGATTGAAATATTATTTGATTTTTAAGATAGTTACATTTTACAAGGATATGTCTATTTTAGAAGGACATAAAAAGATACCCCAACTGGTTTAGATCTACAATCCATAGCAACAGATATTGTTTACTTTCAGGAAAACATCTGGCATCAGTGATAAGACACATACCTCCCCCACTAATATTAATTTTCTTATGCAATCAGTTGTTACTTGGTGTAGCAGATTATATTTTCTGAAGATGGGTTCAACAATATCATCCTGTCCCACAGTCTTCTAAACCTGTGCTGAACTGTCAGAGCAGAATGTGGCACACCACTTGGTCTTATGAACTGTGAGATCATGACCTGAGCTGAAGTTGGATGCTCAACCGACTGAGCCACCCAGGTTCCCCTAGTAGGATATTCTTTAATTTGAGGGCTTTCCAAATTTTTTCTTGTGGTTGACTTCAAGTTTCATTTCACTGTGATCTGAAAATATTCATAGTATGATCTTGGTCTTTTTATACTTGCTGAGGGCTGACTTGTGACCCAGTATGTGACATATTCTGGAGAATATTCCATGTACACTTGAGAAGAATGTGTATTCTGCTTTAGGATGAAATGTTCTGAATATGTCTGTTAAGTCCATCAGTCTAGAATGTCATGCAAAGACATTTTTTCCTTGTTGATTTTCTGCTTAGATGATCTGTCCATTCCTGTAAGTGGGGTGTTAATGTCCCCAATTATTACTGTATTATTATCAATGAGTTTATGTTTGTTATTAATTGATTTATATATTTGGGTTTCCTCACATTGGGGGCATAAATATTTACAATTGTTAGATCTTCTCGATGGGTAGATCCCTTAATTATGATATAATGCCCTTCTTCATCTCTTGTTACAGTCTGTTTTAAAATCTAGTTTCCTGGATATAAATATGGCTACTCTGGTGGGTTTTTTGATGTCCATTAGCATGATAGATGATCCTCCATCCCCTCATTTACAATATGCAGGTCTTTAGGTCTAATGTGTGTCTCTTGTAGGCAGTATATAGATCGGTCTTATTTTTTTTTATCCATTCTGATACCCTATGTTTTTTGATTGGAGGATTTAGTCCATTTACATTCAGAGTGATTATTGAAAGATATGAATTTAGTGCCATTATGTTACCTGTAGAGTTGATGTTTCTGGTGATGTTCTCTGGTCCTTTCTAGTCTTTTGTTTTCTGGGGAGTGGGGAGGAGGGCACTTTCTGTCTCTACCCAAAGAGCCCCAAGAGCAAGGCTGTGTTTAATGGTCACAAACTCCTTTAGTTTTTGTTTGTCTGTGAAACTCTTTGTCTCTCCTATTCTGAATGACAGCCTTGCAGGATAAAGCATTCTTGGCTGTACACTTTTCCTATTCAGTACATTGAATATTTTCTGCTACTCCCTTCTGGCCTGCCAAGTTTCCGTGGACAGGTCTGGTGCTAACCTTATGTGTCTACCCTTGTAGGTTTAGGGTCTTTTGTCCCTGGTTGCTTTCAGAATTCTCTACCTTTGTGTTTTGTAAGTTGCACTATGATATGTTGTGGTGTTTACTTGTTTTGTTGATGTTTTATAAGTTTCACTATGATATGTTGTGGTGTTGACTTGTTTTGTTGATTTTGAGGAGATTTCTCTGTGCCTGTTGGACTTGAATGCGTGTTTCCTTCCCCAGATTATGGAAGTTCTCAGCTATAATGTGTTAAAATAAACTTTCTACTCCTTTTTCCAGCTTTTCTTCTTCTGAGACTCCTATGATACAGATATTGTTTCACTTGATGGAATTGTTGAGTTCCCTAAGTTTCTCTTTGTAATCTAATAATTTTCTTTTTGGCTTCATTATTTTCCATAAATTTATCTTTTATATCATCTATTCTCTCTGCTTCTTCAGTCCTCACTGTTGCTCAATTATGTTGATTTTGCATCTCAATTATAGCATTTTTTATTTTTACCTGACTAGTTTTTAGGGATTCAATTTCTGTAGCAAAGATTTCTCTGGTGTCTTCTATGCTTTTTTCAAGCCCAGCTAGTAGTCTTATGACCATTGTTCCAAATTCTTGTTCAGATATATTGCTTATATCTATTTGAACAAGTTCCAAGCTATGATTTCTTCTTGGCCTTTCTTTTGGGGAGAATTCTTCCATCTTGTCATTTTGGCTAAGTTTCTGTCTTTAGCATGTTTTGAAAGCTTGTTATGTTTCCTGCACCTGAGAGTAATGCTACATTAAAAACGGGTCATACACTGTTCAGGGTCTGGCACTTCAGGAAGTGTTTCTTGTGTGTGCTGTGTGCCCTCTGCTCTTGAGTTTTGGCTGCTCTTTCCCACCGGTCAGTCCTCTGCAGAGCTCCTCCTTGCTTGCAGTGGGGAGTTTTTGGATCTTTAACTCAGTGTGCTTTGATTTGTTTGTTAAAATAAGCCTGGAAAATAAAAAGAAAAAAAATCCTTATCCCCCCTGAGAGAGAAAAGGAAAAGGAATGAAGAAAACCAAACAGACTGTCAAAAAAATATAAGCCTGATTCCAAAGAAAAAGAATGGGGGAGGGGGGTAGAAGAAGAAGACTGATTTCAAAAAAAAAAAAAAAAAAAAGGATAAAGGAAAATGAATAAACAAAATAAACAAGAAACTATGACTCTGATTCCAAATGAAAAAAGAAGAAGAAATAAAAAGGAACCCTGGTCCTATTTCTACCAGAACTGCAGATGCTGCTTCAAAGCAGTTGATTTTCAGTGTACTTGGTGCATGGGGAGTTTTCTGGAGGAGAGGTCTGCTGCTTTGGCTCAGAGTCTGTCTTGCCCCAATAAATAAGCAGTTGTCAGGCACATGGGGCAGGGTTTGGTGTAAGGTGGGGTCCCCACCTTACACTGGGGACCATGGTATTGCTTTCTGAAGTCTTACCATGTTTGTGTTGGGAGGAAAATGGTGCCACCCCACTCTATTTTCCCTACACAGATCTCACACACACCACACTGTTCAAGAGACCCTCACAGAATAGTGAGGGCAGCCAACTGGCCCTGTGTGACAGCTCTCCTGCGTCCCCCCCCCCCCCCCGCCTTTGGTGCACAGCTGGGATTTAAAACTTGAAATCTTAAAGGACCTGGCAAAGGCTCAGACTTGCCCCCTCTTTTAGAGTAGAGCTGCTCCACGCTGCGTCTGACGTCCTTTGTCCCAGAAAAATAGTCCCACACCTGTACAGTGCATGGGATCTATGGTGTAGCACCGCTAAAAGCAGTAACAATATTATATGCCCTCTATGTGTGCCTCTGCCCCCTGCCTACGAAAGGCCTTTCGCTGGAGCCTATAGAGTCCTTTGTCCTTGGAGAGGCAATATACCCTCTTCCAAATGTTCTCCAGGAAGGGAAATGTTCTCTGCTGTTGTGACCCAGGAGATCCCTAAGCCACACTTGCACTCCAAGGCCAGCGCCTTCCTCCCCAGGAGCATCCCCACAGCTCTACTCTGGAGAAAGTCACACAATTCCTAAACCTCAAAGTTTGAGCTACATGTGCTCTTTGCAAAAAACCTGTGACACTTAGTACCTTTCTCTTCCCAGTCCATGGTCCTGAGAGGTTTTCCTCTTGTTCAAACTGAACACTGCACTCTTTCAACCCCTTCTATCTTTTCACTCCCTTTTGTCTCTCCATGGAAAGAGTCCCTTGCCTCTGAGGCACCACTGTTTTCCTCTTCCCCAATTCACTTCCATGCACCTTGCATCTGCCACGCTATCTCTCTCCAACCATGGAGATCCTTCTCCAGTGTTCCAAGTGATCTGACCTCAATACAGCAGTGTTTCAGGGACAAGAAGGGCCCAGGGTCCCCCTACTTCTCTGCCATCTTAATTTCTAGGGCTTCTAAGATTCTTAAGGGCGTTCTCCCACAGAAGTCTCAAAAGAAACCTAATTATGATGTGCTGCTTTTGTCAAAGGTCAGGGCAAGGTTGTATCTTTTGTTTACCACAATACTCTATTTGCTGATCGTATTTGCTGATGGTATTTGTCTTACTAAATTTTATGTGATCGAAATTTTTTAAAAATACCTTTAGGCATAAATCCCAGCACAAGAAGATTGCATAATTAACTGCCTCTATTAGAAGCAGCTCATGGATAATGAAAGATAAAGTAGAAGCAAATATCATATCAACTATGGTCAGTAGAAATAGTAAATATTGCCAGAATCCTGTTCAAATACTGAGAAAAGATTATTCCATGTGTTTCCTTTTATTCTCTTCAACTATGTTAGTTTAAGGAGGTGAATTCAAGTTTAAATATATCTGAAATACTTCTCTTTGCATTTGGCATTTTGGCACTGGAAAACAGTGTCACAGCAGGTACATATTTGGAATTGTCTCAGACCCTCTGTGAAGTATGTTCTTCCCTGTGCAGGATGCATTTGCAATGTCAACAGTAGCTAAGTACCAGTTGAGCTACATTCCTTGTAAAGCAATCTAATTATGGCAAACTCGAAGACTTGAGCCCTGGTGATAATTTCCAGAATGAAATGTTCACAAGATGAAATGGAAAAGCATCAGCAGCTCATCCTTTTCTCTGTCATCCTTGTTTATAAAAACCTAAAAATGTGAATGAGCTTCCATTGTTTGTATTTCCCAAACTTCATAGAGACATACACAGAGTTTGGCCTAGTGAGTTGGCATTTCTATGCATCTTCTATACAAATGGCTTTCTACTGTTTGAACAACTAGTTACTTTTTCTGGATTCAAAGTCACTTACTTACAAAGAAACAAACCCAATTTAATTCAATTATTAATTCAAGACCTAATGTTGAATAATGGTGGAATCTCACATTTTAGTTGTCATTTGATTACTCTAGTTTTGTACAGTTTAACAGAGTCATTGTCTATCAGATCTTTATTCCTGATTTACTCTGACAGGCTAATATTTTCATATTACTTTATGCTT
>CM053578.1:57940324-58003797 GCA_028646485.1 Cryptoprocta ferox
GATGGTCTTGGTGGAGGTCACTTGTGGGGAAGAGCACTGGGTGTTATATGGAAACCAACCTGACAATAAAGTTTGAAAAAAAAAAAAAAAAGAACTCCACTCTGGCTTTCATCTTTTGACTGTTTTGAAGAAAACTCACTAACAACAAAAACAGCAACCACAACCCTTCCATGACAATGTCTCTGAAGAAGTGAGAAAGGTGAAGGCTGAATATTCTCAGACCAGGTATCACTGTTCAACTCTGATGACTTATGTAGAACATAGGCTTCTAGAGAGGGGCTTCCTTTAGAAAGAAAGCCCAAATATCCTTTAAGATTATTTTCATGAACTTTGTGAACTTCAAAGTTCCTACAGAAGTAAATAATCTAATAGAACTTTCTATCCCTAAGTAAGAAGGAAGTCAGAAACTCCAGACAAAGGATAATGTCCAACAGAATTTGAGGAGGGGGGAAGGGCAGTGATTCTTAAATTTGTAACTTTCCCATGTTTTTGTTGTTGTTGTTTGTATCCTCTGTTTCCTAAAATGAACACCAGGG
Organism: Cryptoprocta ferox; assembly: GCA_028646485.1. Taxonomy (NCBI): domain Eukaryota; kingdom Metazoa; phylum Chordata; class Mammalia; order Carnivora; family Eupleridae; genus Cryptoprocta; species Cryptoprocta ferox. Next base: position 57,940,861 of record CM053578.1, read on the forward strand.
ACACATATAAATTGAAAATTATCTGTGTACTTGTTTTGGGATCAGCTAGTGAAACTGTGCCCAGTATGGAGATATTCTCAGGAGAAAACCTAAGGGACAATGTGGAAAAAGGCTCTGATCTCTTGAAAACAGAAATCCCAAATAAGATGAGTTTTTAATTCATTTATTGTGAATTAAATGTGTAGAACTGCAGATTTTTCTTCTCTAAAATAGACCCTGCTCATCATCTCTTTGCATTTGATACTCATCAAAATACAACTTTCAAAAAAATAAAAAACGTGGCTCTTCTAAAATATAACATTATAGCAAGTGTCAAAGTTGATTTAGTTCATTACTGAGGGAACCAGAGGGAAAATAAAGCTAACTGAAAAACATACTGCACAGGCAGAAATATTGTAATTGGGGGAAAAAAAAGAAAAAGAATATAGAATGAGATTATTAAACTGAATTAAAAACCTGTGTTTTAATTTTTCCTACTATATAGAAACCATTTACATAACTATAGGACAAATTCATTTGCAATGCTAATGAGCAAAATTATTTGAATGCTATCAGTGTTTCTAAGTTAAAACTTACTTTTTTACAATTGTAATTTACCCTAATTAATGGAAATTGTAAGTCAAAACAAAACTATATACCCTTAAAGAATCATCATTTTTCCTCTTTCCCTTTTGTAATTTTTCTTTCTCCTGTGCTGATGCAATTAATTATATTTTCTCTCAAAATGAGAAATGCAGAAAGATTTTTCCTAAGTTGTGATTCTAATAAGGGAATGAAATTATGATACAAATATGTTGGCATTTACTTTATGTAAATTAAGAACCAGTATCAATGTTATTTTTTTAATTTTGAAAATGTGTTCAAATTAGTTAATGAAATTAAATGGTTATGAGTTCAAATACAGAATTCATGAAAAATTACAATTCATGAATTTAAAAATAAATGCAAAAGCATAAAGTCAATGATATTGTAATAGCGTTGTTGACAGTAGGTAGCTACACTTGTCGGAGCATAAAGTATATAAACTTGTGGATCACTATGTTGCCCACCTGAAAGTAATGTAGCATTCTGTGTCAACTATACTCCAATTACAAATAAATAAATAAACATTTTAAAATGAAAATCAATGCACAAAAATATATTCAATTAAAAATTGAATATATTTGATATTATCAAAAAATTGAATATATTTATCAAAAATTTTGTCACTCTCCTGTAAATTAACAGATAAAGATGTAAGAGAAATAAAAATATTAAGTCAAAGGTTCATAAAATTCTGAAAGTTTAATTAATTGCCAATATTATTCAATTTTTAATTATAATTAAAGAAAAAAGTGCCCTTGAATACTGGTATAATTAAATGACAAAGTTGTTTTTGTGTAAATTGTTACAGATATTGAAAATGTTTTTTTTTTTTTTACTTTTATTTAACGTAATGTGAAGTATAATTTCAATGAGAACAATGGTGGTATAAGATGGTGCTTTCTAAATGAGGGCACCGTTGTTTAAAGCAAAATTTTAAAGGTGTATAGTGATTCTCAACACTGGCTGCTTTTAAGATTTTCCCTTTAATACTAGTTTCAGCAATCTGATTATGATTTGCCTTGGTATGGGTTGAGTTTCTTGGATGAGATTCTTGGATATGTGGGTTTATATTTTCATCAAATGTGGGAATTTCTTAGTCATTTAAAAAATTGTTTTTTCTGTCCTCCTTCCCCTCCTTTCCTTCTGAGACTGCAACTACATGTATGTTAAACTTTTGATATTGTTTCTCAGGTCACTGAGGTTCTGTCCTCCCTCCAACCACCACCACCACCCCTCGCCCACTGGCCTCCCTGTATGTTTCATTTTGGATATTTCAATTTCTATGTCTTCAAATTCATGCATTTTTTCTATAGTTATATAATATTCCATTAATATAGTTTAATGAAATTTTTAATTGCAAATATATTTTTGTCTCTAGAAGTTCCAATTTTTTTTATGGCTTCCATTTCTCTCATTGCATTTCTGTTTTTCTTTGAATCTTTAAACATATTTATAATAACTGTTTTAAAGTTCTTGTCTTCTGGGGCACCTGGGTGGCTCAGTTGGTTAAGCATCCTACTACTCTTGGTTTCCACTCAGGTCATCATCTCACAGTATGTGAGTTCAAGCCCTGTGTTGGGCTCTGTGCTGACAGTGTGGAGCCTGCTTGGGATTCTCTGTCTCCCCTGGCCCCTTTGTCTCTCAAAATAAATAAATAAACATTAAAAATTAAAAAAAAAAAGTTCTTATCTGCTAATCCATCAGGTCTGTCATTTTGGGGAGTGTTCATATTAACTGATTTATTTCTTAGTTATGGGGCACATTTCCCTGCTTCTTCACATGACCAGTAACATTTTTATTAGATGCTGGACATTGTGATTTCATGCCACGGAGTCTTGGATTTTATGGTACTCCTATAGAGTGCTGGAGAGTCTGGTAGTGTAAGCTACTTGCAGATCAGCTTGATTCCTTCAAAGCTTGCCTTTCTGAGCACCTGGGTGGCTCAGTCAGTTAAGCATCTGAATTTTGATTTTGGCTCAGGTCATGATCTCACAGTTCACAAATTTGAGCCCCACATTGGGCTCTGCACTGACAGTGAAGATCTTGCCTGGAATTTTCTCTCTCCTCTCTCTCTCTCTCCCTCCCCTGCTCTCTTACACCCACGGTCTCTCAAAATAAATAAATAAACTTTTAAAAAAGTGTTTGGCGGGGCACCTGGGTGGCTCAGTCAGTTAAGTGTCTGACTTTGGCTCAGGTCATGATCTCATGGTCCCTGAGTTTGAGCCCCACATCAGGCTCTGTGGTGACAGCTCAGATCCTGGAGCCTTCTTCAGATTCTGTGTTTCTCTCTCTGCCCCTCATCTGCTCGTGCTCTCTCTCAAAAATAAATAAAAACATTAAAAAATAACTAAAAATAAAAAAAGTATTTGCCTTTCAGTTTTTCATAGAGATCTACAGTAGCCGTTAAATCCACTGCTAACCTTGAACCTTCTGGTTTCTCTAATGAAATGCCATGTGTATTCAGACTGATGTGAACTCAAACGATTCCCAGGTTTATAGAAGTTCTGACGATAGTTTAGTTTACACTCCCTAGTAACTATCTTCTCCCAGCATTTGTTTTTTGTTTGGCCGTGTTGAATTTCACCTTACCCACAAAAGACCTCTACGCAGATTTCTAGAGATCATTCTTTGCATAGCTCCCTCTTCTCTGGTAATCCTTTCTGTAAATTCTAGCTGCTTCAGCCTCCCTCATCTCTAAGCTCTGTCTTCTCAACTCATTGTGACTGCCAGCATCTGCTTACGTTTATCCTCCCTGTACCACAGTCCAGAAATTGCTAAAGCAATCATAGGATTCATCTTGGTTAGTTAGTTCTCTTCTTTCAGAAAGCATGGCTATTCAATATATAAAAACAGTTGTTTCATCCATTTTGTTCAGTTTTCTAGTTGTTTGTAGTAGGATGGTAAAGTTCTGTGAACAGTTGGGCTTTGGTACAAGGATGCATTAATTTAATATAAATGCCGGATTAACAACACGATACCAACAAAAATAAGTGTTTTCTTATATAAATACAGCATGGTATATTGAAACAGTAGAATGCCAACAAATGATAGCAACCACTGTGTCTGGATGAAATAGACCAACTTCCATTGTTAACTAGAGCCTATTTCAGCTTTGTTAGTGTTTCAGATCCAGTGAGATTTTCTTTTTTTTTTTAATAATGTTTATTTTTGAGAGAGAGACATTGTGGGAGTGGGGGAGGGGCACAGAGAGAGGGAGACACAGAATCCAAAACAGGCTCCAGGCTCTTAACTGTCAGCAGAGAGCCCGATGCAGGGCTCGAACTCACAAATTGGGAGATTATGACCTGAGCCAGTCAAATGCTTAACTGACTGGACCACCCAGGCCCAGATCCAGTGAGATTTTCTGTGATTCCCATTCAATGCCTGGTTTAGGGGACTCTTTATAGTCTTCTGCTAAGGTTTGCAGCAGCTCCAACTTGAGAACATGGAAATTCCTGCAGATGGGAGTGATGGTGCTGCATGCAGGATGCTATCACAGGTCTTCTCAGTCTAAATATTCTTGATTGCTTTCTAATTTATAGCACCTATGCCACTTTGGCATGGAACACTCTGTGAGGCTGCCTCCAATTAGAATTCCAGGCCCTAAACAAATGTAAGTCCCTTTTGCCCACAGAATTGAGCTATTTGAGAGTTTTCTGTCATCTAGTCCATTGTCTAACCCGTTCTCCTCTTCACTTGGGGAGGAGGCAGGGCAGGGGACTCTCTGGAAGCTCATCTATGACTCACTTACTTGATTTATTCACCAAAAGAAAAGCATAGTAATGTATTTCAAAATATTATTTCATTACACAAATATAATAGATTTCCTACCCATGCATAAAAAAATAATTGAGAAGAGGGGAGCCTGTGTGGCTCAGTTGGTTAAGCATTCGACGCTTGATTTCAGTTCAGGTCATGATCTCAAGGTCATGAGAACCAGTTCTGGGGAGTGGAGTCTGCTTAAGATTCTCTCTCTCCCTCTTCCTCTCCACTCTCTCTCTCAAACAACAAACAATGGTTGAAAAAAACCAGTATTCTTTCTAAGCTACTTCTCTTACCTCTCCGTATCCCTTGGTATTGCTAGAACTCCTATGATAAAGTTCTCTTCTCTGGCAGGGTTTTCTGGTATAGAGTTCTTATGGGTAGTATATGCAAGGCCCCCACACTGGTCTCAGGATTGCTGCCTGTCTGACATTATCTACGTCTTACCTTGGAGTATGATACAGGGTTTGCTGAAGTCTCCCTGCTTCTTCTTGGTCCTGGGTTTAGGTGTGCAGGGGCTCTTTTAGATGAGCCTACTAATGGTGATAGAAAGTGCACTCCCTCTAGCAATATTATTATTGTATGTAGTTTCTATGTACAGTATACTTTTTATTTTTCAGGTCCTATTTGTATTACTAGGTATGACATATTTCTTGATATCCTCTTTAATTTCTTGAGAGATTTAGAAGAATATCCTTCATTGGCAGAGTTAGAGGACAATCCATATGGAATCCCATAAGGTCACCTGGAAATATAATCTTTTAATACAAAATCAGCCAGTTTCCTATGATTCAATTCAAACATCTTCCTATTCCTTTCCCTGAGTTTTGTGCATATCTGCTATATTCACTAAGAGGTTTTAAGATTGCTTTTATCCTCATTTTGGAGGGATTTAATTCTTGGATTCTTTTTTTCTAGAGTCTTTTTACAATGTACCCTTAGGGAATATAGGAAGTGTTTGCAAATAGGGGAACCTCAGTGGCTCAGTTGGATAAGTGTCTGACTCTTGATTTTGGGTCAGGTCATGATCTTACGGTTCATGACATCAAGACACATGTTGGGCTCTGCTGACATTGCAGAGCCTGCTTGGGATTTTTTCTTTCCCTCTTTCTGCTCTTTCTCTCTCTTTCGCTCTCAATAAATAAACAAACATTAAAAAAATTGTTTGCAAATATACTGACAGTTTGTCCTGACATGTTAGAATTTTGGGTGAATATACACATTAGGCCTTTCTGGAATCAATCCAAGTTGATCAAAATGATAGGATTTTTGGCTCATATAATTGACATAAAAGTTGGCTTCAGGGTTGGTTTGTGAGCCGCTCAATCATGTCTTCAAGGTTCAGTTTCTTTTTATCTCCGCTCTGTCTAATGCATGTTCAGCTTCTTCTTAAGCTTGGTTCTACTTCATGGTCACAAGATGGTTGTGTTAACATCCTTGGGAATATGGTTCTCTAGGCACATCTATGGAGATAGAAGGGATCATTTATTTCCAAGAGTGTTCTGCTCGGGGGGGGGGGGACACTTTTCCTCTAGACACCATCAGAAAACCTTCCCTTTGATTGGGTCAGCCTGAGATGAGTCATTCTGGAACAAATAACTGTGACCAGGAAAGGAAGTGTTGTGTTCAATTAGTTTAAGCTTCAGTCACTCTTCTCACTGCTAGTGTGAGATGCCCAGGGGAGGTGAAGATGTCTGAATGAAAAGTTAGCTAGTGACTAAGGAAAGGGGAGAGAAATGTTGGAAAGCTAACCACAGTGCCTAGCATATCTATTTCCTCAGAAAAGAATAAATGTCTTGAAAGGGGAGAAAAACATGCTAAATATTCACTTATGCTAGGTCTCATGCCAGGTAATACATGTATTTCTAACACTGTTGGAGAGTGTCACCCAGCCTATTACCTACTTTCTTTACGAATTTCCCTGCCTTCAGGGAGAGTCTCTGATAATCTGTTTGTTGGACTCATATAATTTTTTGTATGTGCACAGAGAAACAAAGACAGTTTAGAGAGATGCTGAGCAGGGAGAAACAGAGTTAAGGTTTGACACTAGAGAAAAGCTTCCTTGGTTCTTGATGGCCTTCCCATGCATGGTCCAGTTACTGCCTCAGCCTACTATCTAACAGGTTGTTAAAATGGAACTCCAAAACAAAAAACAATGTAGTAGATTCCAAGGGATAATTCTCTCCCCCAAGCTAATGCCCCGGATACTAAAGTGAAGTGCTGGACCACCCATGCATAATATACTGAGGGATAATGAGATGTTCCTGCCACCCTGATCACGTACTGCAGCTGAAAAGACAGAAAAAAGCTGATTGGAGAGATGTCCTTGTGTGAACTTGGTATGATATTCTCTGCTACCTCCTCATGAGAATAGGATACTTTACTTTCACAATAAACCAATGAGTTAAGACTCTGAGTAGATTTTGGTATCTGTGTCCTGGAGATTGAGGGAGATAGACAATGGTGTTTGACTTAAGTCTGAGAAGTCTAAAGTCAACACGTGGACAGCAAATCCACTGGGGTAGTATGCACTTCCACTCAAATTGGCTTGTGAGCACAAAATGAGACACTTTCCAAAAGTGAGCTGGCCTGGGTCATCTTAAAAGAGAATCCCTTCTGAAAGGACACCTCAGTGGGTTATCATACATAAAGAAATGGTTAAGTTGCTGAATGCTCAGAGCAGAGCTACCCAGAAGAGGGCATGCCAAGGGCAAGGGAATTTCATTGGTGATCTTGAGTGAGAATGTCCAAAGAACAAAAATGTCCATCAGAGGAAAAGTCAGCAATGCTCCTACAGTCCATAGGGCACTGAGGTCAGACTGCATTACACCAGGCATGTAGTCCCTCTCTTCCTAGGCTGACTTTGTAGAGATCAGAACTGTGGCTTGCACAGTGAGAGAGAAGGCAGAGAAGGAATAAGCCAACCATACCATCGCCTCAGCTTGCTCTGAGGAATGAGGAAAGCTTGACACTGAATAAGAGTTTAGATATTTTATTTCATAATTGAACTGGATGCCAGTTTTGTAATAATTAGACTAGACTGGAACTTTCAATGTCAAAACATTATCTAAGAGTGAGTATAAAAACTATGGACAGACATATTGAAGTTTTATTTTTAACAGTGAGAAATAGTATATTTATTTTCTTTCTACATTTTATTACTGACTGAGGTGTCATATAATCATTTTAATGACGCTGCCAGGTGGATATTATTATCTCAGTAGGATTTTTTTTTTCTCCCCTCTGTAATTGGGGAGACTGAGATTCAAAGAGTCCCATGGAACGGGGGTGACTCATGAAATGGACTTTAAAGGATGATCAGTTTTTCAGTAAGCAGAGATGAGAAAAAAGGAGTTCTGAGAGAGGAAGAAACGGAGAAGCAGAGGCTGGTGAGGGTGTATCCCGGACCTGTGGCAGTCTAGAAGGTCTGGAAGGGCTGAGGGTAAAGTAAGTCTGAAAACATTTTAGAGTAACGTGGCTGTTCTTTAACATCACTTTTCCTCTTGTCCCTTCCATACAACTGCCTCTTTCTCATTCTGACAAAAAATGAAGGTATTCTTCCCATTTGATCATGTGAGAATGTCCAATTTGGAAAGTAGGGATTATATGCTAGAATTTCACAAGGTAGAGGGGAAAACTGCAAGAGATTCTGAGATAGGTAGATCTAGTTTTGAACCCAGTACTACTGCAAGAACGTAGTATTTCTTGTTTGTAGAGCCAGGAAATTTCTGTAGGTCTACTGTGAGGGATACATAACATGAAAATGAGGCAGATCCATAAAATAACTGTGTGACCTTCAGTAAATCAAAAATGTCTTAGGTCTAGGTCCCGTGGTTTGCCCACCCCATTGTGTTGTCAGTGACACGTCATGTCAGTGTTTGAAGTATGTAACAGTTGAGGTGGCTTTTTTTTCCCCCTGGACAAAATAAGGTATTGTTTTCTTATAAATGCCCAATAAAATGTCAAGCCTGACTTTTTGTGTACAAAATCTGTTTGTTTTAGTTATATAAGAAAGGTCCTTTTGGTGAGGCTAAGAAGGACATTTAAACTGAAAGTTATGTATAATTGGGCCTGAAAACTTTTAATGGCTCTACTTAAAATGAAGAGAAAGGTACTTAAGGAAGGTAGCAGTTGTAGGCTTTCTTTTCTTAGGAAATCAATACTCATAAAACTCAAGGTTGGAATCGAGAATTAAAAACCACAGTGAGTTTATTTTAAAGCATGTAGTCTGTCATCTTTATTTTCCCTTTGGATAACATAGTGTTTATACCCTGAGGTCTATTTATGTTGCTGCAAATCTTTCACTGACTTTGAAGTGAACTTCATGTGGTGCCAGAATCAGAAACTTAGGGCTTAGAGATCATGAAGTCCAACCCCCTCATTTAAAAAAGAGTAAACTGAGGTCAGACAGGAAGTGAAATTGCCTGACATCTCCTCCATTTCCTCCGAGTTGTGGTGAGGAACCACCTGTTGTTCTGAACCTCCAGGCCCAACTCCCAACTCTGGTAGGTGAGACGTCCTTTCCCTTTTCAACCTCCACCATGGGGCTGGATCTTCCACTCAACCTACATGGTGCCTGGCACTCAGGAGCCACTCTTTCTATAGTTCTTTTTCGAAAAGGGGATTTTATTTCACTCTCAACAGAGTATTCTGTCCTCACCAGAGCCTAATTCGAAACTCTCTGCCATTCTTGGTGTGGCTTAGGAGAATCACCAATCACCAGGTAAAGAAAACAAATCCCTGCCGCTCTTCTCCCAAATACATGCTTCACGGGGTTGCCTGTGTGAGAAACCATTCCATCACCAATCCATGCTTGCAGTTTACACATCCCACTCTTGTGACTGCTCACCTGCAGTTTCACTTAAAACCAGTTCCTAGGGGCACGTGGGTGGCTCAGTCAGTTAAGCCTCTGGCTTCAGCTCAGTACATGGTCTTGTGGTTTATGAGTTCCAGCCCCGTGTTGGGCTCTGTGCTGGATTCTGTGTCTCCCTCTCTATCTGCCCCTCCCCCACTTGAGCTCTGTCTCTCTGCCTCTCGCAAAAATAAACAAACATCAAAAAAGAAATTTTTTAAACCACCATTCCCTGTGTCTAGGGCATCGTACTGCATCTAGCACCTCTCATCCAACTAGAGAGCAAACAGATGTGCTATCAAAGCTCACTGTTGGGCCAGAGGACTACAAATTGCATTTATGCTTATATTTTAAATCTGGCTGAACCCAACAAAGTTCTAGTATTTACAAAAATATGTTTAGTTCTTTTTGTGTGATTCAGATACAAATAGAGACGGATTTTGTATAGGTATTAAGGTTATGTGGGTTGGAGAATGAGTCATAGACAACGCAAAAGTAAAACGTTGAGTAAAGCAAACCAACTCAGAAGGTTTATAATTTTGGAGGTTTTTGTCCAAAAGAGGAGATAGCTAACCCTACACAGCAATAGGCTGTATGTACTGGGTAGGAGGGACCAGCTGTTCCCCTCTCTACTAGGGAGAGCACAGCAGTAATTAAGCTTAAAGGGTAGCAGTAAGCATTTTTATTACAACGAGGTAACTTTCTAGAATTCCTACAATGAGAGAACGAGAATTCCACGGAGTTTCTTTCACCTATTCTCAAATTCCTCCAATGCCATCTCCGCTGTTCACTCCACCTGGTTCACAGATGATCTAGAGCCTTGGGTCCCAAACTGAGCCCAGGTGCCCAGAGGTCATTCACAAGAAACTCTCAGAAGCCTCACGGGAGTTTAAATTGTCAAAGAAGAGAACAGCGCCATCTGTTGGGACATCACGCCAACTACTATTATTACAGTGTTCCAACATAACTACTTAATACATAGAACTGTTAGGCATTTCTTTTCTTTTTTTTAATTCCAGTATAGTGAACATAGTTAACATTTATTTCATGTGTACAATATAGTGATTCAAGAGTTCTCTACGTTACTCAGTGCTTGTCAAGAGCACTCATCCCCCGACCTGCCTCCCCCTGGTAACCATCAGTATGTTCTCTGTAGTTAAGACTCTGTTTTTTGGTTTATCTCTTTATTTTTTCCTTTGTTAATTTGTTTTGTTCCTTAAATTCCACACATGAATGGAATCATATGGTAGCTTTCTCTGACTTATTTTACTTAGTATTATATTCTCTAGTTCCATCTGTTTTTGAAAATGGCAAGATCTCATTCTTTTTAATGGCTCAATAATGTTCCAATATATATATATATATATACACACACACACAAACACATACCACATCTTCTTTATCCATTCATCTATTGATGGACATTTAGGATGCTTCCATAACTTGACTAAAAACATGCTGCAATAAACATAGGGGTGCATATATCCTTTTGAATTCGTGTTTTCATATTCTTTGGGTAAATACCCAGTAGTGCAATTGCGGGAACATATGATATTTATATTATTATTTTTTTTTTGAGGACCCTCCATACTGTTTTTCACACTGGCTGCACCAGTTTGCATTCCCACCAACAGAGCATGAGGGTTCCTTTTCCTCCACATCCTTGATACCACTTGTTGCTTCTTATGTTTTTGATTCTAGACATTCTGACAGGTGTGAGTGATATCTCACTGTGATTTTGATTTGTGTTTCCCTAATGATGAGTGATATTGAGTATCTTTTCATGTGTCTGTTTGCCATCTGTATGTCTTCTTTGGAAACATGTCTGTTCATGTCTTTTGCACATTTTTAAATTGGATTATTTGTTTTTTTGGTGTTGAGTGGCATACTATTAGGTATTTCTTTTGGCCTAGAAACAGGGTGGAAAATTTACTGAAACCTCAGGAAACCATGAACCAAGAAAGTTTGGGCACTTCTAAATAAGGGTTAAGAAACATCAGAAAAATCACAATTGGGGCTCCTGGGTTGCTCAGTCAGTTAAGTGTCCCACTCTTGGTTTTGGCTCAGGTCATGATCTCAGTTTCCTGAGTTCCAGCCCAATGCTGGGCTCTGTGCTGGCAGTGCCGAAGCTGCTTGGGATTCTTTTTGTCCTCTCTCTCTGCCCCTCCCCCCACTTGTGCTGTCTCTCTCTCAAAATAAATAAACTAAAAAAAATAAAAAAGGAATTAATTATTTTATTTTATTTTTTTAAATTCTTTTAATGTTTATTTATTATCGAGAGACAGAGAGAGACAGAGCATGAGCAAGGAAAGGGCAGAGAGAGAGGAAGACACAATCTGAAGCAGGCTCCAGGCTCCAAGCTATCAGCACAGAGCCCCATGTGGGGCTCGAACCCACAAACCATGAGATCATGACCTGAGCTGAAGTGATATGCCCAACCAACTGAGCCACCCAGGTGCCCCAAAAAAGAATTATTTTAAAAGAAAGATCACAATTGACACTGGAGTTAGCCATAAATGAATGACTAAATAAACAAACACCAAACATTCCATCTTTCTTTTTACTGCCCACAGATTTTCTCATTTTGTTGTCAGCTCTGTAAAGAAAGGCAGACATCCATGGTCAGGAGGCAGTTCTCCAATTTCTCTGCCTGTTATCAGTTTATTGCTACTTTACTGATTGTGAATATATCTATGTATATATTTGTATCTATATCTATAGATGTTATTTATCTATGTATATGGATATGGATACATAGAGAAGCTTTTTTTCTAGAGACACCTCCTTAAAAATTACTTCTAAAAGGTTAAAGACATAGCTTTCATGTTACAGAATGTGGAAGCTGTGGAGTTCTCAAATCCTAATAGAGACCATGATGAAGGAACTGTTGATATGAAATCAATTTCATTCTAGGTGACCTTTGTCAACTTTACAAGCTCTTTGATGACTTATTATCCAGTTATAAAACAAAGAAAATGATGCATATGTTGTTGAGGTTTTGTGTTTATAAAATATTCTAAGATGCTCAGATGAAAGGTGTGACTCATAGGAAATGCCAAGTACGAAATAAACCGTGTCACAGATTCACAGCTGATCCCTTTCAATGTTATGGAAACTTGATATTTAAAAATCCCCTTGATAAGAATCCTGTTCTCATCAGCTATGCCTCTTCTCTGAAATTTGTTCCATTTTTCTCTCTCCTTTTCCATACCTTCAAATTGGTTGACATTTATAACCTGCAAGGGAGTCACTGAGCAATTGCTTAAGGGAGCCTGCACAAATATAATTTCTTTTCCACTAGGTAAAGGTCATGTGTGTATGTCCTGATGTATTTATCCTTTCCTTTTCAGTATTTGTCCATCAAGGAAACAGATGTTAGAAAAATATCTGATTGGTTAATCTCACCACTACCAACGGTTCTATTTTGGTCTGCAACACTCCTGTATATTAGAATATATAGAGACCCTTTGAAAAGGTAATCAGTTCTCTGATTATAGTTAGTTTTGCTTGCTTTGTTTTACCCTTTTATAAATGAATCTTACAGTATATACTCTACTGTCTCTGGCCTTTTTATTCAACTTATTGTGAGAGTCATCCATGTCGTAGCTTCTAGTGGTAGCTCATTCTTTTTCATTGCTTTGGAGTGTTCCATTATATGGCTGTTGCTTAATTTATTTTACTGTTGCTGGGCATTTAGTTTGTTTCCATGCTACATACTCTATATGTGATACATAGTCCCAGAAGATAGAGAATAAACTAAGAATATGCCCAAAGGAAATCACAGTGGCCAGTGTCAACTTCTGTAGTAGTTTGTCAACCTCCAGCATAGGACTTAAAGTGTCCCTATAGATAAGCTAGAGTAGTTTGGCAACATCGGAAAAAAGACTTTGGTGACACCCAGTGGACCTAACTGACATGGCAAAGACCCTCAGGCGTAACCATTACACCCAGCTATATAGACTCCCTCGAAGAAGGAGATGCCTAGCAGCAGCTCACAGACTAAGGGGCCACCCATGCTGTATGTGTAGAGATACTGCTCCAGCTGGACTGCCAGAGGCTCTCTCTCAGCCCAGAAGGCAACCTGACTACAATCCCGGCCAATGCTTGTCACAGGGCCACACCTGTGCCTCGCTCCTGGCATTTGATGCCTCCTTCCCAGATCCTCTTCCAAGTGGCTCATTAATTCCCTCTTCTAACTTTCTTGGGTGACTAACTTGTGTGATAAAGTTGTACAATATACAGAGTGATTCATAAATTTAATATTGGTGCTGCATGGTTTTTTGAAACATGTTTCAGTCTCGTGATTCATACCTGGCCTTGGGTTTGCCCTGCTTCATTCCAATTTGGGGCTATTATAAGTGTTGCTGATACAAATTTCTTGGGAGTGTATTTCGAAGCCTGAGTGTCTGCATTTCTGGGAGTTGTGTGGGTAAGTACCTGAGAGCAGAGTTGCCTGCATAGACTGTGCATTTATTAAGCCTTAATAGATACTGCCATTGTGCCCTCTTAACTCTCACCAGCACCACATAAAAATTTCAGTTGCTTTGCATCTCAGCACTACTTAGTGGTCTCTGTCTGTAACTTCTAACCATTCTGGGTAGATTGTTTTCTAAGCTGTGATTAAATTGAAAACTCACAAGTAAAAATTCTGCAGAAACTTTTCTTGAAGATAGCAACCTTATTTTGAGAAATGCTGATATTGGTGAATAATTTGTCTTCTCATATATAAAACTGTGGGTGCTAAATATTCATTCAACCAACAAATTTTTAAAAAAATTTTAAGTTATTTACGTATGAATCAACAAGATCTCTCTTATACTGTTCATTGTAGAAATCAAGGCTTGTATGTGTTTGAATTTGGTCTATATAGAGCAAAGTTTAATGCTATCAACTACTGAACACGTATCTTTTACAAGAAATATTTCATCTTGACTATTTCTCACCCTAGAACTTGGTATCTCCGATTTAAGACTGAAGCATCCCGGCAGAAACATGTGGAAATGTTTTGAGATCTATATGAATGCAAAGAACAGAAACAAGTCAGTTAGCCTATTTAAGACTAAAGGAAAAAAAATACACTTTCAGTGAAGATGTATAAGACTATGAAACAAAGTTGTGATTTGCTATAGACTGAAACTTGATAGTGAGGCAGGACAGAAATGGCTGTCTGACCCTGGACTAGAACTTGAGATTTTCAGGAGTATGCCTGTTCTCAAATATCAGTGTCACTGTATATCAGTATACTAGTATGACTTTACCTTTTTAAGCATTTTAGAACTTCTGCAGTAGGCAATTAATTATGTTTTTAATTTAGATAATCATGCTATGGAATCGGGGGTCATTGCAGGAGGCTCCAATGGTGTGTGTGTGTGTGTGTGTGTGTGTGTGTGTGTGTGTGTGTCTTTGAGGGCAAATTTGTTCACCCACATTATTTATATGTTGATCTTTCTACTTACAACTGAAAAAAGTCTTGAAAAATAAAAAATAATGCTTTTAGTTAAATGCTTCCTCAAAAAACTGTATATAACTCTATAAAGCATCTGCCCTCAGCCCTTATCAGCTAACACTTTCCTTATCAGTTAATGCCTTGTCAGAGATTTGTAGAAGTAGCCACAAAGCAAATCATTGGGAAATGGTGACTGAAAGAGGGAAAATCAAGAATAGTAGTGGAGAAGTGTCTGAGACAAAAGAGAGCTGCTCATAAATCACAGAAAAGAGTAAGTTCTTCACTATTTTACTGAAGCCTGGTCCGAATCAATGGTGAGTGCAAACCATATGGTTTCTATATGGAGGGTTTTGGGAGAAGATCAGTGGTCTGATAAAAGTCTATTGAGTTCTTATATCTAATTCATAGAATCACAGAGTGATTAAATAGGAAAAGAATATAGGCTGTCTTATAGCTACGTTCTTTCCCAAATGGGAGAACTGGGGCTCAGAAAAGGGTTAAGAACAACCTAAATGAGGGACACCTGGCTAGCTCAGTCGGTGGAGCATGCAACTCTTAATCTCAGGGTTGTGAGTTCAAGCCTCATGCTGGGTGTAGAGATTACTTAAAAAAAAAAATAATAAGGGGCACCTGGGTGGCTCAGTTGGTTAAGCATCAAAATTCGGCTCAAGTTCATGGGTTCAAGCTCTGCATCGGGCTCTGTGCTGACACTCAGAGCCTGGAGCCTGCTTCAGATTCTGTCTCTCTCTCTCAAAAATAAATAAACATTAAAAAATTAAAAAATAATAATAAAATAAAAACTTAAAATAAAGGACAACCTAAATGCCACATAAAAAGTTTCCCATCATTCTAGAGTTTTATTTGCTCCGTATACACCCCTCTCTCTCCCATCTTTCTCACCAGTTTCTATTGTTTTCCACTAACAGAAAAATAAGAATTCTGTCTTCCATGAGCCCTCGTGTTTTCCTATTTTTGTGCTCTTGTTCATGCAGTCTCTCCACTTACAGACGCCTGGACTAGGCACTATGGTTACCATGCTGCCATCTAGGAGTGATATTCCAGCAAGCGAGACTTATGTGAGCAAAGAACAATTCCTCTAGTGTACAATGAAATACATTCATAAAAGTTATGAATGAATACATGCTCTAGCTACCTTTTTGTATATATTGGAACTGCAGAAATTCTACCAAAATACATAGACATTATAGAAAACATTTCACTAGATAACAAATCCATAACACACCCTAAGTAAAAAAGAGATAAACTCAGCAGACCAGAAATTCTGAGGAATGTTTTGATGGTAAGAAGCAGATAGGATCATCTAGCTGGAGAAACAGAAAAGAGAAGAAAATACAAATGGTGTAGCTGAAGATGGCTCTACATTATTTTAGTATTTCTTAAAGAAAACTAGGAGAAATATGCTCAGATTGAACAAATCAGAGAGGTAGGGGTCCCTCTGGACAGTTAGGGCAATTAATTAAAGACTTATTTGAATAATCTGGGCCAGCTGGCTGTCACCCCACCCCCAACCCCTGAAAGTGGATGGCCATAGTAGTGTTTGCCTCGGGATAAATCCTAGAGGCCTGTTTCATATACAAAGTGAGCTACCTCCTTAGGAGAGAGTGAGTCCCTTGTATGAAGGTTGGGGCTAGAGATGAAGGAAAGTAGAGCTTGAGCTAACCTGGAACTTCCAAATCCACAGCAAAGATGGAAGGAAGGAGAACTACTTATTCTCTTTATCCACAGGATCAAATTGGGGATGGGATAATCTGAAATGGGAAGTTCTGACGCAGGAGACCTGCAGGGCAGTGTGCCAGATAAGGTGTAACAACCGGCAGGGCCGGGGAGCCCTCAGACCCTAAGTAAAAGTTATTTGTACACCTTGCACATTTTCCCAGCCTGACCCCCTTCCCAAACATCCAAAGCAGTCATCTACATTCAGAATTTAATGTCACCTACTGCAGAAGAGGTTCTCATTTGATCTGATAAAATACATTCCAACAATCCTGTTATGATAAAGATACTCAACCACAAATATAAATAGCAACCCCAAACTACAAACTAATTGAAGAAACTTAACCATGCAAGTGAATCATTCAAAATACTGAAACGATCCAAAAAGTCTGTGAGTAGTATGAGTAGCAAAATACTACCCACATTTTGACACACCCCAATGTAATTTCAGAATGCCAAACATAAAGACAAAATCCTAAAAGTTTCTCAAGAGAAAAAATCAGATTGCCTATGAAAGAGTTCTAATTAAAATCAGCAATCCTGGATACAAGTTGACAGAAGAGAAGTATCATCAAAGTTCTGAAAAAAAAATTAACCTGGAGTTCTTTACCTAGCCAAACTCACTCATGTGGGAGGGCAAAATAAAGATTTGCATTTTTAAATATGCAAAGACTTAGAGAATTTACTACCTATGAATCATTTCTAAAAATATTACTGAAGAACACAGCTCAGCAAAACAGAGAATGAATCTAAAGAAGTAGAATATAGAAACAATGTGGGCAAAGAAACCAATAAAATTAAACAGCCAAAATACACTATAAAGCAAAAAAAAAAAAAAAGAAAAAAAAAAAAGAAAAGAAAAGAAAAGAAGAAAGGAACCGTGAAATTAAAATAAAAGATCCTTTCACCACCTCAGGTAAGTGAAGACTGGGGAAAAGGACATACTAAGCTTCTTGTTTGTTTGGGGGTGGATGTTGAGAATGAATATTATTTATTACATTAATTATTAGTATAATTAATTTTTTATAGGGCAGGAAACAATGTATGAACAAAGACTTGTGAAAGCTCACAGGATTTTGGGAAGATATTTCAAAAGAGGGGGCATTTGTACAGGGTTCTATAGGAAGAGGTATACTTCAATAACAAAGGTAGGGTAGAAGGATGTTCTGAACAAAGTGTTCCCATGTAAAAAGGGTGCAGCATTGTGCAAGGGCATGGGTTATTCAAGATAGAATAAGAATTTCAGTGGTGGCTGTAGGGTGGCCTGAGATATATCTGGAAAATAAGGTTTTTTAAACTTTTGTTTCTCTAAAGGGCCAGGTGATGATATGTTTGACTCCCTTATCATACTTTCTTAATTATCTACTCTTCTCATTCAATTTGTTCCATGACTCATTATTTGGACTGGAAAATAAGGCTCAGCACATTACAACCTGCTAGATATTTCATGTTCTTTCTGAATTAAGAATATCTTTTTGCTTCCAAAATCATTATGCATAT
Source organism: Cryptoprocta ferox (assembly GCA_028646485.1). Classification (NCBI taxonomy): domain Eukaryota; kingdom Metazoa; phylum Chordata; class Mammalia; order Carnivora; family Eupleridae; genus Cryptoprocta; species Cryptoprocta ferox. The sequence continues at coordinate 57,958,740 of CM053578.1, forward strand.
ATTATACAAACAGTATAATGAGTCATATGCTCTTAAAAGTAAGTGGTTATGGAATCATAAAAAAGGTTTATAATATTTTGATCTCTCAAGAAACAGAGACTGTGGGATAGCACTGATCATCCCCGTAACAGGTTGCTAAGAAATAAATGAGATCGATAAGCAATTTTGATTTACAGACCAACTGATTTCTAGTCACGACAGCCCAACACGACCAGGAAACAACAGCAAACGCCCTCGGCTGTTTAATACAGGTTTCATGTTCTTACTAAAAGGCTTGCTTTTACTGGAAGTGACTCATCCTAATCAGTGAATTATTCTATTTTTTAAATTTCCATTACTTAAGATGACTTGTGGATATGAATTAGTGTATGTTGCGTGTGGAAACACAGGAAAACACTCAAGAATAGCTATCATGTTCCTTTTTAGATTCCACTCGGAACCAGAAGATCGCTAAATTGCAACAACATGAAGCCAAAAGTTGTAACCATCTTAAAAAAGAATTTACTTTTGTTTAAATGGAAGTTAGAAGAAAGAGCATACACAAAGTACTGAATGTGTAAATAATATTTAGGTAGTAGGAATACAGATGAGCAGAAAAACAAGACAGAAGAGAATGTGTATCAAGTTTTATACTGATAATAAAAAAAGGCAAAATGTAAGTGTTAAAGTACCAATTTAAACTAATCATTTCTTGATTTAGTTTTTTTTTTTTTCGGAAGAAAGGGGATTTTGCCGAAACTGAGAGCACAGGAAACAATTAGTTAGTTTCCTCCACAGAGATGTTCTAATCAAATATATTCTTTAAAACGTGAAAACATATTCAATATGAACAGAGTATTCATTCATATAATACCATGGCCTCACTGACTTCTATATTACATGAAACTTCCAAATCATATATATATATATACTTAATTTATAGCTTGTTCTCTTAAAAAAATTGAGAAGGCTGTCAATTCAATTACTATTAGCATCAGCTTTCTGTTTCTGGAGATTGATGAATTAATTTGTGGCTTATGCAGACATTTGCCTCCAGTCTTATTATCTTCCCTGTATCCTGCCTTTCAAGCAATCTCCTAAGCATTAGCATTTTACCCAAGGCAGGAAGATTTAGGGATAAGGGATGAAACTTAAGTCAGTCAGTTATGCCACCTTGAAGTACTTCTAACACAAGGTTTATATATGCATGTATAGAGAGAGTTTTAGGTTTAAAATATCATTAAGGAAAGAAAACTGGAACCAATATCTAGAGTTGGTTTAAATTATGTATTTGCTGTTTGTCACGCTGTCTCACAGGAATCCAAGAGATGGGTGTGCATATTATTTAAAGTAACACACAGAAGATTATACTCTGAACTGTTTCTTACTTGTTATATACATTTCAAATTATATTTCATAGAGTATATATGCAGGTAGTAATGAGGTGAGCAAAAAATGCTATTAAAATATTTCACAGAACAACCAAAAATTCAATGAAAAAATCTTATCTACTGTTTTATGTCATTACAGAACTTGGATTCTATTTTTTGTCACAAATTGTAACTAGAAAAAACTTTGGTCATACCTCTTCTACAAAGATTTAGTATCCACTCTGAGATGGGATTAGATTTAGTATCCACTCTGAGATGGGATTTTTCTAGAATTAAGATAAACCTGAAGCATATCGATCACAAGCTTACACACAAGATGGGCCCTTCCTGGAATTCCTCTGGGGAACTCAGGTTTTCTAGTTGTGTTCAGGGTTAGAAGAAACTGTTTCACACAGTCCAAGCATGAAGGGTGAGAGGGGAGATGAACTGAAGCACCAGTGAAAGGTCAGTTTTGGGTGTCAGAAGCCCCTAAACTGAAAAGCACAAATCAGAACCCTCTCTGGTTCCAGGTAGTCAGAATTAGGTTGGGAGCAGCAGCTGGATGGGATCTACTTGATCTTCCACTAGCTACCCTTGAGTATCCTTTAAAAGCTTAAATACATTTTTTTTTTTAATTTTTAAATGCTTATTTATTTTTGAGACAGAGAGTGAGTGGGGGAGGGTCAGAGAGAGGGAGACACAGAATCTGAAGCAGGCTCCAGGCTCTGAGCTGTTAGCACAGAGCCCAAAACGGGGCTTGAACCCATAAACTGTGAGATCATGGCCTGAGATGAAGTTGGCCACTTAACTGACTGAGCCACCCAGGTGCCCCAAAAAAGATTACAAAGATTTTAAAGTAAAGTGGCTCACCATCTCAGGAGTGCAGTCTCTCCCTGTCTTCTTCAATCATTTAAAAATAATCTCTCGATAAAGGTAGGGCATAAAATGCTTTTCCTGATATCTGTAAATGAATGAAAGGATTTAAGAGTCTACCAAAATTTTTATGATTATCAAGATTGTGCCTGACATCAATCATATGAAGTTACAAGGCATTTACCTTAGGTGACTCACAAAACCCTTCTTAGAAAAATTATGAATCTAAAATCTTGGCAGTAATTGATATTGATTGTTCTCTAGCTGACATTTGATGACATGTTTAAGGAACTAAATTGAAGATAGTATTTTATCTGGGAGGTATTTGTTGCCTATTTTGTTTTCTTCAGAATGTATTGTCCATTTAAATTTATCTTTTGAAAGACATCTTAAAAAGTAAGACTGGGCAGGACTTTGAGAAAACTAGTTCCTTCAGGTTTCTTTGACTGAAAAGTACACTTAGCCTGATCACATTTTTGTATTATGTAATACCATTTACATTTTGAACATTTCTTTTGAGTAGAAGACTTGAAGTTCCTTAAAGTTTAAGGAGCTTCATTTTCTTCTGTATTAATTAATTAATTCATACTATACTAATTATGCAACAATAAAAGTAAAGATATGTTTTATTTGTTACACATAGCTTAGAGAATGAAATCAACAAAGCTAAACAAGAAAATAATAGTGGTCCTCAAGGAGATTATAAGAAAATAAATTGCTCCTGATGTTTCCCCAATTTTATTATAGCTCATATGCGTTATACAGCATATACCAGCAAGTATATTAAAAGGGATTTTGTGTGTTACAGTCTTTCCTGCAATATTGCTCTTACAGGTGAGAGTGTTAAGAGTGTTAAGAACCATGTTCTTTTGGATTTAATAGGTGAGGTAAATTCAATATGCTTATGAAAATAATGATCTCAACCAAAGCAGTTTGTCTTTAATTAAAAGACAAAATACCTGTTTTTGAAAAACTACTTTAGTTTAATTTTTCTGATCTAAGGGAGTATATAAAAATAATATATTTATACATGAAAATGAAGACCTTTTAAAGAAAATATTTTAAAAAAATTATCTGTTGTTATGAAAGCTGATTTTTACTAAAAAATTAATACCTGCCCATTATATAAAATAGAAAAGCATAAAGGGCAAAGATAGGATCTATAACCCCATCATCCTGAGATAATCCCTATTAACATTTCAGAACAGGCTATTCCAAACATTTTTCTCACATCGCACACAAAAATATAAATATGTATACATGTATACACGAATATGTGTTTTATGCATGAGTACTTGTGTGTGTAGGTGTTTGTGTGTATATATTATATAAATATGTAATGGAATTACATTAGACATACTGTTTAAAAACTTTTTTTTCTTAACTGTAGTTAACAATACACCATGAAAATATTTAAGTATCGAAAGCCATACCAACAACCAGGAGTGAGATTTTATCCTACTCTATCATCAAAAATTCGTAAAATGTGAAGAATTTTATGAACGGACTGTTTATTCATTCATTTACTTATTTGTCTTGTTAAGAGGAAACACCTATAGTTTTCCTGATAGGAAAACTGGTCTACTATTTAGGAATCCTAAGTAGTAATTCCAGCACAGAAAATAGATGCATAATCTGAAATAAACTGCCTATATTTTATTTTCTTCAACTTAAATTATATTTACATTTCTTTTTACAAATTTTCCCCTCTCTGTCTCTTCTGTATTTTCAACGTCTTTATTGGCCACCTCCTTGCAACACAGGACATACTTGAGTCTTGTTCATCTATGAAACAAACCTAAATATCCCCATTCTTACTCTTGCTGCTTACTGTAAGGTCTTATGTTTGAATGAGACTTTTTTAATTGCCAAGGTTTTTTTTTTGAAGAAGAAGAAGAACTAGTTTCAATTTTTGTTTTCACTTATGTAATCTCTCCCTCTCTCCCTCAGCCTAGTTACTAAAATTCAACAGATATTTTTTTAATGATCATAGTTACATTCTCTACGGTTATTTTTTAGTGCTGATTTCAATTCTCCTAAATAAATGGTCTTCAACTTTTATTTCCATGTTATGACTCTTCCCTGATCTTCTTACCTCTCTAAATTTTTGTTTGTTTTCATTCTGTCTTTTCTCTTTAACTTTTGGGATTCTTAAAATTTTTGACTTCCTACTCTGCATTCTATATATGGCTCGGATTAATTTATCTACATCCATGTTCCTAATTGCTTATGTGATAATGACTCATATATTTATATCTTTATTTAAAAATTTTTTTTTAACATTTATTTATTTTTGAGAGTCAGAGACAGAGCATGAGCAGGGGAGGGGCAGAGAGAGTAGGCTCCAGGCTCTGAGGTGTCAGCACAGAGCCCGACACGGGGCTCCAACTTATGAACCACGAGATCATGTCCTGAGCCGCAGTTGGACACTTAACTAACTGAGCCACCCAGGCGCCCCATATGTTTATCTTTATTAAGCCAGACCTTGCTTCTGAGTTATAAACACACATATAAAATGGCCAGCTGTAAAAAGTAATAATGATTTTTAAAGTAGCCAACAATTACTGAGTTTTGACTCGATATCCCTGTTCCAAACTTAGTGCTAAAAATAACAATCAATTTTCATCCAGATTCTATAGATCAAGAATTCAGGTAGGGTAAAGTGAGGATAGCTTATCTCTGCTCCATGATGTCTGGGATTTCAGCTGGAACACACAAACAGCTGGAAGTGACTCATGGTTAGAGGCTGGAATTATCTGGAGGCTTCTTCACTCAATGTCTCATGGAATGGCTGTAGTGATTCTAAGGCTGGTCTTCACTGAGGCAACTGAGTGGAGTCAACATATGACTTCTCCATATGCCTAGGGCTTCTCACGCATACCACCTGGGTTCTGAAGGAAAATGTTCCAAGAGGGAAAATGTATCTGGAGTGTAGACAGACAAAGCAGAGCAGAAATGCATTGTTTGTGCTTTGATGTCATCAGCTCTGAAGACTCAGCCGGGATGACCTGAGTAGCTAGGGACTAGAATGCTCTGGAGGCTTCTTAATTCACGTCTGGCATCTTGACAAGAATGACTTGAAGGTTAGCCTCATTTGGGGCTGTCAATCAGAGTGCTTACATGTATCCTCCATGTGAATCCTCCATTCTTCATAGTGTGGTGGCTGGTTTCTAAGAGGGAGCATTCCCATTCTAAGAGGGACTAGAGATTAAGTGTTACAAAGACCTAAGAGGAATTAGTATTACTGGCTCTTTATGTATAGCCTCTGCAGTCATGCAGCATCACTTCCTTCATATTCTATTGGTTACAGACAAATCACTAAGGCCAGGCAGAGTCAAGGGCAGGGGAATTTGACTCCACTTCTTTTTTTTTTTTTTTTAGTATGAAAGTAGCCTTAGATTTATTTTAATGCTAATACACACAACAATAATAACAACAATGACTTGAGTCCACTTCTTAATGAGGGAGCAGTAAGGGCACATTGCAGAAGAATATGTGGAATGCTGCAACCATCCACATTTCAGTGCGTGATATCCCCATATGCAAAGCTGCTGAATCTAAAATATTAGACACATTCTTCCATTTATCTTTTCCCCTATCACCATCCAATTCCCTTAAATAACTATATATATCCCCCTCTCTCCATCTTCACTACTATTTCTTTAGTTAAGGCTTTTGTCATCTCTTGAGTAGAATATTATAATATCCTCAGATGTTCTCACATTTGGTCTTGAACCCTTCCAATCTATCCTCCACACAGACATCACAGTGGCCATTCTAAGACTCAAATCAGATTATGATACTCTCCTACTTAAATCTCTCTAGTTACACTTGTTGCCTTCACAGTAAATCCCACAATTCTTTGCATAGTATGCAATGTTGTCATGCCTATCTTCCTCTTCTCCAGCTCAGAGGTTAGCTGAAGCTAGCTGAGTTATGTAGCAATACCATGCATGCACTGTGTTAGAGTGATTGCCAATGTAGATAGAAATCACCGCCATGTTTACAGAAGGTAGCTTTATGTCACTGGAGTTGATTGTAACCTTGTGGATACAAGAGCCCAGCTTTCCACCTATTTTATTAAGGGAAGTTAGATATCTTTTATTTTTGTCTTAAACTGTCATCTCAATTTAAAAAATATAATGTGCAGGCAAACAAAAACTGTTTGTGACCCAGAGTCACCCATCAACTTCCTACCAAGGTCTCTTTTCTATTTCCTATTACTTCTTTCTATCATAGCATCTTTAGCTCTATGCGGCTCACTTGTTTAGGATTTTGCCTTCTTCCCTTAACTGTTAAGTTCTTTAAAGATTGAGACGTTATCTTGTTCATGTTTAGGTCCCAGTGTTTGGCACAGAATAGGATGCTCAATACATATTTGTTGGATGAATGTAATATTTATGAAAATATTTTATAAACATACATATTTATATAAACTCAAGAACTACAATTCCTATAGTTCATATAATAATCATCTCATCCAAATAAAAGGCAGGGAAAAATTCAAATTAAGCTATGGAAATGAATGAAAGTGAAAGTTACCAAAACAAATGAAAAAGGGGATGGATAAGGAGAGAACCAAGAATAGATTCCAGCTCTTCTTCCCATTACTCCTATGTCTTTCCTAGACTTGAGCTAAAAATCTTAATATTTCACTTGGCCTAACATTTCAAAGGTCCCATGGTCCACACCAAGCTGCGATTGACTCTGTCTTCTCATGATGCTCCTTTGCCTGAGCTGTCCAGTAAATTGCTTCCTTAAGGGTGGTGTGAACAAAATTCCATACTGCCTTGGTCCTTCAAATGAGGCCCCAGCTCTACAAATACCTAGAGTTTCCCTTCTCTGAGGTGAATTTACTGCTGTAGCCTCATGGCTGATATAGACTTGCTGAAAACCCTTCATGAGTTTCTGATTTTCTTTAGTGAACCTGCCTCAACAAGAATAGAGATGAAACAATTGAGTGATGATCCAGGAAAATATTATACATTAAACAACACATCCACAGTTAGGAGGAAAAAAAAACCTGAGCATTTATAGAACACAGTAGTAACTCTTCAATTCAACACATATTGTAAAAACTGCATTAATTATATGAGAATCCTAGAGTAAATCAAAATTGTTAGAGAAAGTGAAGATAAAAACATGCAAACATAAAGCAATTAAGGAACAATTTTAGGGAATATGGCAGGCACTAAATAATGTAGGTATCAATGAATGTATCAATGATGTCAGCCTTTAAGCACAAGAGTGATTGCAAGTACACTTCTATACTTAAGTACTGTGGGGTTGAGGTTTTATTAAAAGATTGCAATATAGTGAGCTTAATCTCAGGAGTCTTCATATTAGTGTAGAACTTGAAAAAATATATAATATTTAAAACATTTTTTAATGTTTACTTATTTTTGAGAGAGAGATAGGACACAAGCAGAGAGGGGCAGGGAGAGAGAGACACATAGAATCCGAAGCAGGCTCCAGGTTCTGAGCTGTCAGCACAGAGCCCAATGCGGGGCTTGAACTCACGAACCGCAAGATCATGACCTGAGCTGAATACAGATGCTAACCTCCTGAGCCACCCAGGCACTCCAAAATATAATATTTAAAATGGCATGGATGAACTTAGAAGACATTCTGAAGGAATTCAGATGATTAATGATTTCCCTGGGAGAAATTTAATTTAAATAGGTACTGGGAGACAGTGGTCTATTTCATTTAGATGAGTGGTATCGACCACATTTTACAGAGGCGCCTATTTGTCTCAATTAGGTATGGAAATTATTATTACTAGTATTACGAAATTACTCGTAATTTGTTAATAATAATATTGAAAGTTTTGGAATTCTCCATCTATTTTCATTAAAAATAATCAAGATTATTCTACACAATCCCAATAATAATGTCATTCTTGCTTGCATTATGATAGGCTTTCTTTAATGGAAGAAATGAATGAAGTTACAGCTAGAACTGAACGAGGGAAGGGAGTGCATCTCATATATGACTGCTATCATCAGAGTGTTGAACACATGAGGTTGAAAACCATTGTATTTGGGCTAGAAACCTTATCAATTAATATGTATCTACACACTATGAGATGTTGTCTGCTTTTATTCATTATGGTATTTTCAGCATTTAATGTAATCCTACATATTTATCAACATCTTTAATAAATACCTGCTTTTGTTTTTGGTGATACTTAGCTAGCTGAATGTTAAATAAAGTAGTATCTCAGGATTTGTGAAATCAAGATATTTGAAACCGATCTTTGAATAGGAAGTACATTAAAAAATTGTTTGATTTTCTTAGAAAACCTTTTTATCTCCTCTTTTCTCCCTTCCTTTCTCTTCCCTACCCTTTGATTCTCTTTCCTCTTTCCAAAAATAAAGCATTTGTTATATGTCAGATGAATGCAATGGACTGAATGCTTATGTTCCCTCCAAATCCATATGTTGAAATCTTAATTGCTAAGGTAATGATATTACGAAGTGGGGCCTTTGAGAAGTGATTAGGTCATGATTAGGTCATTAATGGGATTATTGTCCTTATGTAAGAGGCTCTGTAGAGCTCCCTTGCCCTTTCAGCAAGGTGAGGACACTGTGAAAAGACAGCTATCTAGGAGGTGGGTCCTCACCAGTCACCGAATGTGCTGGCACCATGATCTTGGACTTCCCAGACTCCAGAACTGTGAGAAATAAATGTTTGTTGTTTATAAGGCACCTCATCTCTAGTATTTTTATAGCCGCCTTAACCAACTAAGAAAAATGATAATTTTAAAATGTCTACTGGCAATCATCAGATAAACAGTCATAGAACTATATAGCTCTGGAATTTGGGCCCCGTTAGGGTAACAAGGAATATGACAGAGTACAATTGAGGTTTATATGAATGTTATGAAGGAAAAAAGACAAATTATGGTTGACATAATACTCTTTTAAAAGGCATGAAACATGGGTTGTCTGGGTAGCTCAGTCGGTTGAGCGTCTGACATTGGCTCAGGTCATGATCTCACAGTTCATGAGTTTGAGCCCTGCATCGGGTTTTGTGCTGACAGCTCAGAGCCTGGATCCTGCTTCGAATTCTGTGTCTCCCTCTCTCTCTTCCCCTTCTCTGCTCATGTTGTCTCTCAAAAATAAATAAAAATGTTAAAAAAATTAAAAAAGGCATGACAATACTGAATATGTTTTTTTAAATATTTACTTATTTTTGAGAGAGAGAGACAGAGGGTGAGTGGGGGAGGGGCAGAAAGAGAGGGAGACACAGAAGCAGGCTCCAGGCTCCAAGCTGTCAGGATGAAGTCTGATGCGGGGCTCGAACCCACAAACCATGAGATCATGACCTGAGCTGAAGTCAGATGCTTATCCGACTGAGCCGCCCATGAGCCCCTGACTATGTTTTAAGTGCCCACTAAAATATCAAAATAAAAGCCAGGCGTGGTGCTTAAAAGGTTGAGCTGTAGTCTTGGGGAAAATTTACTGTATTGAACTATCTCGTCTCCTGATAATATCAGATAGGTGATGCCTAAATAGAATTATTTGGTAACTACTACTGGCCAACCTTATGCTTTTCTGGATATGTTTAGGATAGGACAGAAAAGGGTTTGCAGTGTATGAAGGGAGGCTGAAGGGAACACATAGGACGTTGCAGAATAACATAAAACTACATATAAGTAAATACTAGGAGAAGGATGAAAGGAGTGGTGCATCTTACCTGGAGAATCTGAGGGGGGACATCCTAAGGAAGTGCAGTCAGAGGATGAATCCAATTTGGATAAAAGGAGGGAGGGCAGGAAAGTTTCTCAGGAAGGTAAGGGGAGGCCACAGAAAAGCTGGCTGTGGGGTCAAGTGTGGCCTGCAGGGGCTGTGGAAAATAGGGTCAAAGATTTTAAAGTAAAATTAGGAAGGCCTAATGGACTATTCTCCTAATGTACTACCTTCTTTATTCACAGTATCACTTATCTTGAAGAGAGACTATAGTTACTGCTTGTTCTAGAGGCATTTTTAATCTTTAATCATAGAACCCATTACTTTAGAGAGAGAGAGAGAGAGAAAGTAAAACTGCCTTCTTTCAAGTCAGCTTCGTGACAAAACACCCAACTCTAGAGTTTCCATTATATTCTGATATCTAACGTGAAATGTAAGATCTTCTTGATTACTAGGATCCTATAATCATGCTACTTTCTGTCTTTTAATTCTTAAGCCATGTCATCTTAAGATCTTTTACCATGGAACTTGAACTGGTAGAATGTCTAACCATTGTAGGTTCTGGTACCTTCCACCACCTTCTCTGTAGGCCCTTACAGAATAGCAGCCATCTGATTAAAGCCCAGGCTCTAGGCAAAATTGCTTGCATTTGAATCCCGTTTCTGCCACATATTAGCTAACTACCTAAATTCTCTGATTCTGTTTCTTCATTTTAAATTAAAAATGAGGATAGCAATAATATTTACCTGAAAGGATTATGAGTAGTAAATAAATTGATGCAGATAAAAAACTTAAAATACTACCTGGCATGTGGTAAATGTTATATAAAGGTAAGCTATTACTATTATCTCTAACAGGGATAAAAAATGTATACCTAATATTTAGTATAACTGTACTGCTCATATTAACACATTAAAATTTTTGATTATTTCAAATTTAAGTTGCATTTTAAGTGATACTTGGAATAGCAATTTAGCTTGAAAAGGACCTCAAGGATGTTTTAACACAGTTTATTTTCTAATTCCATAGCAAAAGGCCTGGCGTGGAGTAGATGTACTATCTACTCAACAATATGCACTATGTGAATGAGTGACATTGTGAAATGCTAAACAGAGAACACAAACTGGTAATTATTATACTAAGTAGTGGTAAGCTGGGTGCTTTGGGAACACAGAGAAGATGAGTCTAAACCCTCTGTGGATAGAAGTAAATCTATAAAGTACCCAGAGGCCATGAAACTCAGATAAGTCTGAAGGAGCAAAGGAATTGAGCTGGTGAAGAAGAAACATAAAAGATCTAGATAGTTCTTTCATGACACCATTTCTGGTCAAACTATTCAAAATAGGGTAATTAGATAATAGAATGATTTTACTGATATTTATAGCATAATGTGTACTGGAATTTTACTTTATCACCTAGTGTTCTAACTGGTATCAGATTATTCCCAATAGGCAGAGAGCCTAGTAAATTCAGATTATGAACATACATCTTTAAGTCTTTTTGAAGTCTAGTTGAAAAAAAATAATAGCTCTCTTTTACTGAGTAGTTATCATGTACTGGCCTTATAATGAGCTCTCATAAAGAATTAACTCATCTAAACCTCACAAGAAGAAACTTCTCTTCCTGCTAGGTTGATAAACTGAGTAAGTAGCAGAGCTGGGGTTTGACCTCAAGGCTGCCAGGCGCATGCTCTAAATTACTGTGCTAAGTGAAGTTCTGGATTGATTATTCACAAGAAACACTGTCTTGTTTTCCTTTTGTATAATTTGAAGAGATATTCAGAGAAATTTACTTCATTAATGATACTGATTCAGGTTCCACTCTGGGACTTTGTAAACTGTAACACAAAATATAATTTCTAAGTTTCCCTTTGACACTGCAAGGATGAGCACATCCCAAGATGTCTTGCTGGTCAGCACTGTTCTCCGACCAAAAATGCTTTCACATCCATATCTTCATTTGCTTTTTCCCCTAGTGGGTATACAAAACTACTTGAATAATGCATATTACTTTCCATATTCCTTCAAGCAGTACATTGCATACTTCAATCATTAAGATGGATTCCTGGTATGGACTCAGAATTTAAGCAAAAGAAAGAAAACCTCATTTGTAAGTTCCTGGAATCATATTCAGTATCTAAATGCATTATATAAATCCAAAAACATATTTAAAAATCTAGTATTCATCAAACCAAATCTTTCAAATAAGGTAGTAGAGTACTCAAGTTATCTCTTCGATTAAACAGCTTTGTTTTCAGGCTTCCTTCACAATAGGAGTTGAACGCAGGAAGGCCATCTAGCTATGCTGTTGCCTCCCCTTAGATGTTGACAGATGTAGAGATCAGGCCACTGTCTCCCTCTGTCTTTACTACTAGCCAGTTATGACTACCATCCTCTATCATTCTGGAGATAACCCCTTTTATGCTTTTTTTTTCAAGTCCTTTTCTTTACATATATCCCCACTATTGACAATAAACCACAGCGATGGATCGTTAGGATGCCACTAATGTTTTCTAGTTACTTCTGTATTCTTCCAAAACAGAGGATATAACTGGCTCCACCAGGAAATGAAATAGAGGTCATTACAGCAGCAGTGACTTTCAAGCTATTTGCTAAATTTAGCTGTCCAATACTTTCCACTCTAATGAGAACTGTGAACTACAATTATAGAATGTTCGAACAGAACAGGAGCTTAAAGGTCACTGAGTCCGATCCCATCGTTTTTCTGATGAAGGTTTGGGAGCCTAGACATAGCCTATGATTTGCCTGAGGGCACAGAGCTTGTTAATGGTAGAGATGGAACTTGAACTAAAATCTGCTCAGTCTGGGGCAATGGTGTCCTTACTACACCACAGATGCTCTGCTTCCCATGGTCAGTCTTACCTAACCAGATCTCACAGCATAAATATAGCTGATATTATTGGTTGTGGCTTACCTTCTGTGACCATTCATCAATGTGGTGGCTGAATGTGAAATGGCAAAGGTGTCTGACTTTCAAGTTGCTACAAGAGAAATGAAATGATTTCATACCCAAACCCTGCCCCCAACTGTATAAACTTCCTGCTTTATGTTCATCAATAATGAATGGCCCATCCCTGCAATACTCAGAGGGAGCTTACATTGCACTTTTGAGCAGCCGGTTAGTAATGTACAGTGGATAGAGCCTTTCTTTCAAATCCCAGGGCAGCGGGTCCTTCAAGGCTAGCATTGCATTTTCAATTAGCTGCTGAGTGAATGCTTGGCATGTGTATTAGTGAAGAAGCACACAATTAGCTTATTGTTCCTTTCTGTATTGTGCTGAGAGGTTCCAAGGGATTGGTGGGGGAACAGGCAAGCCAGGCATCACTGTGGAGTTGAAGAAGGGATTTTACTCAGACCTCGGCATCTTCACTTGCTCGCTCTGGAATTACAGCTATTTATTACGAAGTGCCCTGTGTGGGTGGGTGAAGTGTGCCTGAGGAAAGACATCCCAGACATCACCTTGGGTTAGTCTTTCTGAGCCCTTCACGTCTCTAATTCTCATCATTACCATGGAGCCCAACAGTCCCAAAAAGATACAATTTGCTGTGCCTTTATTCCAGAGTCAGATTGCTCCTGAAGCAGCAGAGCAGGTAGGTGGGGTTGGGTGGGGACCAGTTCCTGTATCTAAGGTAATATGGACATACGTTCTTATTAACTGAAAGCTTCTCTACCTCTTGAATTTGCCTAACTTTGTGACTTTCCAGGATATGTAAACGAGGAATAAGTTGGTTTCCATATGGCACTAGTAACTGAGTTGCACTGGGTGACCTATTGGCTAAAATACAGTACTTTGTTTAATAAAAAATTAGCCCCTGTTAGGGAGAAAAATGGTTATATTTAGTGATTCCTATTTGGATCCAGAAATCTGTTTGCTTTTGCTTACTAAATTAACATGTTCAACATTTAGAGAAACTTTAAAAAATTCTCATAATTAGCAACCTTTTATTTCATTATTTATAAAATAAAAATGATTCACTTAACAATGGAAACATTAAACCTTCAAATAATTTCCGATTATAGGGTTAATATTTATAAAAGACTTCATTATATATTCAAAGCAATAATTATATATGTAATACATTAGAGATAGTATTTGTAAGTATATGTATAATTTAAAACACATTTTATTCAGATATTAAAATAGTATCAAACATTTACTGGATTCCTTTTCTATGTCTAATATATCTATATATCTATATTTCTGTATTTCTCTCTCTCTTTCATGTAAGATTGGTTTACATTTGTATTACCTTTCATATTCAGATTTACTTAGACTCTTGATGCAATGGAATCATTTAAAAGATCATTTGTGGTAAAATTACAACAGAGGGGAGGCAAAAGCAGATACAATTTATGGAGTTGTCAATCTAATTCATTAATTTCTTAAAGTCTAAATTATCCCTGAATCCTTTTACAAATACTTTATACAAAGTCTTAAAAATAATTACTGAATCTGGGACTCATAACTCTAGGATCTTTTGATAACCTGAAGTAGATCCTCCCAGACTTGGGCCAGATAAACATAACTTTGAATATGTATCTATGTTGAAAGGGACATTGTTTTGTCCTGCACAAAATGACATTGGTAAATTTTATCCTCTGTCCTACTGACATATATTTGAGAGTTTACCTGTATATTTAAGAAATCAAGAGCATGTTAGAAATTCTAATCATAATACACTTCTGTAATTCTTAAATAAGAAAAAAACCCACATCAAACCTATTAGTTTTAAATTAATTACTCTCATAAAATCCATACTCATTCTTTATTTGTCCTAAATATTTACTAGAGAATAAGAAAACCTTATTAATTAAAATTAAGAACTATTGCTGTTAAATTTAACCTGCTAGAAATTTGTTTTCTAAGAGTCTTTACCTTAGATTTAAGAATAAGAATAAAGATAATGACTCTTGAAAGCATCATTAATATTATGAGGCTCCAAGAGAGCCATAAAATTAGCAAGTCATCCTCCTACCTACACTGCAGATTATTTCAGTGGCATCACTGGATTAGATACAACTATTTCTTTTCTGTGGAAAGGTACCTTTTTAGACCAAAGAAGG
This sequence comes from Cryptoprocta ferox, assembly GCA_028646485.1. NCBI lineage: Eukaryota > Metazoa > Chordata > Mammalia > Carnivora > Eupleridae > Cryptoprocta > Cryptoprocta ferox. The sequence goes on from CM053578.1 coordinate 57,973,740, forward strand.
TGATACTACCATCCAACAGTTCTATTCTGTCTTTCTATAATTCCAAATAGTGAGAACTTACTGTGTGCTCTCCAGAAATTTGCTTTTTTTATACCGGGAAAAGATGAGGATGGAATAGCTTTGAAAAGCTGTAGAGTAACCTGGGGCAGTGTTCTGATTCTCACTGACCTCAGCTGGGCCTTTGTTGTTCACAGATCAGAAAAAGAAGACCTACACCAGCATCACTTGTGATTCTCAATGAACATAATCCCCCAGGTAAAGAAGCATGATGTCTTTTGCACTGATGGAACAGAATAGAATTGTTCGAGGAACATCAAAGAGTGTGTAATTGCCAGAAGATTTCAATTTAGGATTTCAGTCAGTTATAATCTAACAAGTTAGTCTATAAAATGAATCATAAACAAAATCAGAAATAAATATAGAAACTGTCTCAGTCATAGTCTGCTCTTCCTCTAGATAATGACACATTGGTGAGGATATGCTATAAAATGTTTTGTTGTTTATGTAGAGTCTGGTTCAGTGCTTATTAATGAGGCTGGTGGAAAGTTGTTTAATTAGGTTTTAAAGCTCAATCTACAGTCCAAGAGATGCTTATATCTTTACAGAGTAGGTTTTTTATTTATGAAAGATTGTCCTGGGGTGGGCAATGAGCTAGCACTGGCTAAAGCTTTGTTGCTGATGTCATGTCTGAATAATGCAATTGACAAGTAACCAGATCAATTTTCAGCACTGCCCATTTGAGAGCCATTCTGAAGGGCTGCATCCATTTGTTGAGGTTTTACTTTACATTTCCTGTAAAAAGTAAAGCTGCCTTATTCCTGATAAATGACTGTGATCTGCAATAAGCAAACATTATTATTTACTTATTAAATGGAGGTGATTTTAATCGCACATTTAAGTGCTGTTTCTAGAAATGCAAGTAAGACAGCAGAAGTTATGGCATTAATTTGTACACAGGCAGGAGTTGGTGTTGGGTTTTTGCAGATCTAAACAATATGGGTGGGCAAAAGGAGTTTGAAGAGTATAAACGTAATAAGTCTAAGCTCAGGCAGTAGTGAATGATCTATTTTAAGAATACCGAGGCAAAATAGTCTTCGATTTTTTTCAGATTTCTTTTTAATTAGAGAAGCATTCCATAAGAAAGCAAAATTCTAATAGAATATTCATCACTGAACCTAAATACAGGAAGGTCTTCAGCTGATGGGGAATCAAAGCAAAAATATTGCTGATGAAAATATAATTTTTTTCTATTTCTTCTTCTTTAAGGTGCTATAGCATTTAAAAATTATTCTCGGGTGCCTGGGTGGCTCAGTCGATTAAGCGTCCAACTCTTGGTTTCGGCTCAGGTCATGATCTCACATGAGGCTCACATCCGGCTCTGCACTGGTAGTGTGGAGCTGGCTTGGGATTCTGTCTGTCTGTCTGTCTCTCTCTCCACCCCCCCTCCCCCACCACATTTGGTCTCTATCTCTCTCTCAAAATAAATAAATAAACTTACAAAAATTATTTTCAAATATATTATTTCACTTAATAAATGTTAACTTATTTTGGTTTAATAAGAGGTGCAAATAGTATGCACTTATATAGTTTATAAATAAATACAAGTAAATCAACATAATACTAAAAATCTCAGATTGAAGGTAATTTTACAGCAAGTTTCTATCACTGTCTTTGCTCACAGTGGCAATTTTTCCACAATGTCCTAGAAGTTAACTCCCTAGTCATCATTGAAAGGTATTGCCCAGCTTCATTTTTAAGTGTCCTGCTTCAGGTACTGCTACTGTTTGAACATAGTGAAGCCATGTAAATGACCCTTGTGGCTCTCATTGAAGCTCCCAGAATAGTAATTCATGTTTTTTAAAAGCCAAATATGTGCCATTTACAGATGAGAGAAGTACCCGAGAGGTAAAGTGATTTCTGTGGAAGTTACTCCACTAAAAGAGTCAGATTATACAGAAAAACTCAGATAAAGGTGATTCTAAAGCCCATGCATTTTCTACTGCATGATGCTGGCCCTGCAAATTTCAGTTTGCAATACAGAGTGAATTCTCTGTAAACGGGACCAGACTTAAGGCCCTATTGACAAGCAAACCTAAACTTTATTTTTTAACATAATTTATTGTCAAATTGGCTTATATACAACACCCAGTGCTCATCCCAAGTGCCCTCCTCAATGCCCAACACCCATTTTTCCCTTTCCCTCACCCTCCCATCCACCCTCAGTTTGTCCTCTGTATTTAAGAGTCTCTTGTGAAGCAAACCTAAACTGTAAATAAATCTTTTGTCTAGACCACTAAATTTAGTAATTAGGAATTATACTTAAATATCCCTGTGAATCGTATTTACATTTTCTCTAGACATCTTTTTCTTACCAGATCTCGTAATCACTAGATGGCATTATCCTATTTTCCTTATTGACTCCATACTCCTCTATGTTTTTAAGCACCACTGGAGAGAACTTAGATGCAAATAGCATCTCACCGAGATCCAAGTCATTTTAGTAATATCATCTCCCTACATCTTTATCCTCCTTTTGGAAACCAAAAATAGTTTAGAAGAGATTAATCAGCCTATGCCTGTGTATAGCAATGTGTATGGCAACCAGAGATTTTTGGACTTTTGTTCCTGCAGAAAAAAAGAAAAAATCACTTAGATAGCTTCCCTAGTAAAAATGATCTAGAACCATGATTACTGGAGAAATAAATCTAAGGACCCAACAAAAAAAATAGCAACAAAAGAACAAACACCACACTGAACCAAACCAAAGTTGGATACTAATCTTTATTATCCATGTGGCCTTGGTTGGGTAAGGGACAACAAACATCTCCAAGCTTTATTTTCTCATCTATAAAATAGAGATAATATCCATCCTTTCTACTCTATAAGGTTGTTGTAATGATTGAAAGACTTATTGTGAACACACCTTAAAAACTGCAAAGTGCAATAAATGTTAGGTGTCATTAGTCGCTGTGCTCTGGGATATCTTTGCATGTGATATTTAAAAGTTAAGAACAGAATTTTCATAATCTCATCTATACTAAATATTTCTGCCCAACCCAACAATTCTTTATGTTCCAGATATTACCTGAACATTCCCTATCAAACAAAACAAAGCAAAATAACAGCAACAACAAAAACCTCAAGTGTTAAATAACTTTTTTAAAGTAATTGTTTCTTTTAGTCCTAAAAAACAATTATGTGCTTTGACAAATACAAATTGTGTGCAGCATTAAATCCTGGTAAACTAAACAAATCTCTTCAATTTTACTGAGATTCCCCAGGAAATAACTGAATGTTCTTGGAATCATCTGCCATTAATGCTGTTTAAAATTAAAATCCTGAAAATCTTTATTGCCAATTAACGTAGCAAAGAAAATTAAATTTTCCATTAGAGAGACATAATTAACAAACACTCCCAATTCATATAATGAGACAAGTATATTATAATCACTGTTAAGTGGATTAAACATAACTTTCTTTTTTTTTTTAACCTTTCCTGGAGTTTGCAGAAATAGTCAAAAAGTATTTGAAAGAATGATTTGCTTTCATTTTTTAACTGTTTGTTTATTTATTTTGAGAGCAAGAGAGAGAGAGAGAGAGAGAGAGAGAGAGAGAGAGAAAGTACATGAGCAGAAAGGGGGAGAGAAAGAGAGAGAGTGAGAGCGAGAATCCCAAGTAGACTCCACACTGTCAGCACAGAGCCCGATACAAGGATCAATTTCATGAACCTTGAGATCATGACCTGAGCCGAAATCAAGAGTCGGACACTTAACTGAGCCACCCAACGTCCCTGATTTGCTTTTAGATTCAGAAAAACATATGCATTGTTTATATCTGATAGAGGGGAAATAGAATAGAAAGATATTTTAACATGTAAATCTAGATTGTTTGCTAGTTCATCTTTGGTGATCAAAAGACATAGATGAGGTAGGCACTTGATTGGCAGGATTTCAGGCACTGCAAAATGTTCCCTTAATCCTTTTCTAACCAATGGCCCAGAATTCTCAGCAGCAGAAGCACTATGGAAACAGATATATAACATAACCTATTTAGGATATATCATCCTTGAGCATAGATTAACTATAATTCAACTCAAAATAATGGGAAATTTAACTTAAAATTTTGAATTGAAGTCATCATGCCTGAAAAAATTTAGTAAGAAAAGGTGTGTCTTTATGATAAAGAAATCACTATGGGTTTGCTGCTAGGAATGACTCTGAAGAGCCAGATGGCAGTAAAAGGACACTTGAGGTTTGAGATGTAAAGTAGAAAAGCACCAAAGACAAATTTCACTTTCACAAGTGTTTTCTGGGGCTGCCGGTGTGAATGACCTTGCAACAAACTGTATTATTTTTCTGTATTTTCAGCTCACTTTCTGATTGAGGGCATATTTATGATGAGCTCTCACAGGCTATACAGGAGAGCTTTGCTGTCTGTGCTTATGCTGTGTGCTGTTTGCTTTTACTCTTTTTTAATCTGTAGTTAACTGGTTTGGTTTCTATGTTTTTACTTAGAGGAATACATACAAATCCTCTCCATTTAGAAGTAAAGGGCAACGCCACTTTCTGAAGTTTACTTCATCACATTTCTAGATTTACTTAAACTTTACTTGTGTTTAGTAGACCTATGAGAAGACTGTGTATTTGGCTACCAGTATTAGAAATCTAGAATTGAAAAGAACTTCAGAAAAGACCTAATCTAACCACACATCTTTGTGAAAAATTCAGAAATCAACCTAAGTTCCTGAAACTTGTTCCATTTTATATATGTCAAAGAAGAATCTATAATTACCTATATTTTTTAATTCCAGATGCAATAATTTTAGATGTTAGAAATAGTTTCATCAAACTTGAGTAATACCCCCACTTTATTCTTCATTATTTTCTCTTCTCAATTGAATACTATCAGTCCCTAGAAGGGCCTTAATGAACTCTACCCAAATTTTCCTTGTCTTTTGGCCTTTGTAGCCCAGAGCTAAAAATGGTCTTCCAGTAAAAAGCCATCCTAGGCTTTCTGAATATTGAAGTTTGTGGTATTCATTCTCTTCCACTTACTTTAACCAGAGACAGTACAGATACAATTAAACTTAGTGGACCTGATGCCTAGTACATATAAGTGAACCATACAAGGCCCAGAGCTTAGTGAAGATCTGGGTAAGTACCCAAGAATTTTGGCATCATTTGAAAGTTTGTTGTACATCTAAAAAGGGGGACCAGAATTACAATGTAGAATAGTTTTCTTAGGATATTTATTGAATTTTCTATCACAGCCGAATTTTGGAGAGATTGACTTTTTTTAAAAATTTTTAATTTTTATTTTTGAGAGAGAGAGAGAGAGAGAGAGAGAGAGAGAGAGAGAGACAGAGCGTGAGTGGGGGAGGGGCAGAAAGAAAGGGAGACACAGAATCCAAAGCAAGCTCCAGGCTTTGAGCCGTCAGCACAGAGACTGACTCGGAGCTTGAACTCACAAACCACAAGATCATAGCTCGAACTCACAAACTGCAAGATCATGACTTGAACCAAAGCCAGACGCTTACTTGACTGAGGCACCCAGGTGCCCTGAGATTGCCTTTCTCTTTGATGCTTTTGGCTTTAAACATTCTTAGAAATAAAGAATAAAAACAAAAGCATATTACATATATAAGGATCCTAAAAAGTAATTGATAGACATATGAATTGAATCTCACACTCTCTCTCTTCAACCTTGAGGGAGTAAGACAGTATGTCTAGTCAGTAGAGAGAAACTGAGGTTCCTAGTTGATTGGGCTATTTGGCTCCACAGACTGAGAAAGAAGCCACAGTCCATTCTGGATGTAGCATATAACTTTCAAAATGAGGCTTGCATTTTCAGACTCTGATACTAAGTTAACTAATTAGATTTTGAAAGTTCTGGATTAATAATGCTGAGACACTGGATGATAGCTAGAGAATATTACTGGACTGAGACTGAGTTATTCAACATAGGGACCCCAGAGATTTTTGATGATGGAAGGTTTTGCAGGGTCAACAAAGTTAAAGTGGAGACTGATATCAGGTGGTTGGGGCATTCATATGCAAACAGTCTTTTATCATGGAGACCCTCTATTTTACCAAATAAATGATTTGTAGTCAAAAGGCAATAGGAACTTTGAGTGTGAGTTCCAAGAATTCCACTGAGGATGTTCCTGGAAATTAAGGATGGGTAAGACATCATCAACCCCATATCTGGTGGTGCCTATCACCTCCAAGGACCTTCAATCAAATGCATTCAAATAAGAGCTGAAAGGGACTCACGTTCATACAGTTTTGTTTCATTCTGTTTTCTTATCTTCTGTGGGAAGGTCACTGTAAATCATTCTGCTCGACAATCCTAGTTGATTATTCAGCATTTATTTTGCTTTCTCACTGTGAATGGCAATATAAAACAAAGAAAAGTCCACGTTTGAAGCTTACTTAAGAGTTAACTGGAATTAATTTCTAAGGATTTTTCAGAAAAGCCTATTGTTTTCTCCTCAGCATTTATTTCTATGAGTTATTGAATGCCAAACTATGTTGAATGATTTAAAGACAAGTGATGCCTGTGGCTTTCAGAGATTCATGGACTGCACAATTGATTGACTTATTTTCCCATAAAGACTCCATCTGTGCAGGAGCCAAGTAGCCCATTCAGTTAGAATAACTGTGAGCCAGAGATGCGGTTCCAGTTCTTAGTAATGCCAAGGTTTGCTATACTTTAAGTATTCAAAGGAACTAGTATAATCTTCAGATTAAACGAAAGAAAAAAAATTAAAGGGCAAATCATAAAACTATTGAATAGTTGTATTTTATTTCAGCAAGATTACTACTTTTGCTCATTTAAAATAACAACATATACTGCTTACTTTTTATGTTGATTTTAACTAGAAATACCTTAGTGAAATATGAGAGAATGATGATAGGGTCAATTTATTTCATTTTTTTTTTTTTGTCTCTCTCTGCCTACTTGTGGAGGGGATATTGCAGATGAAAATAACCCTAAGGTACTTTTGCATGACGTAGAGAGGGAGTGTTGGTAGTAGGTAAAGCACTGACTTTGGAGTAAGACATGGGTTTGAATCTCAGTTTTGTCAGTTACTGGTGGGGAGACATTGTATGTGTGGTATCAAGTATATACTGAAGACATGTAACCCCCCCTGCATTATTATACCCCTGCTGAGAAACACCAAGTTCTCCTAAAACCTGTATTTCTTACTGGAAGATGGCTTAGCTCCTTTCTGATTCTGACTGCATTAGGCCATGTCAAACAGTGTCTCAAGAGTTGGGTTTCTTGATAAGAGAGAAGATGTATCATATCTCCTAATTCATCAGGATAAGAATACATAATTATGGAATCGTTATGTATCTTATACTGTGATATTTATCCAACTGAGCATGTCTTGTTTATAATTTCCTGAAATATGAGTCCTTTACAATTTTCTGTAAAAAAACCTAAGCTACTGATGTCTGTAAAGTTACAAAAAGCAGTGGAGATCCTTGAAGCAGATTTGTATTTGACCAAAAACAAAATTCATATTCTAGTGGTATGTGGACAGAAAGAAGGTTGATTATTGAGTATAAAAATCTTTCAGAGATATCTATCAAACATTCATTTGATTGTTCACATTTATTTCCACTCTATATCTTCTCACTTCCTTCCATACACCATCCCCATGCCATATTTTGGCTAAGCTTTCTTTTTTTGGTTGCTTCTTTTGGTTCCTTTGCCAGATCTTAAGGCTTAGTCTAGACAGACTCATTTGTGTAAATCAGACTCCATCTTTTCCACCAATTTGTTTTATTTAAATTACAGCATGGAACTCACTTAAATCTCAAAAATTTTCCCTGACTAGTTTCATCCATTGTCTGGCTTTTTTATTCCAATACTGTCTTCCCACTTCCAACTATTGAAGCTATTTATTGAATTATATATTCAATTCAATAAATATTTATTGAGTCTTTATTCTAAATCCTCCAGGAACATGTGATTTAATAGAGAATAATATGTCTCCATGAACCAGAATACAATTGTAATAATATAAATTATAACTGCTCAGACCAGGGTAAGATTAATTCTAGCTGAGACCTAGAGGCACTTATTTCTCATGTTCACTAATCTATAAAGCAATTGCATGACTTATTTTAATCTTAGGGCTTTAAGCTCTTAATGACTGGAGTCAGAGCTAAAAGTCTATTTATTTCAAACTAGTATAATAGATACATCTACTTAAACTAGTAGAATGAGTGTCTAGTTCAGTAGATATTAGATACCCATGAGCTATTAAATTTAAATAGATTAAAAAAAAACAGATCCTCAAATCTGATGGCAATCCATCAAACTTTTTGGGTACTTACTCTGATTAGGACACAGTGATAGCTGCTCTCAGAGATAAAATAGGTAAGTCACTATCTCTGCCCTCATGGTGAAACCTGAGTCATTTATAATTTGATACATGTATATTGATAGTAGAATCAACAGCATGTGACAAAAATACAAAATATATTTCAATTCAGTATAGAAATGTCTACTGATGGACACTTTGGGAATTTCGACTATAATATTATAAAGTGCAGTATAAAGACTAGGTGTTGATAAATGGCAACTATTATTTTGGGGAGGCAGGCACATAGCACATAGAAGTAGAGATGTTGGAATCACTCAGGTCTGGCTATGGATCAGATGGCCATTTACTGCCTGTGTTTACCCTAGGAAAGTGGCTTCTCCTCCCAAGACCCATTAAGTGAGGAAGCTGGGTTCAAGTGACTCCAAAATGCATGTTTCTTTTTTCAACACTACCATATTTCATTAAATATAAAATATATTCATTAGAAAGAAGGCTATTCTGAGTCTTTTGAATAAGTGATGTACATTTTTGTCTGCATAATAATACATATGGACTACATATATTGTCAGCTGTTCTAGAGAGTTTAGGGCACAATCAGCTTCAAATTTAAGATTTAAAAAGTTACTAACAGCTCTAAGTGTTTCTAGTTCATAGTCATATTTAAGGCAAATAGTAAATTAGTAGTACTTGACAACCTCTAATAAAAAAAATCCAGCCAAGCTGTGTAATGAATAGAAAGGAATTATTTCCATGTTTATTTTAGAACTGCTCAGGAAGAACCCTTCAAGCTTTGAGATATTTTCCCCCTTTCTCACAGCATTTTCTAACCTTGAGTTTGACCAAATAGTGATCTGACACTGCTCCAGAAATTCCAGAAACAATTTGGTAGCAGAATTTACCACGGGTTTCACTGCAATGCCCCCAAGGGCCCAGGCAGGTGACATAGATGAGTACCTAGGCTCTGTGTGGGACACTATGGTCTACTTGGAGGGTACAATCTCCATTCAAGTCTTTCAAATGAAACAGACAGAACTACCAAGAAAGAAAGAAAGAAAGAAAAAAAACATTGTGAGCAATGGGGGCACCCAGGGGTCAGTTTCCATGCTACCTAAAATCGTACCTTTTAAAGTTGTTATTATTGTTACTATACTCTATCTTCTATACTGTAAGAACTTGACCAGATATAACACATTGTCCCTGACATTAGAAAAGCATTCTACGTGGAGTTCAGAAGGAACCTGTGAAACCCTGAGGTAGAGAAAGAGGAATGTCCTGAAGCAAATATTCCATCTGCAAAGTAGGGACCTCAGAATTCATTTCCTACTCTCGGTCTGTTGGCGGTCACTGCTTTCCTCCTCAGGTCTTCCCCAGTATTTCTGGGGCCCCAAGTACATGCTGGGAAATGTTACATCTATACCTGCGAGTCTTCCCTGTGCTGTGGACAGACGATTATCTTTGAATTTAACTCAATGACTTTGTATCACTCAGAGTAATTTGATATAGTGACAATTATATTGCTTAACAAAGCTAATTTGTAAAATAAGTTGCCAAACTCTGCATCATCAAAGGGAGATATACTGGCAGTCTGGTTAGAATACAATTACAGTTTGACCTTGGCAATAATGTTAAGGAAAAAGTACTGTGAAAAATAAGAAGCTAGGAAATTTGTTGCTTCCTTTCCTCCCTTCCTCCTTCTGCCTGCCTGCCTTCCTTCCTTCCTTCCTTTTCCATTCTCTAAGAGTAATTTTCCACCATTTATAGGAAATAATTTTCAGAATCACATTCTTTACATATAAATACATACTGACTTGCTTGTAAAAATGGAACTGAATGCACAAAATGAAGATTGAAAAAAGTTTATTTTAGAATTCAATTTTTAGAATAATTTGACTCAAATAATTTGGCTCAATGCAGTATCATTTTATGCTTTCTTTCCTATCTGGAAAAAAAAGAAATATTAGGAAACATATCCACAGATACACACACACATGTACACACACGTAAGTTGAATATCCAACTATGTGTACAAATATCACAGGGAATTTATTCATGTAATAAAATCAACCTCCACTAAGTGATCTGAGTTACAAAAAGGCCAGGACCTACCAAAGTATCTAGAAAAGCTTTGTGAATTCAGTTTATAAATGGAATAAAGTTAAAAATAATTATTTAAATTTCTAATCCTTTGATTTAAAACCAATAGATCAAAAACTAATCATAATAATTGAAAAACCATGAATAAAAAACATTGAAATTATGGATTTAAATGATAAGATTTACTATTTTTTTAAATCAAAAGAGCTTTTAAAAAATAAGTTACATTTATTGAATATTAATTGCTTTAAGACTATCTTTTCATTTGGGTAGATTTTATATTCCCATTTTCATAATTCATGAATACAAGAATTATTATAACTAATAAAAAGTGAGCTCCTTCCACTACCACCTGAAAGTCAATGTCTAACTGAAATGTGTCATCCAATTTAAATCAACATTTAAACTCTTAACTTCAGCAATTATGTTAATGGTATCCCCATTCCTCGAATTGCTGAACCATAACTTTGGAATCATCTCTGACACCTCTCTCTCCCCACTTGCCTCCTAAATCTAGCAATGGCTTTTCTGCTGATTCTATTGTACAGGTTGACTCTATCCCCCTGTGTTTTTATTGCCTCTGCCTCAGTGTAGGACATTTATTTCTTTATTTCAAAATCATCCTGTAACTTCCAAACCACATTTCCATGACTTTAACACTGGGAGGTGGTTTGTGTAGAGCTGAGCCCTAACGTTAAAATAAATGAACATGGCATGACTTAAAATCAAATCGTGGCATGACTGTGAATTGCTGTCTTAGTTTCCAATTCCATGAAGCACAGATCATGCATGGTAACTCCTACACTGGTTTTGCTGCTGGAATCAAGTAAGATGATGTATGCTAGCAACACTATTGATGGTAGGTTTGTTTTTTTCTCTACTCTGGCTTCTGTGAGAGAGGCTTTGGCAGACTTAACTATACAATGGGTGATTGACTGGGGCAGCTTTACTTTTCAAAACTGATTTGTTATGAGCTCTGATTTATATCCTATAATTTACCTGTCCAAGCTCTTAATTGGCTCTGATAAGGCACACGAGGTCTTCTCAGGAGAAGCTCATATATTTAATCATAATTTGAACATCATTCCTATTTCTTGCTTTAAATAAGTCAATTGCTTCCTCTATAGTATATGGAATCTTTGTTACCTAAGTTGTTGATAATTGTACTAAAGCTGAGATTTAATTAAAGAAAAGAAATACACAGAGAAAATGAAAATTGTGTTAGATCATGGTTAACATTGCTGCTTTATAATTTCTTTTCTGTTGCCTCCTTTATTTTTGGCTGAGGGCTCTAAAACTAAATATAGGAAACTTGCTCATTTGCCATAGGTACCCTCCTACTGAAAATAACTTTTCCATATGTGCAGGAATTTCAGATCAAGCAGGAGAGACTCAGACTGGATTTGCTCTCCAAAGTACTCTAAGGATTATCCACTTTCCTTTCATGGATCCTAAGCACTGCCCATTTGCCCCCAATGATTAAAAAAGGTTTTCAGGAAATAATGCCAGAGACCCACTCACCATCACATTTTAGTGAAGTAAAATGTCATGAATGATTGAGCTAAAATGGCTCATCTCAAATTCTGCCACAGGTCATTTTACTTGGTGAATAGCCCAGGATTCCAGCTTTACTCAGCCAATGAAGGGCACCTTTTTGCTTAAGGTCTTAGAGACAAAGATATTTTTCATATGCTAGCTCTATGGTTCACAGCCATCGTTGGAGTAAAGGCCAAACCAGCTGTACTGTTTAATGGACACTTATAGTATAAAAAAACATATTCAAATATTTTGAAGTATATTTAGGACATAAAATACAAACACTTCTGAGCTACAAATAATTTTAAAAACCCATATAAACTCAAAGGCAAAGTTTAAGAGAGTAATAGTAATTAATCTTCCTTTTGGTAGTTTTATACTTTGAAAACATGTTTTTCACCTATGATATTTATGCTCAAGAACTCTGTGAAATAAATATTATAACCTTCATTTTATAGAAGGAAGGTGATAGGTGAGCTGCTCAAGGTTAAAGAAGCTAGTAAGTTAGTAGGTCTGAAATTTAAACATAGGTTATCTATCCCAGGTCAATGTACTTTCCACTTCATTAGTAACATTTTTATTTCTACAAATAAGCAACATTATACTCTTGCTGTTTTATTTCTGTCTTCCTCATGGAAGTAACTATAAGCAAATTCCTCTTGCTCAGCCAAGTGAGATTGTTTGAGGTAATACCAGAAAGTACTTCTTTCTATCCTGATGTGAGTTCATTTTGAAGAGGAAATTCTACAAGTTTTTCTTTTTCTTTTCTTTGATAATTTATTAGATAAGAGGACTTAGAATTATTAATATCGGATTTTTTATTATATAAGCAAAAAGACAGCCAAACAGAATAATAAATCTCACCCATTATTCCATCCTTAAGAGTTAGATTCTATTATTTATTCATGTTTCTGTTTGCCTACCTATATGAATACACTTGTTTAAAAAACCATTGTCTTGATTTAAAACTTTAGTTGGAAGGCTAACAATTTACATTTGGATTCTAGTTAACTCTGAGCATGACTGATTTGTACCCAGACTGGAATGTCATCTTCCCTACTTATCTACTGTAGTTTTTCTTATCCTCCTAGACTAAGATCAAACCTTCACTGGCCACCCTGGCTGAAAGGCTTTAGACTCCAGTAAAAGTAACAAGTCAGTGGATCCATTAACTCATTTGCTCCAAATGATTGTCAATGAATTTCTGTCACCTAGTAATGCCCTGAAGGAAGGGATTATAGAATTAATACATTTTAATGTGAGTCAGAGGAAGAAAGATTGAGTCACAAGGCCCTTCCATGTGCTCTCAGGCTTTAGTAAGTCCTTTCTGGGTAGCAGGGCTGCAGAATAGGGTTCTGGGGATTGAAGAAAGTAAATTTTAGTAGCAGAAGATTTGAGCTGGTTGTTTCATTATTTTCAAATAGAAATGCTTTGAAGCACCATAGGCAGCTAGTGACTGTGGAGACATAGATCATTTTGCATAATAATAATTTTGGGATTTCTAATGTTTTATAGGACAATTTAAAGACTCAATATGTCTTGTTTAATAACCAATTTTATTCTTTAGCTGTCTTTAAATTATTGAAACTGATTTTAAAATGTCAGTAAAATGGTGATGGTGGAAGATGTAATATATATAATCAGTTTGGCTGCTTTCTTACAAGAGTATGAGAGTTCAAGAGTTCAATTCAGTACCATCAAATAGGAGCAATCTATCCCACTGAATGGCTATATACTTTCCTTCTTTGTTAACTAGTGTATGGGTCCATAAATAGGAGGTAGGTTTGCTTTTCATTTCCAATGAATTGAGAAATAAATATTTTACCTAATAATTCCCCTTAAACAATTTCCTTTTTTTAAACGATAAGCTACCAGGGAATAGTTAGTAACCTGTAGTCAATACTAAAAATCAAACAGTTAATTACTTGTCAAAAGCATTTAAAATTACACAACTTTACCTAAAAAATCCCTTTGACTGGTTTCCATGTAAGATTTCTCTGTAAGTGGAACTTAGTAATACAAGAAAAATAATTTCAGAGTGGACCTTGTACCTTATTCCTCCTTTCCCTCACTTTTTACACAAGGAAACCATGGAAACAATTTGCTTTGGCCCCAGTGAATTATTTGCAAGCATACTGATACATAGCTTCACATTACAACATTCCAGCTACTTTATTATTTTCTGACTGAGTCAGATAAGATTATAGTCTATGTATTTCTGTTATCTGGGTACTTATTAACATGTCCATCATTATGGGCATACTGCTGGTATATTACGTAAATATGAGTGCACTGCAGGCATCAGCTCCATTTCCTTATTTCTAACTTAGTTGGACATTCTTGGCAATTTTTCCAGACATACCACAACCCACTCTCTATTGAGATTCTTTTTTTCCCTTTTAATATTAAGTTTTTCTGTGCAGCAGCTGGAACTTGGAATTGCTCTCATTGTTTTTAGAGCTATAGGTCTACAGTTTACTTTAGTTAAAAAAATCTGAAAAGCTTTAGTATCAAGCTACTTATGAGAACACAGCTTTCTCAGATGTAAAAGAAATTTGAAATTTTTACATAAAAAATTAAGATGAAGACTGCCTTGGTGGTTTAGTTGACTGAGTGCCAACTTTGGATCGGGCCATGATCTTAGGGTTCATGAGTTTGAATGTGCTGATAGCTCAGAGACTGGAGGCTGCTTCTGATTCTGTGCATTCCTCTCTCTGCTCCTCCCCTGCTCGCCCCCTCTCTCTTTCTCTCAAAAATAAAAGAAACATTTAAAAAAATTAATATGAAATAGAATATGACTTCCTACTACAAATCTTACAGACTAATGAATATATGAAAACTAAAGCAAAGCAAAACAAAACAAAAAATAAAAACTTAAAACATAATTTATATGTCATCAGATTTATATTTTTTAATAATGCAATAATGAGTAAGATTCCTTGAAACAGAATACTCAGATTTTGTTTTATTAATAGCATTAATTTAACATTTTGATGAAAGTAAAAAGAAAGTGATTAAAATAGAAAGTACTGTAATGATGTTTCCAAACTGAGAAATAAAATTATTGGCATTTAACATTGTTCATTAATATGCTCCATTATCTACACTGATTTACACACTTTAAACACTTCAAATCCAAATTACAAATACAGTATTATCCATATTAATTGCCACCAAACATTTGGTAGTAGGAAGTGTACATGAAAAAAGATGTGTTTACAAGTTGGTCCCAAGTATCTGTATGTTGTAATTCTCTTTCTTCTTCTGTAACTTTCAGAACTATGCCATGCGGAGCCATAGTGAATACAAAAACAAAAAACAACACCCAAAAAACTGCCATCAACCATCCTGTTGGGACAGGATTGGTCTATATTTTCTACCACAGCCAAGCAAATACCAAGGAGCATCCTTTGGTGAAGGGTGGTGGTGGTTAATAATATGACAACTACAGTTGATCCCTGACAAACATGGGTTTGAACTATTTGGGTCCACTTATACATGGATTTGGTTTTTCGGTTTTTTTAAAATATAAATACAGTACAGTATTATAAATCTATTTTCTTTTCCTTATGATTTTCTTAATAACATTTTCTTGGGGGCGCCTGTGTGCCTAAGTTAGTTAAACATCTGACTCTTGGTTTCAGCTCAGGTCATGCTCTCATGGTTTGTGAGTGTGAGCCCCACACTGTGCTAACAGCACAGAGGCTGCTTGGGATTCTCTCTCTCCCTCTCTCTGCCTGTCTCACTGATGCACATGCCTGTACATGCACACTTGCATGCACACACACTCTCTCTTCAAAACAAATAAACATTAAAAAAACAACATTTTTTTGTCTTTAGTTTACTTTATTGTAAGATTTGCTTATAGTGCATTTTCCAAATGAGGACCTTTTAACAGAAAATGACTGTGAGAATACTTACATGCAGCTGTATTTTTAGCACTCAAAGCTGAAAATAATACATAATGACAAAAAGCTACAATAAAACCAGTAATGCTTGAAAATTCCATATTTTATAAGTACAACAGTATCTCCACTCAATTGAAAAGTAATTGCAGGTGCATGCACAAACACAAATACTTAACAATTCCCTTACCACATGCAGGATGCATAAGATTTCACAGACTCCGTGTCATTGTCATGGAAATAGCCTCTGTAGAAAGTGAAATACAAGTCAGGCTGCTTTGTGATACACTGAATTCAATCACAAGTTATTTAAATATGGAGGTTTGGAAAAGTAAAAACTCAGAAAAGAAGATAGTCAGAAATCGGTTAACAAAAGTTAAGCATCATGGTTTACATGTCACTTTGTCAGTAAGACTTCCAAATCAACAGTATGCTATGAGTAATTAAATTTGGGGGGACTCAAAAATTATATGCAGATTTTTGAGTGCAGGAGCAGTTGGCACCCCTAACTTCCACACTGTTCAAACATCAACTGTTATCAACATGGTTGGAATTACAAAGGAACACCTAAATTGTCAAAATTTTAAACTATTATGATAAAGGCATATGTAATTTGTGCTTATACTTGAGATCTACTTTAGATACTCTGGACTTATCTTTTCCAGTTAGTACTCTTGTATTTCACTGCCCTGGCTCACTTTCTGCTCCTTACAGAATAATACTTAGATTCTTTCCTTAGCCTAATACCAAAATTCCTTAACAGTCTGGGTCAAGCCAAATTCTCCAACTCCACTTTATTTCTAGGCTTGAACCTGCATCTCTGCTCAGACAGGCTACCTTTCACCTCTAACCATTTCCACCTCTGAATGTATATTATTTTCTACTTAGAATGCCCTCAACTACGACTATATTTGCAGTTTTTGATATACTCAGCTCTATTTCATTTCACTCATTTCTAGAAATAGATATTTATCAGAAATATATCTTCTAGCAGCTCAGAGCTGAAAAAAAATACTATAAGTACAGTTTGGTAGTGGCTTAAATTCACAAGTGTCCTACATTTCATTACAGATGGACATTAACTGAGTCTTGTGGCATCTCCAACCTACTAAACTCAATGATAACCTCTAGGATTTTTGTCAAATTGCCATTTTTTTTTTTAAATTAGCCTTACCAGGGCACCTGGGTGGCTCAGTTGGTTAAGCATCTGGTTCTTTGAATTTGGCTCAGGTCATTATCTCAGTTTGTGAGTTTGAGCCCTATGTTGGGCTCTATGCTGAGAGTGCAGAGACTGCTTGGGATTCTCTCTCTCCTTCTCTCTCTCAATAAATAAATAAACTTAAAAAAGTGAACCTTACCATTTGGACTTGGCATAAGTGCAAATAATCTTTGAAAAAAAAGAAATGCTCAATAGCCACCCTATCTTCCGCTAAAACCATCCTCTTTCATTAATTTTGACAAGCAAAGGAAGCAAGCAGTAAAATTGGTAAAAGCCATGGTATTGTTTCTATTTTGGTTCAACTCTATGCAAGATTACTTTCTCCAGGAATTCCACCTGACGATTAGTCAGATTCTACTTGACCATTTTCACTGATGAACAGTTTAGCTCTTTTTAAAGCATCATGGTTATGACTGAATAGCTCTAGTCATTATAAAGTTCTGCCTTATATCTAGTTGAAATATCCTTCTTGGATACTGGCATGTCCTTCTAAGATCTCAGGAAAAGTGTAATACCTCTTCCAACTGAGAACCCTTCATGTGTTTGGGGACAGATATCTCCTTTGTCCTCAGTTCTCTCTTCTCTAAGACTTTCACTTACATTTAGCTTTACAATTATGATACGGTTTTCAGAAATCTAACTGTTCAGCCCCATGGTAATACTCATATTTTTCAGTGGAGAACCAAATTTTACTCATTTAACAGTTAGTTATTGATCATCTATCTATTATAGGCCACGTAGTGTGCTACAATGTGAGGCTTCACAATGAAATGCAATGCAGTTTGTGCTAGCAGAAACATAGGATACTTTAGAAGCACACAGTAAAAGGACATAACTAAGTCAGTAGGCTTAATGGAGAAAACAAGTTTGTGGAGAAACTTGGAAAAAAAGGCAGGGAAGACTGATCATTCAACACAAAGGGGAAAACAAGGATAAAGACCCAGAAGCAGGGCAAGGCACTGAAGATTCAAGGAACTGAGAGGGGTCCCGTATGATGCAGCATGGAATGGCATCAGGTGGGGGTGGAGATCAAGCAGACACTATGTTGGGGGTTACTGTAAACATTTTTAAGGAGTTATGATTAGGAACCGCTAAGCAGGAGGGCTCTCATGCTCAGATTTTATTCTAAAAAGGTCTCTGAGGCTGCAGACAAGGAATGGGTATGTGGGAGAAAGTCTGAGTACATGGAGAGTCAGTGGACTTGATTAATTGGATGGCAGAGAGAGAGATGGTGATAGAAAAGAAGTCTGAGTTAAGGCTATAGATGCCAGGGCCTTTCCTAAGAAGGCAGAGCACATTTGCAGAGGAGTGGAGAAAGGTGATGAGCTCACAACGGAGCACATTACTTCAGTTATAGTGGATAAAATAAATAGCTCTCATTCTAATTCCATATGAAATATTCATAACATTCCCGGAAGTAATGCCTCAATAATGGATCCACTGGTATTAAAAACAAATTTACTAGAGTCTCTTAAGAGTAAGCACAATGTGCTTCTAAGAAGGAAATGTTTACTTAGTAATTACTATCTCAATAATGTTGGCAATACATCTACTATAGGCTCAGTATAACTACCTGAAAAACAATTATTGCTCTTAATCATTAAAAAACTCCAATTAGACACATACATCACCAGTCAAGCAATTAAGACTAACTACTCACATCTACTTATCTGCTGAGTCTCTAATATGCTGCCAGACTATCTACAGCATGGGTGTTATCCTACCTCTGACAGCTGTTCCATATGCACAGGCTCCAAGGAATACCTAATTCTAAATTGTATGATCTCAGTTCAACACATCTACTTAAATTCAAAGTCCAATTAGAACAACATTTTCTATTCTTCCTTGATGAGTTTTATGTCCTTCTCATTTTCAACATTTAACAAAGTGAGTGTGTGTGGCTGAAAAAGTTATCTAAGTATGGCTGTTGGAAGTCTTAAAAATTTTGGGCCGTCAGAAGCAGCAAATTATTTCAATCTGTAACTAAGGGCATTTGGTATAGTCCATATGAACACATGTATTTTCTATCATTTGTGTTATTTATTCTATCATTTTCAAGTCTCAGATAAATGCCTGACTACACTATCTAGTTTGTCATTCTGTTGTTCTTGGTCCATTTCATTTCAATCTTAGAAAAATTATAAGTCTAGAAGCATGGTATAATCAAAAGATACAACGTTTGGAACCAGAATAACCGAGGCCTGAATCCCAGCTCTGTCATTTACTAGTTCTGTGGCTTTAAAGTAAGTCACCCATCCTCTCTGAACGTCAATTTGCTCACATATAAAATATAAATTAATAATATCTACCTCATAGAGTTGTTTTGAAGATAAAAATAATGAATGAAAATGTTTGGCATGTTGTCACAGTATTAGAGTCAACAGAAATAAGAGTAAACCATTAAGATTATTGAAGCAAAGAATATGGGCACTTTACCGTTCTCAACTGGAAATCCTGTCAACCTAGTCATGGCACTTGTTGGCTGTGTTTAATGGTGATTTTATGAATTGGGGGTGGATGAAGTATCCCCAAAGAATACTGGTTGAAATTAAGGAACTGGTAACTCAAAAACCATTAAAAGAGAATATAGACTAATATCTGTTGTTATTGCCTAGGATTTCACTGAACAAAATAAAAACAACAGTATTTGAAAGTAAGGCTTTGGTTATGAAAAATCAAAGACATTTACTTTGATCTTCACTGGAACCTTCCAAAGACTCTTTAAAAATAGTCTTTTAATTTCTTAGAAAAAAAAAGGGTTAGATGAGAGAGACTAAAAGTGGATTTCAAGTTAATCAGTTCTTCACAAATGGTCTATAGCATTAATGGAATAAGAAGACTTTAAAAAAAATGATACTTCAGCCAGTTTGTCTGTATCTGATGGTGACACCCACTTGGTTCTCAAGATTGAAGGATATATGTTATTGTTGAATGTGGTTACAATTTTGAATAAAACTGCATGGACTAAACTCAAAATTGTCTTTAAACTTTCCTGACATCTTTTCTGTTTAATCTTTACTTTTGTTAACAGTGGTCTTGATTTTTAAGCAGTTTCCTCTTGAAAGGCAGATATGCCAAAACATGCATGTGAGACCATGTACCATTATGAGTGAAATACAAGGAAATTGAAATCCAACCTTGCATATGCGCTGTTATTGAAATATTTGAGGTATTACAAAAAAGCAAGAAGCTTAACGTTGTCTGCAATAAAGTAAAAACCATAGGCTGAAGAAACATTGCAATATCAGGATCTGAACTGGTTAACCTGTCTTGTCTCATTGATTGTTAATGATTTTCAGAGTATTCATCATATTAATCTTTAAAATAAGGATGGGGGTGCCTGGGTTGTGCAGCCAGTTAAGCATCTGATACTCGATTTTGGCTCAGGTCATGATCTCACGGTTTGTGAGTTTGAGCCCCCTGTTGGGCTCTGTGCTGACAGTGTGAAGCCTGCTTGGGATTCTCTCTTTCTTCTTCTCCCTCTGCCCCTCCCACCACTGCCATGCATCCACACACATATTGTGTCTTTCAAAATAAATAAACATTTTAAAAAATAAAAAATAAAACTAGGATGGAGTAAAAGTTTTCTTGTTTAAAAGGAACTTTTTTAGGTTTTTGCCTATATTATCATGTTTTATCTACAGAAATTGGTTGCTTTTTGTTACCTTAAGTTATGTAGCAGCAGCATGGGAACAATTGAAAACAAAAGCAAAACCAGTGACTTGTATACTGGGATTCAGGAAGTCTGGATTTTAATTTCAAGTCGACCATGAAAGGGTTAACCACCTCATGCATTTGAGTGTCATTTCTGTATCTATTGAAGAGATTTGATGAGGTGACATTATCTATCTTTCCGTGTATTGAAATTTAATAATTTTATATTATTATATATATACACACATTCACACTACACACAGATATTTATCACCTACACAGGTATTTTAGCATATAATTGTGCTAATTATGTTCCATCATCCTATGACTGCATATTATGATTTTAGAAAATACCAATACTACTAATGCCTTAGTTAAATTTCTTTTAGAATCCAAATGCCATTCAACATTCAATTGAAATTCTGCTCAAAGCCTGGGCATCATAGGAGAGACCATTTGAACAGATCCCCAAATATGTCTTGTATATAATGCCTTGTACAGAATTCTATGCTTTTGAGAATAGTGACATATGAGGCATATGATGGTAAAAAACAACAACAACAGCAACAACAACAACACAACAGGGGTTCTCGTCCCGACTTCCACTAAGCAAGTAAGTTTGGTAAGACAGCTTGTCTTTATTTTCTCAGTGCCAGCTTTTCCCCATTAGTCAAGGGTATAATGCCTAGAGGCTGAGTTCTATGTATCTTGAAAAATGTAGGGCCTAAAAATTTTAAGTGGATTTACTGTATTTTAAAATATTTCTTATTTTTTTAAATAAGTTTATTTATTTTGAGAGAAAGAGGGGGGCACGAGCTGGGGAGGGATAGAGAAAGAGAGGGAGAGAAAGAATCCCAAGCAGGCTCTGCACGAGTGCAGAGTCCAACATGGAGCTCAAACTCATGAACTATGAGATCATGACCTGAGCTGAAATCATGAGTTGGTCGTTTAACTGAATAAGCCACCCAAGCACCCTTTAAAATATTCAAAATATAAATCAACTTATTTGAGTAAATTTCTATAAAATATAATATCAGCTAGTTATTTGCAACTCAAAGAATGTAGTTATAAAACAAAACATATTTAATGTGAGTAAGTATATGTGATATATCTGATATGATATGGGATAGACCCCTCCAAGTCACTGCTTATACCTTTGGTAAAGGCAAATTGCTAAAGGGGAACAGAATCAATGCCTTCAAAGAACATAAAGGATTATGTTCACTTTTTATTTTTTTTTTATGTTTTTTATTTATTTTTGAGAGACAGAGAGAGACAGCGTGAGCAGGGGAGGGTCAGAGAGAGAGAGGGAGACACAGAATCTGAAGACAGGCTCAAGGCTCTGAGCTAGCTGTCAGCACAGAGCCTGACGCGGGGCCCGAACCCACGAACCACGAGATCATGACCTGAGCTGAAGCCGGATGCTTAACTGACTGAGCCACCCAGGCACCCCTATGTTCACTTTTTAAAATGCTGTTATTTTAGTTACTGATGTTTTACAATCAAAGAAAACTTACAAAATATTTTGTGGTAACTTTACCTTTGAAAGTAGTAAGGAAAAGCATAAGGGTTTTGGAATAACATAGCTGTAGGTTTGCATCTCAGTTTTACTACTTAGTAGTTAAGGAATCCTACAAAAGTAACATAATTTTCTTGAAACACAGTTTCTTCATCTGGAGATCAGTACAAGGTTATTCATCTCATGTGAATATTAAATGACGATTAAATGAGACAATAGTGACTGGCACATGGTAGTTTCTTAATGAAATGTTAGTTTCTTTTTTTAAACATATAATTTGATTGATTTGGCATTTTAAAAGAAATAATTATATATATAAAATATTTGAAAGAGAAACTGATTCCTATTCTTTAAAGCTAAACCATGTTAACATTCCAGCTTCTTTAAACCATCATTTAGTCAGACTGAGCATCTAATTTTGTCTTTGTTTTTGATAACTAACTATAAGAGTCTGGGTTCCTGATTATATGGGAAATTGCACTTATCCCTCTATATTAACTGCTTAAAAGTGGTTAGACATCTGTTTAACTTTTGTGTCAT
Source organism: Cryptoprocta ferox (assembly GCA_028646485.1). NCBI lineage: Eukaryota > Metazoa > Chordata > Mammalia > Carnivora > Eupleridae > Cryptoprocta > Cryptoprocta ferox. Next base: position 57,996,545 of record CM053578.1, read on the forward strand.
TTTATAGGCCAGGCTCTAAAATATTAAATTTCTGTGATTCATAGCCAAATTTCCAATTATAGAACTAAAGTTTTCATCTCACTTTCATCCATGATCCAAAAGGAATCTTTCCTTGTCATCATAAATACATGACAGTATATAGTTTATTCATCTTTGCAGAGGTTTAGCCATCTTTGAAGTCTTCGCCAAATACTTGGCAGGCCAACAGGTTTTATAAGTTTCCACTAAAGGTGAGCATTCCAAGTTGATCAACTCTATCTTTTAAGGCATTTGTTTATTTATTCATTTCATATGAATTTATTTATAAACAAACTAATTAAGAAATAAGCTACATTTCTGGAAGTACATATATGTAACCAAGACATGCCAGTACATTTTAGAGTTAATAATTTATATTTTGTGCATAATACAGTTAATAGAGGGCTAGTCTAGGTCTACTTCCAATTTGTTATGGAACTTAGCAGGTTAATAAACCTTTCCAGGCATTTGGTTTGCTCGTATATAAAATGAAGGTATGTCTTAATATTTTCCTTGATGAGATGAGACTAGGGTGGGCTTTCAGAGTCAAGGCTAAGTCCAAATCAGGGTATATCTAGGGTTTACATGCTAGGCAAGTGTGAGGATGATACTGGAAGTTTGTTCCAACAAAGCAGATCTGAGGCATAACAACAGATGGATAGGAGAGAAAGCCTTTGTGCAAATCAAAGATGTTCACGCCTGTGTGCGCATGCGTGTGTGTATGCTCATATGATCACTCATATTCAGGAGAGGAGGTATGGGAGCAAAGAAGAATTATTTGCCAATAATACCTCAATAAAGCTAGGGGGAAAATGAAAAAAAGGCAACTGAGGAAAAAATAAAACTGGGGACCTGGGTAGAGGTTTCCAGAAGGCTAAGGTCAATCCCTAAAGTGGAGGTTGCTTAATGCTTCATTGGAGTTCTTCTTAGTGAACATCCTGCTTAGCTACAGGTGGAGAGAAAAAATTTTTGTACAAAACCACAAGTGAGGGTTACATAATGTGAAGTCAAAATGCCATTGTAGAACTTCTTTAAATAAACTCTCAGAGCTGTGCCAAAGTATTCTTTAATCTTTGACAGAACTACGTATTTTGACTCTTTAAACCATTATCCACTTACCTTTTCATAATGTCAAATTCAATATTACCAAAATAGATTTTTCATTTCACTCTAAATTTTTATCCTGCTTATTATAAAATTCATACCACTTTCTCCTTGTTCACTGTTCTTGCCCATACAGCTTTGGGTTTTCATACAAATGAAAAATTAGTGATGTTAGAATGAGTTAGGGTAGAGGTATTTCCAATTGCCCAAATCTCATGACTCTAGAACAGACCTCAGTTAATTCAACTTGACTGTAAACTTCTTGAAAAACAGTTGTCTTGTTCATCTTGCATTTAGTCTTCATGGACTCCAGCACTGCACTCGCACATTAGAATGTTAACATTTTAAAGACTTACAGAATAATTTTTTGTTTTTTCATTTATTCTATAATTGGCATTGAGCACTGACTACATGTTCCAGGCATTTGAAGATGCAGTGGTAAAGTGATGCATTCTTTTGACACATTCTAGTGGGAACTAGTGGGAGAAGGAGTCTAGTCACTAAGTCCTATTTACAGTATGAAGTTTCTGTGAATTTGTATTCTGTAATATCAGAGAAATAAGTCAAAATCTATGACCTATTATATATTTGGCAAAATACAGTCATTCACCTAAATGTTTACTACCAAATACATTTTTTTTCATTGAAACTAACATAATGCAAACCCTCTGTGGTCTCAAAATAGAGATGTGATGCTAAAGTTCCAGATTTCTGGGATAAGTCAACAAAAAGAAAAATCATGCTCTTTATTTTGTACTTTAAAAGTATATACTGTTTATATTGATGAATGGCTGTTACTCTGAGTTAATATCAGTGAAAAGAACATGGTTATAGTTCAAGTTTTTTGAAACTTTATGTCCATTTAGACTAATCAATAATAAACATTTCTATTAATATCTCTCTCAATTTGTGCGCTTACAAACTAGTTTTAGGAAACAAGACAAGGAAATTGAACAAATAATAGAAGTGAGAAACAGTATAAAGTACATACAGTAAGACAGTAGATGATTCATTCATTTAAAATTTTTTAATGTTTATCTTTGAGAGAGACAGAGAGATAGAGTACAAGTGAGAGAGGGGCAAAGGCAGACACAGAATCTGAAGCAGGCTCCAGGCTCTGAGCTGTCAGCACAGAGCCCGACGTGGGGCTCAGACTCACAACCGTGAGATCATGACTTGAGGTGAAGTCTGACACTCAACTGACTGAGCCACCCAGGAGCCCCGATGATTCATTATTTAATGAATGATGTTCATAGTATATGCTTATAAGAGTTCAGAGGAGTGAGAACCCTCACATGCTCTTCAAGTTGACTTTTGGAGTAGGTGGAGTTTCATTCCAGGCGTATCTTGTGGGAATTTACGGAGGCAGAACATGTGAAGTTGATTGCTCAGGTCAACTGGACTGCAGCAGATGGTCAACACAGGGATCAGTGAGAATTTAGGTATGTGGGAGCCAATTTGTGGAAGGGCTAGAATGAGTAATTCTGAATTTGTCTTGCAAAGTGGACATTGCTGGCATTGTATGAATTAGTGCAAGTTTGATCAAATGAAGGTCAGTCTTGCAGCCCATGGTACAAAATGAGAAATAGCGGGAGGGTCATCTGGGAGACCAATGGAATTAGGGACCAGGTTCTAACTGGGCAATGGCAAAGTGATGGACCGTGAAAGACAAAGTTGTGAGGCGTTAAGGAAAATGAATCAATTTATCCCCTGAATCCTTGATTGGCGAATGGGTATTTAATAAGGAAGCTCAAAGAGTAAATCAGGGTTCTAATAGGGAGACTGGGAAACCTGGAGGAGGGAAATAATTTTGAATTAAAATTGAAGTTAATCATAAATGCAAAAGTAATTGTTATGTAGCTATATAACACATCAAACAAATTCATATAGTATACATAACACATATTGCTAATGTATTTTTTTATTTTTTTTTAAACATTTGTTTTTGAGAAACAGAGAGAGATCGAGAACAAGTAAAGGAGGGGCAGAGAGAGAGGAAGGCACAGAATATGAAGCAGGCTCCAGGCTCTGAGCTGTCAGCACAGAGACCAACACAGGGCTCAAACCCATGAACTGTGAGATCATGACCTGAGAGGAAGTCAGATGCTTAATCGACTGAGCCACCCAGGTGCCCCACACATTGCTGATATTTTATATATATTATGGTTATAACCATATTTATGCCATGACAACATGCTTATATACAAAAATCCAACTTCAAAAATGAAGGAAAATTACAGAATCTATTAAAAAATGAGATTTTTTTAAAGTTTATTTATTTTGAGAAGGAGGAGGGGCAGAGAGAGAGAGGGAGAGACAATCCCAAGCAAGCTCCATGCTGTCAGTGCAAGCTCGACACAGGGTTTGTTTCAAAGAACCATAAGATCATGACCTGAACTGAAATCAATGAAATCAGATGCTTAACCAACTGAGCCAACCAGGCGCCCCTAAAAATGAGATCCTTTAAAAAAGTAGAGGTTTGTATTGTCATAGATGCAGCTTGAAGTTTCCTACATTTTGCCAATCTATGGCTACAGATATTCCTTTCTTTATAATAATTCCTTAAGTTCCCTTGTGTCATTACCTGCTAATATGAGTCCCCCAGCCCCATGCAGTCCTTTCCCTGATCAAATATTTTCTTGGATCCCTTGGGTGAAGCATCACATGTGTACCACTTCTCATTATTTTTACTGCTTCACTGGGCCCAGCTGCTACTGCTTTCAGCTGTTTCAACCACCAGGCACATCTTTTTTCAGTTAGTAGCCACCCTCTGCCCTGGGCATCTATGTGATTCAATGGCACCATGCTTTGTTTGGTCAAAAATGTCTCTCTCTTCTTGGTATTAACCCAATAGTAAGGTTCTGAAATACTTAGGAGTAGTGTCTCTTTCAGGGTTTACTTACAGCTCCTTTCCCCATTTTTGGATGAGAAAATGAGCTCAGAGAAATTGAGTAATGTGTGAGATGCCAAATGACAAATCAGTGGCAGAGCTGGGATTCAAACTCAGATCTGACTGCAAACCCTGTGCTCTTAACATAGACTTTTTAATAATTATGAGTGTCATTCAGTCTCATAAGATACCATAGAAATAAGCTCTGGGGATCAAAGCCAGAGGCTTATTAAATCAACAAGACAGAAACAGAAATCCCTGAACTGAAGCCAAGCTTAGTAACTAATTTGGTGAAGTTTTCTTCAAAGTAGGCAATGACATGTAGATACATCTCTGTAACAGCAACTTAATATATCAGATATATTAAATAATTGAGATGCTTAAGAAATCAGTTCCCTAAAAATATGAGCATGTTGAAACTGGTTTAAACAAATTAGATGTCTGTTTGACATTTAATATTGAAAACTCATTAGAAATATCATTAGTTCTCAGATTAGAGCATGAGATTACAGACAACTGAAGGAAAGATGAAAAGAACTACAATCTCCTATAGGTATTTAAATGAAAAAAGTATTATTTTGATTTCTGATTTTACAAATTGTTCTAATGTATTCATAACTATTCATGCTATGAGTCTTCATAGGAAAACCTGAGGTAGATTATACTTTTTAATTTCCATATTATCATTGCATAGAATTAGAGGAAAGAAAAGTAACATCTTAAGTAATAAAAATTATTAGATTCTAGATTTGGGATATAAGAACAAGAAATAATATACAACCTGTACTTTCCTAGCTCTTTTTCTCTCTGAGAACTACAGAAGGGTTCTTCTTAACCATGAGTGATCTAAGGGTAAAGGTAAACATTCGATGAAAGCTAAAGTAGAATAAGTAGCCCCTTGAGGTCCTTCCTACCCTGATGACTGTTTTGCATGTTTCCCCTGACAGCCTCGGAGGAAATCATAACTCTTCACAACATGTAGTTTCTCCTTCTATTCTTAGACTATTTTCCTCTTTTTAAATTAAAGTTCTTAGTCCCCCATGCTCTGGTATCTTTACCTTCTTCCTTTCTTCTGCCTTGTAACATGAATAGGAGCCTGTATCTTAAGAAGATGAAAACTCTTGTCCTGACCATGGCCACCCCTTTCTATACGTTGCCTGATTTCTCTCTGGCCACTTATGACTCAATTTTTCAAAGGTTAGCCTGCCCTTGCTTTTAGATTCTTTTTAATCACTCAATCCATTTCCATTTGGGTTTCACTAAATCATCTACGGTCATTTTATCCAAACATCCTAGACGTTTTCTGTGCTTATCTTTCTCAATCTCTCAGTTACTTTTGAAACTATTAACAATTTCCTTCTTGAAATTCTTTCCACCCTTGGCTTTTGTGATTCCATGCCCTCCTTCTCTCTCATGACCAGAATAACTTTTCTTTCTCACTATTGTTGACAGGTAGCTCTTTGTCCTGACCACCCTCAATAAATGGTGGTTTTCTAGGGCTAATATGTTTACTCTTCTTTTTAAAAAAGTTTACTTTTGAGAGAGAGAGAGCATGGGGGAGGGACAGAGAGAGACAGAGGATCTGAAGCAGGCTCTGAGCTCCCAGAAGAGGGCCCGACGTGGGGCTCAAACTCAGGAACCGTGAGATCATGACCTGAGCTGAAGTCAGACCCTTAACCGACTGAGTCGCCCAGGTGCCACTCAAATGTTTACTCTTTACTCTGCTTCAGAGTAAGTGTCATCAACTGCATGTCTGCCAGCTAACTCTTTATGGTTTACCCACTGTATTTTGCATCCCTTCAGCATTTACCAATTTAAATAACAATTATCTTGAATACAAACAACTATGATGTGCTCTGTATACTCCAGTTGACAGATTTACAGGGTGAGATTGTTCTACAAATGGTAGGGAGCTAATAATCAATGTTTGTTGATTGTATTTCCACTTTAAAATAATTTAGTTATTGAAAAATCTGAATTTTCGAAATATATTTCAAGTTCAGAGTTTTGTAAATGGAAAAATTATCATTCTAATTGTTTCTAAAAATTTTCTGGGATATATCTGAGAGATATACCTGAACTTGAATGGCACCCCAAAATTTATAGTCACAAAATATTTTTGAAATGAATTTTAAAAATAGCCTCCTGAGTACATTTACATCATAGACAAAATATAACTGTATATTTTGACAATTCCCTGACAGTGGCTGTAAAGATTTTTTCTAATAATACCAGTACAATCCCAGAATTTTCCAACTAGTGAAAGTCAAGTGTCTTAAGGAAAGGGCACACTAGAAACCAGCTGTGAACCTCAACAGAGAAAATAGTTTTTTTTTTTATGTCAAGGGAACCCTTCTAATAATCCAAAATATGTATAACTTACAATGACTAAGCAAAGTACATTATTTTGATACAGACCATATGGGCTGAGGTTATAGGGACACATTTTAATGCAATATAAAACACTGTAACAATCAAAGTCTCCACCATGGGAAAGGTGAGCTGGAATGGAAGTGAATCTTCTGTAACTCAAGCAGAATCCAGATGACTGTCTCTCAGAAATCTAATAGAAAAGCTCCCTCCATTATTTAAAGAGAAGGTGGGGAGTAGACACTTAAAAAGTTTCTTCCAGCTGTTAGAACCTATTACTAAAACCCAAGTCATCTAACTTTATCTATTAAATAAAAGGAGTGCTGGGAATATCTGAAGGAGTGAACCAAGTAGCCAGTCAGCAGAGACCACCTGCCCCACTCAGGAACAGAAGCAGGGGTGCCAGAAACTTGAAGGCTTCAGCCTGGGGCCCCAATCCAAGGCCAGCTCCCAGACTTCCCCACCCAATTAAGGACTTTGGAAGTTAAAAAAAAAAAAAAAGTTTTTAGAATCTCTAATACAGGAAAGCAGCCATTAGTTATTTCTCTTTGCTTTTTTAAAACTTCTCCTGGAAAGAAGAACAATTAGGCAGAAGGGAGCTAATGAGGTAAAATAAAGTCAGACAAAGGGGCATTTAGTAAACTCTAGAAAGTATCAAGAAGTTATTTATTCCTTCCCAGAAAAAAAGAAAATGATTATTACAAAAGGGACCAACATTTTATATATTAGAGCTACTCACTGTAATACGGTAAATGATCAATAATTATCTGTAAGTGAGACAGTCAGAAACAGCAAGACGAGGAGAGACCACAGTTGAAAAGCCATGAATTAATACAGTTTACAGGGCTGGATGATAAGACAGACTCTACAA